>CM054183.1:69687070-70287070 GCA_028829895.1 Sinotaia quadrata | reverse complement strand
AAAACGGAATTCTTAAATATAGCAAGATGAAAGCAACATCACTTTAAGCACAAAAAACGGAATTCTTAAATATAACAAGATGAAAGCAACATCACTTTAAGCACAAAAAACGGAATTCTTAAATATAGCAAGATGAAAGCAACATCACTTTAAGCACAAAAAACGGAATTCTTAACTATAGCAAAATGAAAGCAACATCACTTTAAGCACAAAAAAACGGAATTCTTAACTATAGCAAGATGAAAGCAGCATCACATTACAGAACAACAAATCCCGCAGAATTCTGATTATAATGAGATCAGAACAACCACTGACAAAATTATTCTATATTATAGTGAAATGTGAGTAGATAAGTTAACTACTAATGACTATAATAAAGAATTTTATTAGTCAGAGCAACTCCTAGTTGAACACTGAGAAGCAAAGAAAGAATTCTATAACGAAATCTGAGAAGAATTAAGCAGCATTAATCTGAGCAGAGTTAAGCAACATTAATCTGAGAAGAATTAAGCAGCATTAATCTGAGCAGAGTTAAGCAACATTAATCTGAACAGAGTTAAGCAACATTAATCTGAGCAGAGTTAAGCAGCATTAATCTGAGCAGAGTTAAGCAGCATTAATCTGAGCAGAGTTAAGCAACATTAATCTGAGCAGAGTTAAGCAACATTAATCTGAGCAGAGTTAAGCAGCATTAATCTGAGCAGAGTTAAGCGCTGAGAAAAATAAAATCAGCATAATAATGAAATCTGAGCAACCTGCAAGTTAAATATAGAAAAATGAAGAATTCTGTAACAGAATTGTAGCAGACTGGCACTTTTATTATTTGTCTTTATCTAGTACAACTTCCTCATTCTTTAGATGTGAATACTTGTAGATTGTATTACAAATTACTATTATAGGACGGCCGATTTAATTTGTTATTTACTTTAGTGCTTACAGTTAAATTTGTTTTGAGACAGTTACCGTCACCAAAATTAACACATCAGGCCTTCTTGACCAGCCATGTCCAACTCGCTCTGTAGTGCGGCCCGCAAGTTGATATATTTGTGACAGCATAATAAAAGAATCCTAACTGCCAATTTTTAAAAAAGGATTATAGGGAGAAATAGGCTATAGAAAAATATTTACAAGAGATAGCGGTAAACATTTCATGAGAGCTACTGTAGAAATGTATTAAAGAAGAAAAGGAATATTATATAAGTATAGGAATGTATTATAAAGAATATATAACTGTAGAAATGTATTATAAAGAATATATAACTGTAGAAATGTATTAAAGAAGAAAATATAACTGTAGAAATGTATTATAAAGAAGATCTAAGAATAGAAATGTATTACAATAGAAGATATCAGTGTAGAAATGTATTACAATAGAAGATATCAGTGTAGAAATGTATTACAATAGAAGATATCAGAGTAGAAATGTATTACAATAGAAGATATCAGAGTAGAAATGTATTACAATAGAAGATATAAGAGTAGAAATGTATTACAATAGAAGATATAAGAGTAGAAATGTATTACAATAGAAGATATCAGAGTAGAAATGTATTACAATAGAAGATTTAAGAGTAGAAATGTATTACAATAGAAGATATCAGAGTAGAAATGTATTACAATAGAAGATATCAGAGTAGAAATTATTAAAGCGAGAGAGCTGTAAAATACATATGAGAGAGATCTAGTTGGTGAAATGTATTAGAGAGGGAGATAACTGTGGAATAGTGTTAAGAAGTAGAGATAGCTTTATTAAAGTATTAGAGGGAAAGATTACTGAGAAAAACCAAACATTTATTTAGTCACTTGTAGAAAAAAAACAATTGCAGAATGAAAGTGAACTCTCTGGCAATCGTTAGTAAAGTGGATGATTGTGCAAGGAAATAGGAAGTAGTACTCAGCTGAAGGAAATCATTAGCAATCGAGACGCTAGACGGCTAGAGGCATGAAAGCACTTTGCTGGAGAATTAAATCTGTACTGAACCATTGTGTAGTCAGAGTTATCTAATGGAAAACAATTGTAAATATAACATACTAAGTCGCCTGAAGTCAACTGTTTAGTCAGAGTTAACTAATGGTTGTCTGAATTCAACTTTTTAGTAAGAGTTAACTAATGGAAAACAATTGTAAATATAACATACTAAGTCGTCTGAAGTCAGGTGTTTAGTCAGAGTTAACTAATGGTTGTCTAAATTCAACTTTTTAGTAAGAGTTAACTAATGGTTGTCTGAATTCAACTTTTTAGTAAGAGTTAACTAATGGTTGTCTGAATTCAACTTTTTAGTAAGAGTTAACTAATGGTTGTCTGAAGTCAACTGTTTAGTCAGAGTTAACTAATGGAAAACAATTGTAAATATAACATACTAAGTCGTCTGAAGTCAACTGTTTAGTCAGAGTTAAGTAAAGGTCGTCTGAAGTCAACTGTTTAGTCAGAGTTAAGTAAAGGTCGTCTGAAGTCAACTGTTTAGTCAAAGTTATCTAAAGGAAAACATTAGTCAGTATACCTCTATACCTCAAGAAGAAAGCGAGAAAACTTATCTAAAGGAAAACATTAGTCAGTATACCTCTATACCTCAAGAAGAAAGCGAGAAAACTTATCTAAAGGAAAACATTAGTCGGTATACCTTTATACCTCAAGAGGAAAGCGAGAAAAGTTATCTAAAGGAAAACATTAGTCAGTATACCTCTATACCTCAAGAGGAAAGCGAGAAAAGTTATCTAAAGGAAAACATTAGTCAGTATACCTCTATACCTCAAGAGGAAAGCGAGAAAAGCAAAAGGGGTGCATCATATACAGCGTCATGCTGCATGAAAAAAAAATGAGTTAGCTAAATGAAATCAATAGTAAACACTATGATATGTCAACACCAGGTGCTTATTGAGAAATCGCTGTAGAAAAGAATGGGTTACATTAAAACTATGATGTATGAAACTATTTACTTATCTAGAGATGGTTTAAAACCCAAACATTACTCGTTATGAAGTATTATGCTATATGAAAACTTACATAGATAAAAAAACTTAACATTCGTCAATATTTAATACTGTGTTGTATAATCACGAGCAGTGCAAAACAACTAGAGGAATACTGTGAATATAACATTATGTTGTATGAAACAAATTGTATTGTGCGAGAATGCCACAGGAAAATATTAGCAAGTAAAAGTACTAGTTTATCGTTCTATGAATACTTTCCGAACTTTTAATTCAGAAACTGAAAAAGAGGATCTTTGGGGCAGACATTGAGTGAATCTTCACAAACACACATTTCAATGCATTTCTTTCATGAAGGAAACAGATAATTCACAGTATTTCCTTTTTGAAAGAAGCAGATAACTGGCAGTATTTCCTTTAGGGGGAATCCACACAAAGACATAATTGACAGTATTTCCTTCAATGAGGAATCCACAACCTCCTCCCAACCAGATAATTCATAGTATTTCTTTCATGGAAGGAACAGATAACTCACAGTGTTTTTTGTCATAACTCTCATTATTTTTTTCATGGAACATTCACAATGTTTCTGTCATGGGGGAGACAGAGAGAGAGAGAGAGAGAGAGAGAGAGAGAGAGAGAGAGAGAGAGAGACGTATCTCACAGTGTTTTTATCATGGGGGTGGGTGGGAACAGGTAACTCACAGTATTTCTTTCAAATGGAACAGTTAATTCCAAGTGTTTTGTCGGGGGGGGGGGGGGAGGTAATAGGTAATTCATAGTATTTCTTTCAAAGAGGGAGGAGGTAAGATAGTATTTTTTCATAAACATATACCTCAGTATCTTTGTCACGGAGTGAGCAGATAACTGAGAGTATCTTTGTCATGGAGGGAACAAATAACTCGCAGTATTTCTTTCATGAAGGGAGCAAATAACTCTCGGTGCTTCTTTAAAAGGAGAGGTATCCACACAACAAAGAGAAATAATTCGCAGTATTAATTCAGTTTCTATGGAAGCAGAGTCAGCAACAATAGATGTCGATACTGAGTCCGGCAACAGCCGCAGTTAACGTATTCAGTTACAAAATGTACAATATTATTATCACAGCAGGTGATGAGGGATGTCACGTGTCAGCAGGTAAGATATTTCACAGTCTGGGATTGCTGTTTAAAAAAGAATGTTTGTGTGTGTCCTTCTGAAGAAGGAAATATAGTATTGTGAGTAGGATTGTGTCTGTTTTTTCTGCAGAAGTAGAAGCAGTATTTTGAGTAGGATCGTGTGTGACCTTGTCATGTCGGCAGTTAACTGAGAGAGATATCAATTAGTTTGCTTCGTACTTTGTACATAATTGTGACCTGGAGTTTAGATTTTCTCTCAGCTAAGGGCTCCCACTTGAGGTCCTGGAGGATTTTGTCACTCTTTATGAAGTGCCACTTTACCACGATGATTTTCCAGCAACAACTCGAGTTGCTTGCTTGCACACTTTCTATTTCTCTCTTATGTATGTAGGGAATTTTTAAATTTCTTTTGCTGTGACTGAGAACTGCAATAATATATTCAACATGAGTCGGATGTACGGAATATACAGATTTTCTTTGATATTTTGGCTACAGGAATAAGAGTTACATTTCTCACGCCTTTTACACTAATGTTATCAACATGTTTATTCCGTAATAAAGTGAAAGTGTTTTAAAACTCACAAGAATTTGAAACTATTGATTTCTCCTGTTGATAAATGTTGTACTTGGAGTTTAATAGTTTTCCTTGCACTTGGCACTTTTGAGGGTTGGAATTCCGTGCTCCAATGTTTTTCCACACTCTTGAAGATTATAAGAATCTTTCAGCAGCTGCCTTTATTTACATTGTCCTGCCACCTGCAGTGTCATCTGCAAATAAACAAACTCTACTGTCTTTAGCAACATAGTCTGGTAAGTCATTAAGATACATTAACAGCACAGGGCCTGACACAGATCCATCAAGATACACTAACAGCCCAGGGTCTGACACAGATCCATCAAGATTAACAGCCCAGGGCCTGACACCAGATCCATCAAGATTAACAGCCCAGGGCCTGACACAGATCCATCAAGATACACTAACAGCCCAGGGCCTGACACAGATCCATCAAGATTAACAGCCCAGGGCCTGACACCAGATCCATCAAGAAGCACTGGTGCAATAGCTGCAAATTTACCAACTGTCAGTACTTACCTTTCACCATTATCACGTACAGTTACCATACTCATTTACAACTACTACCAATCATCCACATTTATCAATTACCATTACTACCCACCTTTACCACTTAACAATATCATTACTATTTACGATCTACCATTCACGTCTGTGTTTGTACCACTTAACAGTATCATTACTATTTACGATCTACCATTCACGTCTGTGTTTGTTTCGAAAAGGAGACTCAAGCCTACGTGTTGTTGTGATTTGTTTCATCCGCTAAAGATTAATAGTTGACACAGGGTTGTCGTTTTTGATCATGCAGAACTGAGGTTGGTTTTAAGTGTCAGAGAAGTGAGGAACTTGATATGAGGTTGGTTTTAAGCGTAAGCACTCTATTTTTCTTCTTCTCAATGTTACTAATTGCACGGTAGTTGTAAATAGTGGTGTACATAGAGGATGCTGGCTGTGCACCATGATAAGTTGAAGTTCTTTCAGCTGTTATAAATAAATTATTGCGTTCATTTAAAAAGAGTCTTGACTGGAATATTGCAGGTAGTTGTGATATAGCACCAATGTCGTGAAAGAACGTAAGAAGTTGACAGACTGCACACGCTCGGCCACAGAGTTAAACTGGCAGATTAAATACCGAGACACAACACACAATGTGCCGGCGATGGGAGTGCAAAGGCCAAGTATGTGTGTATGTGTGTGTGCCTGCGTTCCAGCAAGTTTAAATAGGCGGAGGTAAACAAAAGTAGGGGAAATGGTATCTTCGCCCTCCTTCCTTTACTACAAAATGGTGTCATAAGTTTAAAATTTGTATATTTCATAAAAATTGATTTTTGTTTTAGTAAGTTAAGGAGTAGGAAGAATAAAGAGAGGGAGAAAGTTTTAGGTTAAGCCTCAGTCCGTCGTTTCTTTCCTTTTTTCAACTTTCCTTACCTCCTCTTACCCCTTTCCTTTATTTACGTACAATATAAACGTCACAGCTTTTTAGTAACTATCTTGTTCTAATATAAACGTCACAGCATTCAGTAACTATCTTGTTCTAATATAAACGTCACAGCATTTAGTAACTATCTTGTTCTAATATAAACGTCACAGCATTCAGTAACTATCTTGTTCTAATATAAACGTCACAGCATTCAGTAACTATCTTGTTCTAATATAAACGTCACAGCTTTTTAGTAACTATCTTGTTCTAATATCACAGCTTCGTAGTAATTGTTGTTCTAATATAAACGCTATTCATTTCATTATTTATACGTCATAGCTTCCTAGTAACTATAATATAAACGTTACAGCTTTGTAGTAACTATGTTGTTCTAATATAAACGCTATTTATTTCATTGTTCATACGTCACAGCTTTGTAGTAACAATGTTTTTCTAATAAAAATGTTCATTTAATTGTTCATATATCAAAGCTTTGTAATAACAATGTTGCTCTAATGAAAATATTCATTTCATTGTTCGTATATCAAAGCTTTGTAATAACAATGTTGCTCTAATGAAAATATTCATTTCATTGTTCGTATATCAAAGCTTTGTAATAACAATGTTGCTCTAATGAAAATATTCATTTCATTGTTCGTATATCAAAGCTTTGTAATAACAATGTTGTTCTAATGAAAATATTCATTTCATTGTTCGTATGTCACTGCTTATAATGATTGTATCGTCCTGATAAAGCGATTCTTGCAGTTTTGTTCATCTTGCATATCTGTAAAGCATTGTCAAAGTTTATCTTACATTGTTTCTTTCCATTTTTAATACTTTTACTATTTTTAGAAGTGTAGCATTTTATGTAGGTGATCACGATGTTAATGTGTGTCAGACAGAACAAAGAATGGACATTTAGTATTTGCCAACAAAGTTACATAAAAAGCAATCTACTTTATTAACATAATTATTGTATTAATATGAGGTAGTATTATGTTGAGGAAAGTATATAGCAGTATTATGTTATAGTATTACTTTAGCAGTATTTTGTGGTAGTATAATGAAGTATCTGTGATAGAAGTATGTATTAATACTATGAAAGTAGTACTAATATATTAAATAAAATGACAGATCTAAGGACAGTATAGGACCCTCAGATGTGAATAAATATTCTACTACTATGGTCATATTACACAAAATTTCACAAGGTCTGCGTATGGATAATGGCATCTATCCATGAAACATGAAGAATGTCTAAGGTAAGCATTATGATAGTTTATTGGGAAGAATGATAAATGTCAGTGATTATAAAATCTAAATATCTGTAGCTGAGGACTGCTATAGTTTACATTATAGAAAGTTTATGAAATACGTTTGGCGTACTGAAAATTTCACGTGAAGACAGAAGAATCTGTGTGGAGGAAACATAAAGATGTAGATAGTCAAATATAGGGAATGAATGACAACACGCAAGGGCATTGCTAGATGAACTATACTGGCTTAATCGATTGTTTTTAATCACTTGCCAAGAGGCGCATCGATTTTTACCAGCCTCTTAGCTCAACTCTGCAGTCCCGACAACTCTGCAGAGACTAATATGGCATGGTACACTCACATAAAATAATATTATTTCTTCGGACTAAAAATAGGCTGGCGGTTTAGGATGGATGAAAATATATATACACGGATCAAGTTTTCCTTCCAGGAAATAAAGAAAAAAGTTATAAACTGAATGCAAAGAAATATAAATAGTTTAATTAGCTTTTGTTTTTGTTACAGAGGAAAGAATGTAAGAATACACTGCTAGAAATCTAGTTATATCCATGTTAAATTTATACTCTTAGAAAGGTGAATGTAAATAATAATTAATTCATGTATTTTATGCTTGCTATTTATTGAGAATGTGTACGTCCATCTTTCTGATAGACAGACAGACTGATAGATAGATAGATAGATAGATAGATAGATAGATAGATAGATAGATAGATAGATAGATAGATAGATAGATAGATAGATAGATAGATAGATAGATAGATAGATAGATAGCTCAAAGATCAGACTGATGCATTTCTTGGTTGTTTCAGTGTTCTTATATGCATGTAAGTCATGGACCTTCACAGTGGATCTCGAAAGGAGGATATAAGCTACTGAAATGAGATGCTTTCGAAGGTTGCTTGGCATTTTGAGATCATGTCACGAATGACGAAGTGGGAAACAGAATTAGACAAGCCATTTGGGCCTTATGAAGAGCTATTAGCCATTGTGGAAAAAAAAACGCATAATGAAATGGTATGGGCATGTCACACGATTAACAGGGCTTGCCAAGACAATCATGCAAGGTACTGTGCAAGGAGGGCGAAGGAGAGGAAGACAGAAAAGATTGGAGGATAACATTTCAGAGTGGACAGGACTGAAGCTGAGCGATACAGTAAGATTATCAGAGAACAAAATGGAATTGAGGAAACTGGTTGTCAGGTCATCAGCGGTGCCCCACCCCAAAGGTCAACAAGACTAAGGGATAGATAGATTTTGGTTTGCATGATTTAAAAATGTTACACATTTATTTTTGGAAGCGAATTCCACAATGGACAAGGGTGGTGGATTATTAATCTGTTGAGTGAGTAGTAGCCACAGGGTAGGGATGTTGTTATTGTCCAGTAGAACACTGCAACCCTGACCTCTAAGCAATAGTGCATCAGCTTAAACATTAGATCTGGAATCTTGGCTTTGGCCTTGGTTAGGTGTTATGCAATTCTTATGCTGCTGTAATCACAAACTTATTTTTGGATAGGTGCATGTGTGCTGACAGAATGTAAGTTGGAAGGTGTGAGAAAGTCATGGATTTGAATTTGATTGGATCAGGAGTGAATATGGGTAGAAATGGGTGTGGTTTCAAGAGTAATAAAACCATGAAAGAAATTCTATTCCTCACTCTTTGAAAAAAGAACATTTTGTGTGCATGTTAAAACTGAGTCCCTCACCAGCAAAGGTTGCATGTGGAACAAGAGACCCTTGACTAGATAAGTAAAGACGTCTCTATATTTTGTGGGTGGTTAGATTTATTAGGAATGTTATATTATTTAGATTTATTAGGAATGTTATATTATTTTAAATCTACTTCAGTTTGTTTTGCAAAGGCATATGCCAAAAATGAGTATTTATTAATGTAGTAAATTGCAGTATACTTAGGCTCTGCAATTATTTGTGTTTTAGGGTTCTTCATTTGCCTCCTTCAGGGTTCATTTTGTATCTTATTCTGAAATCTACGATGAGGGCTTTGGGTCCTGATTCTGACGCTATTTTTGCCATATCCTATGGGCATCTACCAGAATGACGTACCTCATGCCAGCACATTGAAGCTGAAGTCCTGATTGTGACAGTGACAACAGTGTGGCTTGAACTTTAATCAAACTTTTTTTAAATCCAAAAATTGCTATATGACGAGAACTAGGACATCATGTATTCTGCTGAATCTTTAAAGATTATTAAACTTTCTTTTTATTACATTTCTATTAATTGTTCAGTCTTGCGTATCTGTTAATGAAACTTGAGTTCTTTGCTTGTACCTTATCATAACTTGTAGTGATAGTTTTATGGCTCTGCCTGTCTCTACATCTATTTATATACCTATAGAATAAAATCTATTTCTCAGTTTAATAACTGAGTGGGGGCCGTGAGTCGAATTGACGTCAGCGCATTCGCATATTGACTTAATAGTTGCAGATATGAATATATAACCAATGGCCCATACTCTGCATCAGCACTTGTAGATGTTTTGTATCACAACTAAATAATAATATTGATATGATTCATTATTACAAAGTCACCCCCAGAGTACAGCGGTGACACCTTTACATACCTAACCCATACATAAATAAGATTCTGGGAGATCCAAGGTTTAACGGAGGATGTGGGCACTTCTGAGGAGCGCTGCTTTGAGTAGTGGAGTGCGTCTGTGGTTTCCAAGGAGTTTATTCAGATAGCTTTCCAATTCAGATGTTATGTTCCACAAGGCTCCTATCACTATAGGTATCATTTCTGCTTTTACATTCCACAGTTTCTGAATTTCTAGTCTGAGGTCTTGGTATTTTTCTATTTCTTTTGTGTTTACGTTTCCATCACTTGGAACAGCGACATCAATTATTGTTGATGTTCTGTGGGGCTTTTTGATAACAACAATGCCTGGTCGTCGCGCAAGAACCACTTGATCTGTTCTTATCTCGGTCCCACAGTATTTTGACTTCTTCTGTTTCGGTGACTGATTCTGGTTGGTGCATCCATGCCCTTTCTGGGGTTTTTATGCCATAGTTTTCACAAAGATTTCTATGTATGAGTTTTACCCTTCATTGTGTCTTTTGGTGTATTTTGTTCCAGCTAGAAATTACATCCAGATAGTATGTTATGTTGTTTCATCCATGGATTAGCAGAGTCTACATTTGGAATCACTGGAGATTTTCATGATTTTGGTTTTCTTCGATTTCGTGTGCTTGGTCTAGCTATTATGAGTGCTTCTGTTTCTGCTTATAACCTGCCTCTTTCAACCATTTGTATGTTGAATGTTTTGTTGATATTTCATTAGTTTGTCGTGCATACTGGCCATGGAGAGGTTTTTGGTTCCAGGTATTTGCTAATGTTTAATTCTTTGTTTTCTTCCAAGTTTCATTGTCTGTTTCGGGGGGTTGGGGGGTGGGAATAGTCCACTCATCTATACTTCTCCTATCAGAGGATCATCTTTTCTGTTATTCCAGATGTAGTCCACAAGACCAATAACTTCTCCTTCAATGACATGTTTGATTTTCTTGAGATCTCGGCCTCCCATTTTCCATTTTCCTCCCATAGATCCTGTCTACGTCTGCTTAGGGTGTACGGCTTTATGTATTTAGAGTTGTTGTTTATTGTTTTTCTGTCCAGTTCATTTAGTTCATTTGTTTTCCAATAGATAACATCGTATTATTAAGTAAATTCCTACAAAATATTACTATCTACAAACTGCCGTCTAACGGAACTGATTCGAATTACTACGTAATAATTGTATCAGAGTTGTCAAAAAGACCGAGGGGCCTCAAGAAAAAATTGTATTTGTGGAAGCAAAGTGAAGAGGGGTTAAAAGAGCACTCACTACACGTGGAAATGAGAGGGTCTTGTGAAATGAGCGTAATTAATACAATGTGTTGTTATTGGAGAGGTAAGTAAACAGAGTTAAATATTTGTGTCTTAGTGCATTTTGAGTGACGTACGAAGTATGTATGCATGTGTATGCGTGTGTGTATATGTATGTGTAATATAAATGTAGGTGTATGCGTGATTTTATGAAGATAATTAGTTTGTGTGTGTGTAGTATTGTGGACACGAATGTATATGTGTGTTTGGATGCGTGTACTTTGTGTATGTAAATATGTATGCGCAATGATGTGCACTTTGTACAGTACCAATTTCTGGACAAAATTTAGGGATAGGAGCGGCTTTGTGTGTGTGCATGTGTGTGTGTGTGTGTGATTCGTATGACTGCACAACAATGTTGACGCCGCCTCTTCCAGCTGACAGTTTGGACAAATAACAGGAATGCACTCACTATTAACACATCGTATATATATATATACAAGCTCTCTTTTCTGCCACTCGCCCGGAAGTCAGACAATATATTTTTCTCCTTTCCTTCTGACTCTCTTTCAACTCACAAATACTTTACAAATAATCATAGTATTATTGAAATTTCTGAATAATTATTAAAATAGTTAATATAAATATATCTGAAATATGAGTAGGGGTGAAATTTCATTCATACAACAAATACCATTTCGTGTCCTACAAAGGGGCGATAAGAAACATTACATAGATGTCATACAAAGGGGCGATAAGAAACATTACATAGATGCCATACAAAGGGGCGATAAGAAACATTACTTAGATGTCATACAAAGGGGCGATAAGAAACATTACATAGATGTCAAATAAACGGGTGATAAGTAGCAGTCTATAAATGCCACATATTAAAAGAATAGTATAAGCTTAAATACTACACATTGAAAAAATATTATAAGGAACTGTTTAGAAGTGCCATACATCGAAAGAATATTATAATGGAGCTGTTGGTAGTACTCAGAAGTGTCATACATCGAAAGAATATTATAATGGAGCTCTTGGTAGTACTCAGAAGTGCCATAGATTTACAGACGGGGTCATTAGTTGACTATCACAAGTGAAAAATATTATAAGGTGGTTATTGATAATATTTCACAAGTGTCGTTTATTGAAAGGATATTGTGAAGAAATTATCATTAAAATTCCATAGAAATTATGCTTTAAAGGGGCTTTTAGTAGGACTACCTAAATAACAGTATGGAAGGGATGCTATGAAGGGGCTTATTGGTAGAACTCTCAGTTACTGAAGGTAAAGAAGGACGCTATAAAGGGCTCATTGGTAGAACTCAGTTACTGAAGGTAAAGAAGGACACTATAAATGGGAGGAACACACTAGAAGGTAGAGATGGGATGTTATAAAAGATATATTATTAGTAGAAGTCCATAAATATGATATACTGAAAAGTGTTTATAAAATGCAAACTGTGCTGTTGAAATGTCAGAGTTTCAAAGGGTGTTGCTATTAAACTTTTCACTGCCTTAAAGCCTTTCTGATCTCACGCTTATACACTCTTGACAGAAACCGGCACTTATCAAGATACACTTTCCACATTCCAGCTCGAAAGTAGAGATTGTATGGACACTTCTTATCCAAGGTCATTTATAAGACGTACTGCCCTTGAAATGAGACTCAAAGAGATTATTTTCAGAAACTTCTCAAGGCACAGCATATGCATTTGAAGATATCTTTTGCATCTCAGGGCCATATTTTAACACGCTGTATTATCGTTTTAAAACTGGGCATTTGCATATCTATTAACACTGTTGTTCAAAGTATTGTGTATTGGGGTGCTGTATATATTATCATATTGTTGTTCAAAGTATTGCGTATTGGGGTGCTGCATATATTATAACATTTATATTGTATACTATTTTAATTAATAGTAAGTCACTAGATGCATACCATTGGCTACTGTGTGAAATAGAGCACATGCTTAATGGTTAAGTAGCTGTGTGTAGAGATCACCAGTTGCGATGGAGATTATGCTAATTTTCAATCGGGTACCCGGGGCAGCATTTTAGAAAAAAACGATAGCCCTATTGAGTGTTACAGAAGATATATTGATTTGGTATCGTGTTGTATGCATGTTGATTTGGTATTGTGTTGTATGCATGTTGATTTGGTATCGTGTGCTGCAGTAACCTCACTTAGTAATGTAAAGGCGTTTCTTTGTACAAGAAATATAATCAAGCTTAACCATTATAGGTCGCTGTTATCTTCAGTATTATTACCTTTCTCGCGATTTTTCTCATCTCTCTTTTTAAAAATAAAGATTATCTACAGCTGTAAAATTTCGTTGTACACAATGCAGCAAGTATTCCTAATGTGGTGGTGCCGTGTTTTGGCTGTACGCAAGTATTCCTAATGTGGTGGTGCCGTGTTTTGGCTGTACGCAAGTATTCCTAATGAAATAATGTCAAGATTAAGTTGTTCACATTATTATTCATAAAAAGACTCTAGAAAATGTCATTGTTCATAATTATTCCTAATGAATAATAGAAAATTTTAGTTGTTCATAAGTACTCGTAATGAGAATATGTATGTTGGAGTTGTGTAGTGTACAATATTCCTAATGAGAAGATGTCAGGTTAGAGTTGTACACAGTTATTCGTGATGAGAAAGTATCATGTTGATAAATGATTTTATTAGCGTGTCAGCGAGTGACATTGATTAAGGTGTACTAGTACCACTACCATGGACGTAAATGAAGTGATAGATATACTAATGTTACTTAACTTGTAACTACCGTGGACGTAAATGAAGTGATAGATATACTAATGTTACTTAACTTGTAACTACCGTGGACGTAAATGAAGTGATAGATATACTAATGTTACTTAACTTGTAACTACCGTGGACGTAAATGAAGTGATAGATATACTAATGTTACTTAACTTGTAACTACCGTGGACGTAAATGAAGTGATAGATATACTAATGTTACTTAACTTGTAACTACCGTGGACGTAAATGAAGTGATAGATATACTAATGTTACTTAACTTGTAACTACCGTGGACGTAAATGAAGTGATAGATATACTAATGTTACTTAACTTGTAACTACCGTGGACGTAAATGAAGTGATAGATATACTAATGTTACTTAACTTGTAACTACCGTGGACGTAAATGAAGTGATAGATATACTAATGTTACTTAACTTGTAACTACCGTGGACGTAAATGAAGTGATAGATATACTAATGTTACTTAACTTGTAACTACCGTGGACGTAAATGAAGTGATAGATATACTAATGTTACTTAACTTGTAACTACCGTGGACGTAAATGAAGTGATAGATATACTAATGTTACTTAACTTGTAGCTACCGTGGACGTAAATGAAGTGATAGATATACTAATGTTACTTAACTTGTAACTACCGTGGACGTAAAATGAAGTGATAGATATACTAATGTTACTAAACTTGTAACTTAAAGGGATACTATGTTGCTACACAGGAATGTTATATATTATTTTAGAGAGATATTATAACTATTTCAGAGACATTATACTATTTCAGAGAGATTTTATGTTGTTTTAAAGGAATAATAAATATGGAGATAAAGGGAAGCTGTTTTGTATGTTTTAAATGGATGTTATATTGTTTTGTTTTAAAGGGATGTCACCTTGTTTTATAAAAGAAAAATTATATTATTTATTTCAGAGAGCTGCTATATTGTATAAGGGTGTGCTGTATTGTTTTCAAGGGAAGTTATATGGATTTCAAGGGATACCCTATTGTTTCTAAGGGAAGTCATATGGATACAAAGGGAACTTATAAAGGAGACTTATAAAGGGGTGATATAAAGGGAGGTATGACGTTGTGTGATTTCGTACTGTTATGTCATGGTGTTGTAACTAGTGTTAAATGACGCTGTGTGATTTCGTACTGTTATGTCATGGTGTTATAACTAATAACTAGTGTTGAATGACGCTGTGTGATTTCGTACTGTTATGTCATGGTATTATAACTAGTTTTGAATGACGCTGTGTGATTTCGTACTGTTATGTCATGGTATTATAACTAGTTTTGAATGACGCTGTGTGATTTCGTAATGTTATGTCATGGTGTTATAACTAGTGTTGAATAACGCTTTGTGATTTCGTACTGTTATGTCATGGTGTTGTAACTAGTGTTGTATATAGGTGTTGTTGTAAAGAGGTGTTGTCAAAGGGTGTTAGGTACACTAACGGGGTCAGCCTGGAACGGTCCAGTGATAAGTCTGATGAAAGTAAATGACTGACAGGTCTTTTAAAATATTTCTAGTCTGTATGCAGCACCGTTAACGCCATCCTCCGCGTCGCGTGCCTGCCACGCTCCTCGCACGCGATGAAACGAGACGAATAAGGCTTTCTTGCAAGTTGGGCTTGTTTGTGGAGTTGGGGAAGTTTGCTGTGTTGGATGCCTGAATAGAAATAGGGCAAGACTTAAAGTAAAGCTGACTTGAATATCCAGTTTAAGGTTTGGAAATTGGTCCTGCCACTTTGCTTTAGGCTATTAGCAGTTGTGCACAGACTTTTAGGCAGAAGTCTGGCATCCTAAGCCATGTGTGCATTTGATCTGAACAAGAATGCTAGACTGGATTTTGAACACTGGCAACAAATTCTTGGACTGTAGAATTAGCTTGGAAGCTTTTAAAGTGTTCTACAACTGATGGATTAAATATTGGCAATATGGAATAACTCTGTTAGCAGGTTCAGATAAAGACAATGTGAAACAGTTTTGACATGATTTTAAGATTTTTCTAAGATTTTGCTTTTTCGCACTTGTTTATTGGACAAGATTTAACAGATTCGAAATATTTTTTTGAAAACTTTAAATTGCAGGCAATTAGCTAACTTTCTAGTAAATGCAGATAGAGACATATCATTTAATTTGCACACACATTTGACTAGTTCATCTGGACAGACGTTAATATATTTTGATTTATGCAGACATTTGACTGGTTTACATGTACAGACACTTGACTGGTTTACATGTACAGACACATGACTGACTTACATGCACAGACACTTACATTTGAATAGTTGATTTGGGGCAGACGTTAATATATTTTGATTTATGCAGACACCAGATTGGTTATTTATTAAATTGCAGACAATTGTCCACTATTTCAATTAAAGGCTCGGGAACGATTTGCTTCAAAAAGTGGGTTACAATTCTTTAATCAGAATTTCCATTCCTGTCAGTGAATTAACGGATTTTTTCACATTCGATTTCGTGTGACGTCACGACAGAAAATGGTTCCATGGCTAGAACTTACGGGGCGGTGTATACTTGTGAGAGCAGTGCTACTAGCAGTCTGGCATTCTGGTGTCGCCAACGAAGTCTATGGCAGCAGAAAAAGGTCAGTAAGATTTTTAAAGACATTTCACGATTTTGAATTATTTTTACTTTTTATCAGAACGTTTATTGATTTACATATGTTGGTTTGTATCACTAAACTTATGGAGACATATTTCATTATACGTTACACATGCTTGGTTGTCCCTTGTGTGCATTAATGTCTTTATGCATATAGATTTATTTACTCTTGCAGTTTATTACTTTATCTACTAAAAATGTTTATATTGCTTATACTCGTTCATGTTGATTACTTGTTCATTCAGTTCTCCTGCTTTACTCATCGAAATGATGCAGCTTCACTAAGGCACATTAACGTAAAAATACTGTTGCAGTATTTCAGATACACGAACTTACGTTACAAATATGTGGTGTCTGAGGTACACAAACATACGTTACAAATGTGTGGTGTCTGAGGTACGCAAACATACGTTACAAATGTGTGGTGTCTGAGGTATGCAAACATACGTTACAAATGTGTGGTATCTGAGGTACACAAACATACGTTACAAATGTGTGGTATCTGAGGTACACAAACATACGTTACAAACGTGTGGTGTCTGAGGTACACAAACATACGTTACAAACGTGTGGTGTCTGAGGTACACAAACATACGTTACAAATGTGTGGTGTCTGAGGTACACAAACATACGTTATAATGTTGAGATTTCTAAGTTATATTTGCTGTCTGAATTGGTAGTGTAAAATACTTGGTATTTGAAAGTTAAAGTATATATAGCGATAATCTGATTATAATTATTGAGTCCTTCGGTTTGTTAGTTTCAATGCTTAGTAATGTCTTTTATTTTGTCAAATAGTTGACATAGTACTAATAAAATACCAGTTTTCTTCAATTTGCAAAATGTGAGAAAATGAACCATTTTTCATAACTTAGATGTACTGCTTAGAAAATGTCATTGTTTAGGAAAAGTTTGTTGCAATGGTGGAGACTTTTAGAAGTGTTCAGAAATGTGTGTTTGTTTGGGAAAGTTCCTAGTGCTCATAAGCTTGTTGTAGTGCTCATAAACTTGTTGTAGTGCTCATAAGCTTGTTGTAGTGCTCATAAGTTTGTTGTAGTGCTCGTAAACCTGTTGTAGTGCTCATAAACCTGTTGTAGTGCTCATAAACTTGTTGTAGTGCTCATAAACCTGTTGTAGTGCTCATAAACCTGTTGTAGTGCTCATAAGCTTGTTGTAGTGCTCATAAGCTTATTGTAGTGCTCATAAACCTGTTGTAGTGCTCATAAACCTGTTGTAGTGCTCATAAGCTTGTTGTAGTGCTCATAAGCTTGTAGTGCTCATACGTTTATTGCAGTTCTCAAGCTGTTGTAGATCTCATGCTTGTTGTACTCCCCAGAAAACGTGTCATTGTTATTTGGCACGCTTTCTGCCTTCTCTGGCACGTATGTCTTTGCTGGCAATCATTTTCCAATACTTATAGCGAGTGTACAAGAAAGTAATTACGTCTCTATAAAGTGCACAAGTGCTAACGAATAAAACGTTTGCCAATGAGCTCTTTCGAGTGACATAAATTGTCTTGGTAGATTATAACTGTTTTCCACAGATTGTCATACGCAAAAACTCGTAGGAGTGTATTTTTAAAAAAGCAAGGAAAGAAAACAAAAAGAAGAGAAGAACAACCTCGAAAAACCCCTAAGAGAGTGTCTTACAAAATGTGTAAATTTAAAACAGCAAGAAAACAGAAAGTAAAGAAACAAAACATTGAAAAGCTCTCAGGAGAGTGTCATACAAATGCGTAAATTTAAAAAAGCAAGAAAACAGAAAGAAAAGAAACAAAAACAAAAACAAAAAAAAAACAACAACAAAAAAACCTCCCAGGAGAATGTCATACAAAATGTCTCGCAAGGGTGTAAATGAAAAAAAGAGAAGGAAAGAAAAACCAAGACAAGAAAATGGTAAAGGTCCCCAGAGAACTTCATACACAATATCTCATTTAATTATTTTTTTAAAAAAAAGAATATTTACCAACACCCTGGTTAGCTGAAACAAAGATTTAGACTTGGAGTGGAATTTACAGATGCAATTGGTTTTGAAGAATTAGAACATTAATTACAAGTTTGTGTGTGAATTAGAAACCCACAAATGTATCAGACAATGCTAAAAATAACTTGGATATATCATAAGCAGTCTGGCTTAACAACTTGTATCAGAGCAAGAACAATTAGCATCAGTTGCTTAGGTGTCAGACAAACCAGTTAATTCCTATAGCTTGATTGCATAAAGAACATTATATAGTTACAATAGATTAGATTAATAGAACATACAGTTACACTAGTTTGGATTAATAGAACATACAGTTACAATATCTTGGATTAATAGAACATACAGTTACAATAGCTTGGATTAATAGAACATACCGTTACAATAGCTTGGATTAATAGAACATACAGTTACAATATCTTGGATTAATAGAACATACAGTTACAATAGCTTGGATTAATAGAACATACAGTTACAATAGCTTGGATTAATAGAACATACAGTTACAATAGCTTGGATTAATAGAACATTCAGTTACAATAGCACGGATATATCATATAAAAAAACCCACCACGATATAGGTACAAAACATTGAATGTAGCGGGGGGGGGGGGATTAGTTAGAATAGCTTCGATGTTTGAGGAAAACAAATATTTAGAAATGATACATCAATAATGCATCCGAAAAAAACTGCTTACAGTTACTGGAAATTGAATGCACCAGCAAACAATATAACTGCAATTGCGCAGACTTATACACAAACAATATGTTTACAGTAGGTCAGACTTATCAATATAACTACTATAACTCAGGCTTACCAGAAAGTAATCTAACTAGAACTCCAGACTTATCAGAAAATAATTTAAATCCGGTAACTCAGGCTTATCAACAAACAATGTAATTACAACAGCTCAGACTTATCAGAAAGCAATTTAACTACATTTTATTGTGCAGTACAACTATGTGTACATTATGCATTGTGTCCAGTCAACATCTTTGTGTACCGTGTAATGCATCTCCGTGTATTCTATCCAGTCTACCTGGCATAAAGTCTATTTCATACTAGTAGCGCATATTATTATACCAGTACTGTCGATTAAGCTGTACAAAATTGGCCTTGATTACTGAGTACTATCGATTAAGCTGTACAAAATTGGCCTTGATTACTGAGTACTGTCGATTAAGCTGTACAAAATTGGCCTTGATTACTGAGTACTTTCGATTAAGCTGTACAAAATTGGCCTTGTATACTGATTACTATCGACTAAGAGAGCTATACAAAATTGGTCTTAAATAATGAGCACTATCTACTAAAAGTGCCTTGAGTACTGAATACTATAGATTGAGAGGTGTACATAATTGGCGTTGAGTACCGAGTGCTATAGACTTAGAGGTGCACATAATTGACCTTGAGCACCGAGTACTATAGACTTAGAGGTGTACATAATTGGCCTTGAGTACCGAGTACTATAGACTTAGAGGTATACATAATTGGCCTTGAGTACCGAGTACTATAGAGGTGTACATAATTGGCCCGGTATACTATGTACTATTGATTAAGACAACTGTATATAATTGCCCTTGTGTACTGAAAACTGTCGACTACCATAACTGTACATATATGGCCTTGAGCATTAAATACTACCGACAAAGAGTTGTACTGTGTTGACCTTGTCCACTGAGTACTATTCATCAAGAGAACAGTGGAATTTATTGAACCTGAGCATTGATAGTTGAATATTCATTTCTTTCGACGGCCAGAATACAAGTGTATTCCAGAGAGAGGAAGACACTTCTCTGTTTCGTATTTGTGCGCACGACCACAATCGGAAATGATTAATTGCTCCAATTATTTTCTCTACGTTAGCAATAAAAATAGAATCTCTTTAGAATTTATTTTGGGGAGGGGAAAATTGCTTCACTACGACTTCTCGTAAACTCCATGAACCATAGACAAACTTTCTCTTTCAGCCGTAATCATAATGAATTACTTCCACTTCGTCGCCAGATATGCCAGGAATCAAAGACTGAATGACGACCAGTTCGTTTATCCAGATCTTATTAATCCCAGAATAGCACTCTTCCTCAGCCGTGACCATAATGAAGAACTTTCTTGCGCCACCATGCAAGGCCTCCATCTTGCCCACATTGGAAAAGTTCATTGACGTTTCCCCAGTTGTGTCCAAAGAGAGAATACTATGCCAAGTGACCCAAAGCCCAGCAGGTCGGATGTGAGATCGCATACTCTCAAGGCAATCATTTAGAATTCATTTACAAAATTCAGCGTAAAAGTACAAATCAATAAAGAATAATAGTGGTCATATATACATACAAATCCGAAGAAGAAAACGTTATCTTTATGTAGATGACTCTAGTGACTCTACTAAAAACATACAAATCTCATGAAGAAAACGTTATCTTTATGTAGATAACTCTAGTGACTCTACTAAAAACATACAAATCTCATGAAGAAAACGTTATCTTTATGTAGATAACTCTAGTGATTCGACATAAACATACAAATCTCATGAAGAAAACGCTATCTTTATGTAGATGACTCTAGTGACTCACATAAAAACATACAAATCTCATGAAGAAAACGCTAGCATTTGTAGACAAAAATGCAAAAGTTACACTTATATGCGCAAGAACAGGAGTGTAATAATTATACGGATATTAAGTTGTCTGATACATAAATGTGCCACAGTCACATGCATACGCACACATCCATCCATCCATTCATCCATCCGTCCGTCCGTCTATCTATCTATCTATCTATCTGTCACACGCTACGTAGTATTAAGAAAAGTCAATGCACAACTGGATGCCATCATCCTGGGTGAAAATGGTGTTTGGGACATTAGTGAAAATTTTGATGGAACATGGCTTACGAAAGGTCACAAGTCTCACACTGGTGCTGGTTGTGTTATTGATTTGTTGACTGGTCTTGTTTAGATATTCATGTGATGTGCACAGAACACCCAAGTGTGTGAGCCTGTTGGCAAGAGATTTTAACTGAGAAGCCTCAGAATAATCTACTTGGACTATTCAACATCTTAGCAATTGTAACTGAAACATCAATTGTAATTTCTTCTAGTCCTTGTGTTTGTGTATGTGCGTAAATTGGGAATACTGCTTATCATATTTTAAGGATTCAATTATTTACCAAAAGTAAGTGTAACATTTTGTATTGAAAATTGCATTACATGGGAAAGAACAGTTATTACGACTCAATCCTTTATATTTTGTTGATTTATAGAAATACTAAATATTAACCTGATCAAAGTGATTTATAGAAATACTAAATATTAACCTGATCAAAGTGATTTATAGAAATACTAAATATTAACCTGATCAAAGTGATTTATAGAAATACTAAATATTAACCTGATCAAAGTGATTTATAGAAATACTAAATATTAACCTGCTCAAAGTGATTTACATTTTACGTTCTCTTTGTAGATTTTACTGTCCGAAAAAAATACAATAAATAGCACATAGGCAAGCATTATACTTAATTAGTAGCATAAAGTAACCACATATTACTACCAGTGTTATTTTACAAACAAAAAGTATGTATATCATTAACAGTTTACAGACAGAAGTGTTTGCATGTCAACAGCATTTTACAAACAAAAGCGTTTGCACGTCGAAAGAATTTTACAGACAATAGTGTTTTCACGTCAATAAAAATTTACGGACAAGAGTGTGTGTATAGCGAAAAGATTTTCTGGCATTGTGGAAGTTGAAGATATATGTGTACTGTGCAAGAAAAGCGCCGAGGGACACAAGCTCCGCTACACAGTGCTACTGTCTGATGGTGATGCAAGACATTCAATGAAGTGACTATTCATACATTATGGTGAAAAAAACACATTATGGTGAAAAACACACATTATGGTGAAAAAACACATTGACAAGGAAGAGTGTGCCAATCACGTCATCAAGAGGATTGGTAAAACATTTCACAAGGTAGTTGTCAATTGCTGCAAGAAAGGAGTTACCATGGGAGTCTGTGTAGGAGTCAGATGAACAGAAGGTCATCCGTAAACTGACAGTTTGCTACAGTCGGGCAATTCGGAGCAACAATAATGTTGCAGATAGGAAGAAAGCAGTGATGGCTTTGTATCACCGCTAGTCCACTGATAAGTCGCTTCACCATGAAAGCTGCTCAGCTGGTGATTTTATCAAACTGCACTCGCACAGCACAAGGCTCCAGGTCCTCATGACAAACTAATTCATACCCCACTCAAATTCAAAAGGCTGCACCCTTATCTGAAACCCATCTATCAGAGACTTACTGATCCTCAGAAGATGTGCTGCAGGCAAAACACAGAATTCAAATAAATGCCTCCACAGCTTGATCTGGTCACGATTTGCGAAGGATAAATTTGCAATCACGGACACGAGTTGGTTTTCCCGCGATAAATGCAGTAGGGAATTTAAAACTGGTTCTGCTTCTGCAAGGGATACTGCCAGTTTTCATGGCTTTGCCCACTGGTGCCAATATGGAGAGACTGGGAGCTGCAAGAATACAGAAGATAGTGCGAAACAATATTAAAGATAAGAAGAAAGAGCTGAATAAGAGACGCCATGTTGTAAAAGCTGCAAACTGGGGCGACAAGAAAAGCTAATTCGGATTGAAGGGAGGGGGGATTTGCATACGCTACAGAAAACTTTAAAGAACTATTACTGAGTTCAGTGACATTGGGCTGTGTTTTCTAAGTTGAAAATTGGAATTATTTGGAATTAAGTTCTCGTTTTGTATTTTGGCATTTTATCAGATTGTAAGAACATGTTAATCATGTTATCTTGTTATCTTATTTTATTTCTTATCGAATAATTTAAAAATAATTTAATTTAATTGAAACTTAGACTACTCTTTTGTCATGACTCACATATTATATGTTGTAGTCTGTCACCTGTATTCACTTAATATACCTCGTTGTATGTACCGAGGGGGGGGGGGGGGCTTGGAGCTATCTTCTAGAACTATCACTCTACTTTTCTATATTACCTATTTTCATCTTTCTAATACATGTGGGCGAGTCAGAAGGTGTGTTTTGGGGATTAGCCTAAGGTTACTGGTGGCCCCGGGGTGGTGTTGCAATGTACAAAACACCTTGCCCATCTCCCAGCAGAAAGACACGGTGACATCTTAGCAATACTACTGGTGCACATAAAACTCTTAGCACTAACTTAGTTCTAAACTTCAAGAATATAAAGGCAAGTTGAAAGAAGGAAACAAAACTACTGGTGCACACAAAACTCTCAGCACTAACTTAGTTCTAAACTTCAAGAATATAAAGGCAAGTTGAAAGAAGGAAACAAAACCCTGAAACATACTTAATTACAAACCCTATGTATGCTGCAATTTATTTCAGAAATAAATATGTATTAAAATCTAGATCTAATAAAAATAAATGGAATCAGATATATTTATAATAAAGATACAATTTCCTGTTTGTAATATAAAAATCCTAATCAGCTGCGCAATTCACATAGCATGTTACAAAGCGTTTTTATCTTATGCAGCCATGTGTCTGTCTCATGTTTCTTGAAGAAAGAACCACTTTCACCTTAATAGAAAGGGACTCACAAACACTTCATCCAAAGAGTGCATTTTGAAAAGAGCAAAATCTTAGGATTTCAGTATAAAGGCTCCACCCATCTTGACAAATTTTCTTAATAAGTGAAATTATTGAATTCAAATAGAACTAATCTATCACTAATATTAGTAATAATTAATATTCATTACTTTCTCACACCTTCCACACCCACATTCTGTCAACACATTTCACCTAGCCATAAGTTATGTTAGTCTCAAGGTTAAATAGTCACATAACGGAATCTTAGAAAAATACAAGGCATGAAAATAATCCGTTTAAACTAGTTTTGCCCAACTGCGCGCGCGCGCGCACACACACACACACACACACACACACACACACACACTTCTTAACGATCGCTCATCCCACTAATCTCAGCTTCACTCACCGAAAACAACTTATAGTTTTCTTCATCCTTCTGTCTGTCTTTAACTCACAAACACTTTCCCAGACAACTTTTTAATAGAATTCAGAATTATAGAAATTGTAAATAAACATTTTCAGAATTATCATAAATGTAGAATTAAAATTAAAAATTTATTTGAAAGATTTTGGGGAAAATTTCCGTTCTTACAACATATGATTCTAGCACCAAATTAAAGTTTCATCATTTTTATTATTAAAACTACGGTACTTCTACCATAGATAAGCCTCGCTCTTAAAGACAGTAACCTAATTAATTAATTATTATCGGTTTTGTAGAATAATTCCTAGTGTGTTTTGTAGAATAATTCCTAGTGTGTTTTGTAGAATAATTCCTAGTGTGTTTTGTAGAATAATTCCTAGTGTGTTTTGTAGAATAATTCCTAGTGTGTTTTGTAGAATAATTCCTTGTGTAATAACCGCACTCCGATGCACTAAATAAATATTAGTATATTACCTAACATAAACCTAGGTGCATGAACATTAAACCTCTGTGCATTAACATAAACCTAGGTGCATGAACATAAACCTCTGTGCATTAACACAAAACTCAATGCATTAACATAAACCTCTGTGCATTAACATAAACTTCAATGCATGAACATAAACCTCTGTGCATTAACATAAACCTCAATGCATGAACATAAACCTCTGTGCATTAACATAAAACTCGATGTAATAAACACAAATCATGATGTATATCATAAATCTCCGAGTACTATCATATACCTAGGAGTAAAAAACATAAATCTCAGTTTACTAAAGTAAATATCAATGTCCTAACTTAATTTTTGTTTTGTATTTGGAGAAGATAATTCATATTTGTTTTTGACTGCCTATTTGAAATATCCCATCACGCTGTGTCCGATCTGATGGAAGATAAATAGTATAGCCCTGAGTCTCATCAGACATTTGTATTCTGTTGTGTCTGTGACCTTACACTGGGGCTCTTTTGAGGTAACAATAGTTATAAACATTATTAGCGCACCTCATGAACTCTCTCTATGACAAGAACTGTAATTTTAGTTCTATCTGAATGATACACTATGGGAACTGAGGAATAAGAGAACGTAAAAACATGCTTGTAAAAGTGACAGCTTGCATTTTGAGAAACAATTCCATTTATGACAAACTTGAACTTTATGTGGTTGCCCATTTTCTTCATAAAAGTTTTTATTTTAATTTTGGGATTGTGGGAATAGTAATCTTAAAGCTTGAACACGCTGTTTACCAAACACAAGGATGTGAGGAGGATGTCAAAGAAATAAATCTCTCTTTTGATCACGAATTAGATTGTTCTTGCCACAATGGTTTCTTGATATTTCGTCATCATTAATGGTTTCTTGATATTACGTCATCAATAATGTTTTCTTGATATTACGTCATCATTAATGGTTTCTTGACATTACCTCATCATTAATGGTTTCTTGACATTACGTCATCATTAATGGTTTCTTGATATTTCGTCATCAGTAATGGATTCTTGATATTTTATCATTACGATCTCAAAACAGCACCCGAATGAGAGATAGAGGCGGAGAGAGAATGTCTGTGTCCTTAATATAATTCAGAATAGGTTAGTGTTTCATTATGTATTTTGTGATTACTTACATTAACTTCAGAATGTGTATGGATGTGCGTATGTGTGTTTGTGTATGTGTACGCGATTTATCTCGTAATCATTAATCCGGTAGTAGAAATGTATTCCAAGAGGTAGGAGAGAAACAATAAGTTATCAGGATTCAGGCTTATGTACCAGCACTCAGCATGCGTGATAAACAATGCGTGTATTACCAGCACTCAGCATGCGTGATAAACAATGCGTGTATTACCAGCATTCAGCATGCGTGATAAACAATGCGTGTATTACCAGCACTCAGCATGCGTGATAAACAATGCGTGTATTACCAGCACTAAACATGCTTGATAAAAAAAAAGTCTATTTCCTATTCCGCTGAACGCGCTACGAAAGAACGATACTAATGTTGCCAATGTTGAATGACCCAATGACCCACTTACATCGCCAGTGCTGAATGAAAAGTATGAGCAGTACAAATAGTTTAACAAGAATGTGCAGACACCTGTTGTCCTATTTAATTCTAGTCAGTCCAATGTTATTTCATTCCAACCTGCTTCCAAATTAAATAGCGGTTACACATACGATATCAACATTCGATAAGTTTATAAATACACTTCATTTGTAAGTGCTACCATTCTGGAAAGTTATTTTTTAAAAAAAATTTTCATAAGTGGCACAGCCTACACGTTATTAGTATTCATCTATCGTTGTAGGAAATACACTTTGTGACAGGCTATTTAGTCGAAAAACGACTCCTGTTTCCGTATTGTAAAATATTTATAAAGAGTTTTCCAGACATAAATGTTCAAATTTCATTGATTTATTTTTTATGCATAGTAATCGTGTTATTTATATTTGATATGCATATGTTACTATCTCAAACTAAAAGCAGTGGCTGGTGTTTCAAATGATCATGTCACAAATTATATAATAATTGTAGTGGTGTTTCAAGTAGTCATGTTACAGTTTAATTAAGACCTACTCTGGTGTTTAATATGCTAATGTCACACACTAAATACGAGTGACTGGTGTTTAATATGTTAATGACACACACTAAATAAGAGTGATTATGGTGTTACCAATGGTTTTAATATTCACCATCTAAATGCCAGAGACTACTGTAATGCTTTACCGACCTAGCTCAAGACTTACAGGAATTACAAAAGGCTTAAAAGTATGCCGTAAGTTAGTCAAGTCTTACAGGAATTACAAAAGGCTTAAAAGTATGCCGTAAATTAGTCAAGACTTACAGCAATTACAAATGGTTAAAAAGTATGCGGTAAGTTAGTTAAGACTTAAGATGTGCTTGTTTTGACAGAGAAAATCATGACCTACATTTGTTTTAATTTGTTACTGTAATCTGTAAAGTTTTATCTTCATAAAAGCTACAGAGAAATTTGCAGCACTAATTATAAAGTTTTGTCTGCATAAAACCCATAGCGAAACAGCAACATTAATTGTAAAGTTTTGTCTGCATAAAACCCACAGCGAGACAGCAACACTAATTGTAAAGTTTTGTCTGCATAAAACCCATAGCGAGACAGCAACACTAATTGTAAAGTTTTGTCTGCATAAAACCCACAGCGAGACAGCAACACTGATTGTAAAGTTTTGTCTGCATAAAACCCACAGCGAGACAGCAACACTAATTGGCCGCCTGTCGGTCTTTGCAACCCTCAATGCCATTTGCAGCGGTAGACGAAATGGAAAGTAAACTTCTTGTCTGTGTTCAGTTTATGATTTAACGGCACCTTAAAGCAATCTTCAATTAAACAAACTAGCCAAGTATAGCACTCCTCAACAACAAATGCCAAATATAGCTACCCCCGCCCACGCCCCAACTGAACTTACTCATGGTTTATAGCATTCACCAACACGACAACACATCCACATATTCCCCAACTCAGTAACAAATGCCACATATAACATTCCCCAGCTCAACAGCGTAACCTTAATAAGTACTCGCCAGTTTAACAACGCAGCCCATAAACACTGGTAAACTCAGCAATACAACCCATGTAGCACTCCCCAACTCATCAACATATAGTGTTCCCCAAATCAACTCCATAGCCATTATAAATAACACTCTTTAGATTAAGCAAAGAATTAAAAAAAAAAAAAAGCTTTGGTCGACACAATCGTCCATCATAAAATACCAATCTTTCTTTAATTACCACTAACATAAAAATACAATTCTTTCTTTAATTACCACTAACATAAAAATGCAATTCTTTCTTTAATTAACACTAACATAAATTTTAAATTGCCACTAATGAGCTGGATGATCTCAACACAAAAGTCATGAACGACAATTCTCATGCTGGGAGAGGCACGCGGTCAGATTTCTAAAGGGGAGAGCGAGACGGCGCACAGAAGTCTGGAGAAAGTATTAGACAGGTGTACAGCTGGAAACTGGAATATCTTTTGGTTCTTTTCACTTGTAAAATAGTTTTCAAAAATAACTGACTGTGAACTGAATCTTTCATTTGTGTGAAAAACGTTATGAAACAGAAGAAGTGGTGAACTTGTTTTCACTTGTTAAAACATATCTAACAACCAGCGCTGGTAAAGTGGGTGCGTCAAATGTTAAATATTTTGTTTAAATATTGCAGTGGTGAAGCGAGTCAGTCTGTAAAACATTTTTCAAAATAAGCAAAAGTGAAATGGATGTTGCTCTTGCAAATAGGATAACAGTTGTCACAAATACGTTTCTGCTGGTCAGCCGGACACTAGCCTGGAGAGTAAAAATGGGGTCTGGTATTGGTAGGATTGTGCGCGCGGCGCGCGCAAAGGGAGACAAGAATAAAAGAAATGCAATCCACAATTTGTTGTACATTAATATTGGCCACATAATTTGTTGTACATTAATACTGGCCACACAATTTGTTGTACATTAATATTGGCCACATAATTTGTTGTACATTAATATTGGCCACATAATTTGTTGTACATTAATACTGGCCATACAATGTGTTGTACATTAATACTGGCCATACAATTTGTTGTACATTAATACTGGCCATACAATGTGTTGTACATTAATACTGGCCATACAATGTGCTGTACATTAATACTGGCCATACAATGTGTTGTACATTAATACTGGCCATACAATGTGTTGTACATTAATACTGGCCATACAATGTGTTGCAATTTAGTATTGACCACAACAATGGTGCACTATAATACTAGCCACATACAGTTTTGTGGGAAATAGCATATAAAAGGAAATGTCACTCTTAACAATTCGTTCAATAGCCATTCACCAAAAGGTATCGATCGCATTCCAGTAATTCTAAACTTCCTTAGAATGGCAAGTCATTGGCAGTAGAACGGTCAAACAAGATCGCCAAGCATTTGAAAGGCATTGACTTTCCCCAGTAACCATGAATTGCGTTAAAATGGCGTGCAGTCTAGCAGACGAACGATTAAACAAAATGACAAGGGCGAGCACCAAGAGATGAAATATGAAAAAGCCTATGTCTATGAAAGTTGACAGAAGATGGCAGTTAGAGCGTAAATGAACTGCTTATAAAGGAAGTCTTACAACAGAACTGCAGACTGTCTCCATAACAAAAATGGAAAATCAGATCGCCATAAAACACTAGATATATCACAGAATGTTACTTTGGTCAAATACATTTCGTAATTTCGATGATGAACTCTCAATACAGTCAAAATTAATACTTAAGATCTCTACGGATATCAAACACAAAAGTTTACGACAGTCTCAAGAATTTTGCAAATTTCAAACACAAATACACCCGTGAGTCCTAAGGGTAACAAAAGATAAACAGAGTACATAAGACAATTCAAAGATTTCTTATATTGCTTAGAACACGAGGAAAAGTTTGATTCTTCGTGTTGTTGACAAAGTAGTTCGGTAAATTATAATAATAATGTCCCCTGTATGCCAAGAATATAGCGAAGCTAGGTGCTCTCATGAACGCATTAAAAATGTTTCATCAATGTTTCTCATTTCATGCATTAAATGTTGTCACTTCTTGCTTAGTGTTCCATCAAATTCCTCTCATTTCTATGCTACGTGTTCCATCAAATTATCTGTTTCCAAACTATAAGTATTAATGAAATAGTCTCTGGATAACCTTCTCACTTGCCTTGCTCTGTATTTCAACCTCTGTGTTCCAGAACATTTGCGCTCATTTCATGCTCGCGGTTCCAGTTCATTTGTACTTATTCTAAAACTAATTGTTTAAATACATTTGCATTTTACAGTAGACATTACCTTGGCAGCACTGTGTTCTTAGTAGAAATTACCTTGACAGCACTGTGTTCTTAGTAGAAATTACCTTGACAGCACTGTGTTCTTAGTAGATAGATATATTGTTGTTCAAAACTTGGAATCTTCACAGAGTGATTCATCACTCATCAGAAGAAACAGTGTGCATAGCAGGTTAATTTCGCGTTTATTTTCTTATACAGCACAAGTCTGTAAAGGTCACAAGCACCCACTATATACAGATATAAACACACACACACACACACACACACACACACACACACACACACACACACACATACACGCACACAGGCGCACGCGCACACCATATATACGCAAAAAATGACGTAATTATCCACCCAAAGTTTACGTACATCAAAAATAATTTTTATCACCGCAATCAAAGATTAAAGTAGTCGTTATACGCTAAATGATAATAAATAACCACAAATGTACGTACTTATTTTTAAAAGTTTGGAAATGTTACATATTTAAAATTTAAAATAAAACAAAATGTAGTAGAAAAAGTAGAGAATTGATATGAAAGAGACGTTAACGTTGTGGTAGTTATAGTAGTGGTGAAAAAAGAGTATAGAATGAAAAAGAAAGCGAAGAAAAAAGAAGAGGAAGAGAGAAAGAGAAGGAGAGAAAGAGAAAAAAGAGAAAGAGAAGGAGATAAAAGAGAAAAGTGAATGAGAAGAAGAGAAAGAGAAAAAGAGAAAAAGGAAAAAAAGAAAGTGAAAGAGAAAAGAGAAAAAGGAAAAAAAGAGAAAGAGAAAAAGAGAAAGAAATCGTAAGTGGAAAGGAAATGGGATTTTTACAGCCAGAGAAATATTTCCCTGGTGTGTGCAACAAGGGTGTTAGATGCTTAATAATTCATGACTAGGACATATCTTTATTTGCTGATGTTCAATATGTTTTATATTTTACTTGCTTTTCTCCTATAAACTCCAACAGATACAAAAGTAGAAATATAAAGAGATATCAAAAACAAAAAGAGAGTATTTGTGTGAGAGAGAATTCACAGTGGAATAAAGAGGAGAGAAGGGGTAAAAGAGCATAAGAGAGAGGGTATAATATAAAGAGTATATGAGAGAGGGGTATAAAAGAGAGGGTATAATATAAAGAGTATATAAATAGAGAGGGGTATAAGAGAGAGGGTTATATAAAAAGAGTATGAGAGAGGGGTAAAAGATACAGAGTGGGAGAAATGCGAGAACACACAAACGAATGAATAGACTCCTTCTTATTTGTGGGGATGAATTCTTTGGCAAAAACAATATAAATTAGACACATACCACACAATGTATCGGTATATGTACATAATATAAAGGTTTAAAATGACATTACTTAATTCTTGGCCACTCGCTCTCACAGACTCTTGGAATATTTGAAAACGCGCGCGAGTGCAGCTTGAGAGAGAAGAAGAGGGAATTTAAAACACCAAAATGACAAAATTAGAGAAATTCGTAGAGAAGAGAGAGAAACCAGAGAGTGAAAAAGTTAAAAAGAAAGAAGCAGAGAGAGAGAGAAAGAAAGAGGCAGAGAGAGTGAGAGAAGTGTACGTGGGCGAAATATCTCCCCAGAGAAGTCTACAGAGCGCCAGGATGCTTTTATCAGTTCCATCTGTAGACAGAGTTTCTGGCTGTGCTCAGCACGGTGCCGAAGTGATAAGGAATGGCAGACAATGAATGGAGAGTCCACGATTAGTGCACCGAGCTACCGTGGACTGATAGAAAATGTGAAACTCACTAGTACTTCTTACTGTAATAATTAAGTACACTTAGTGCTAAGTATTTATGGAAAAACTCACTAGTACTTCTTATTGTAATAATTAACATTTATGTAAGAAATTAAACACTGTTTGGCGTACTGCTTTGAGTGACATTTAAATTCGTTGTTTTCTGTCTCTATTAAACAAATCTAAGTACTAGTGAGTTTAGTAGCTGAATAGTATACAGTATATGTAATATGTCAAATTAAATTCACACCTTTTGAATAGGTGCAATTTTATTTAAGTTAAACCTTGTGATTTTAGAATGCCAAATAGCATGGCCTTAAAGTACACCTACTAAGAGTCCCACCTCCAAAACCCCAACCAAACAAATAACTTCTTCTACAAACTCCCCACTAGAAACGAATTCACCCCATCCACCCACCCCGAAACCAAAACAATTACACCTACACACGCCTTACTAAAACACCAACTCACCCACTCACTTGAACAAAAGCTACCCACCCACCAACTAGACACTACATCCACCTCAGAGGCAAACAAAAATAAACCGCATATACAACACACCTGCTACTGGGAACAAGCATACTACACTCACCCTAATCAAAATCCCACCCCTACACACTCACAACTGGAAACAAACACACCATGAAACAAAGAGGCAAGCTTACAAAAAGCAACCCACAAGATAGCTCTCCACGAACACCGGCAAACAACCAAAATATCACCACCACCAAAACGCAACACCAACCACCAACCTTCTCAAAAAAAAATAACAGTGAAGAGAAGTCCTCACAGGAGCCACCCAACACCAACCACTAACCTTCTCAAAAATAAACATTGAAGTCCCCACAGGAGCCACCCAACACCAAAAACATCCCAGGATGAAATGTCTAATTCAGCTCTTGTGGGAAAAGAGAGCAACAAAAAAAAAAATGGCATCATGAACAAGTACAACTTACTAAAAAGTAAAACTAAAATTATTTGCTTACCTAAGGTTAGATTATTTTTTTAAAAACCACTATTTGATACCAAGCTTGTATTCATTGTGACAGCAGAACCTTCATTTACTTGTTATAGATGTGTCTTTATATCACGGACCCTTGTGCTACTTGTTACAGATGTGTCTTCGTGTCACTGATCGTTGTGCTACTTGCTATAGATGTCACCTGAACTGCTTGTGTGTCTGAGCTCTAGACTTCTTGCTTTAGATTTGAATTGTATGCCGCTGAGCTTTACTTCCTATAGTTATATGTTTGTGTGTCTGAGCTCTACCTGTAATAGATCTGTCGCTTACGTCATTCATATATGTTTGTGTGTCTGAGCTCTACCTGTAATAGATCTGTCGCTTACGTCATTCATATATATTTGTGTGTCTGAGCTCTACCTGTAATAGATCTGTCGCTTACGTCATTCATATATATTTGTGTGTCTGAGCTCTACCTGTAATAGATCTGTCGCTTACGTCATTCATATATATTTGTGTGTCTGAGCTCTACCTGTAATAGATCTGTCGCTTACGTCATTCATATATGTTTGTGTGTCTGAGCTCTACCCGTAATAGATCCGTCGCTTACGTCATTCATATAGATAAATGTTTAACTCATACTTTAGGGTAATGTGGGTTTCTAAAAATCGTCTACCCAAATTTTAAGCTAACCTATTTAGGTGCATTTAGCCCCTTTGAGCTAACTTAATGGGATGCATGTTGCGAGCCACTTACCTGGGCTAAGCTAATGTGATGTATGTTAGCCGCTTTTGGCTAACCGAATATAATAATGTACGATGTGAGTTGCATACTTGGGCTAAGCTAATGTGATGCATGTGAATCATCTCATTTAAATGCATATTAAGAGAAAATCATTAAGTCATAAAGTTTTAGCCAACTTTTTTCCAGATGGATTTTATGGGCGCAGAAGCCTTAATCTTTAGTTCATAAATATTTCTGGAACCAGAACATTAAAAACATTATTTTAGAAGCGTGTTTATATATCTAAACCTTAGTCAGTTAAATACATCTTAGGTCACTGTGTCCTAACCAGCAAGCTTTTACCATATTTCATGACTTATTCAGCATAGACATTATATTTTTTAAATCACTTTATGGGTTGCTGAGTTGGTCATACCTTAGTGCGATTCGTGTTAAAATACCTTGGCCAGTATAGCGGGATATATATGTTATGGGCAAGAGTTATGGCCAGTATAGCGGGATATATATGTTATGGGCAAGAGTTTTGGCCAGTATAGCGGGATATATATGTTATGGGCAAGAGTTTTGGCTAGTATAGCGGGATATATATGTTATGGGCAAGAGTTTTGGCCAGTATAGCGGGATATATATGTTATGGGCAAGAGTTTTGGCCAGTATAACGGGATATATATGTTATGGGCAAGAGTTTTGGCCAGTATAGCGGGATATATATGTTATGGGCAAGAGTTTTGGACAGTATAGCGGGATATATATGTTATGGGCAAGAGTTTTGGACAGTTTAGCGTAATGTTTGTTGTCTATGAAAGAACCACGGACACAGCAACGTGATGTATGTTGTGTTTAGAGTGTTTTGGCAACTTAGCGTTATGTTTGATTTTTGACAGCACAGGTCGAAAGCAACGCGATGTATGTTGTACTCACAGTGTTTTGGCCAACTTAGCGTTATGTTTGATTTTTGACAGCACAGGTCGAAAGCAACGCGATGTATGTTGTACTCACAGTGTTTTGGCAACTTAGCGTTATGTTTGATTTTTGACAGCACAGGTCGAAAGCAACGCGATGTATGTTGTACTCACAGTGTTTTGGCAACTTAGCGTTATGTTTGATTTTTGACAGCACAGGTCGAAATGTTGTACTCACAGTGTTTTGGCCAACTTAGCGTTATGTTTGTCTTGGACAGCACCACTATCAAAGCAACGCGATGTATTATGCTCATAATGTTTTGGCCATCTGAGTGTGATGTGTGCTGTAATCAGAAGTTTTAAACTATATAGTGTGGTGCATTTTATGCTTACAGAATTTGAACTCGAAAGCTGAACCTGATAACTGAGGTTGAGTGTCAATATTTCAGATTGGATTGAATCTGATATTTTTTAGACTGTGATAAAAATTCATGCTTGATAATGAGTGATGAAAATTAGTGCTTAAAACTGAATGTTGAACTTAAATGTAGAGACTGACTGTTGAACTTAAGTGTAGAGACTGACTGTTGAAACTGGGTGGTTAACGTGAGTGCTTGAGGTTGATTGTCTGAGTCTGAAGTGAACTAGAATGATTGATTGATCTTGATTGATTTAGCCTGAATGTTGAACATGATTGTCTAAGTGTGATGAACTTGAATGCTTGACACTTGATTGATTTAGTCTGAATGTTGAACATGATTGTCTAAGTGTGATGAACTTGAATGCTTGACACTTGATTGATTTAGTCTGAATGTTGAACATGATTGTCTAAGTGTGATGAACTTGAATGCTTGACACTTGATTGATTTAGTCTGAATGTTGAACATGATTGTCTAAGTGTGATGAACTTGAATGCTTGACACTTGATTGATTTAGTCTGAATGTTGAACATGATTGTCTAAGTGTGATGAACTTGAATGCTTGACACTTGATTGTTGAATGAAAGTATGGAGCTCGAAGTTAGTGTTAAACCGAAGTGTGGTAGATTGAGTGTTTTTGAGGCTGTGTTGTACTTGAATGCTTGCAGCTGAATGTTAAACATAAGATTTTGAGGCAATGTTGAACTTGGAGTATTTGAGACTGAGTGTTGAATTTGAGCGTTTAAAGATAAGTGCTGAATTTGAGTATTTGGGACTAAGTATTGGAACCAAACATCCAAAGGTGAATATTGAATCTTGGTGTTGGATGCTGATAGGTTGAATCGAATGTTTAAAGTATACAGTTCCATATTTCTTGCCCTCTCGAATGTTTAAAGTGTACAGCTCCATATTTCTTGCCCTCTCGAATGTTTAAAGTGTACAGCTCCATATTTCTTGCCCTCTCGAATGTTTAAAGTGTACAGCTCCATATTTCTTGCCCTCTCGAATGTTTAAAGTGTACAGTTCCATATTTCTTGCCCTCTCGAATGTTTAAAGTGTACAGTTCCATATTTCTTGCCCTCTCGAATGTTTAAAGTGTACAGCTCCATATTTCTTGCCCTCTCGATTGGTTCACTCATTACCATACTCAGTCTCAAACGACTCTTTTCGGACTGAAATATTTTAAAAACAAGGAAATACCAGCACTAAAAACACAGTATCGAATTATGAGTCAGTATTTCTCGCCAACTAGTGACATAATGCTGCTATTTCACGTCCTAATTCATGAAAAATCTTGATCTCCATATAAAAATTTATGTAAGATATTTATATCTGGCGTTAAAACCAATATCATGTAGGCACTTTTACTCACACAAACCCTGGCTATATGGGTAAGTAATGGACAGCGGGGAACATCGTGTTTATCACTCAGATAAATTTGCTCATTTATCAAACCGCACATGACAGGACAGAGTGCAACGTCTAAACATGAACGCGCGCGCGCAGCAGACAATCGAGAACGGACAGACGTACAGTCTCGCGTATCATCATGTAGGTCGCGAGACAGAAAACGTTTTCTCATTTTTTACTCGAAATTTGTTGTGTGTTTTTCAATTTCGATACCATACAACGATTTTAAATATTGAGAAACGCGTTCGAGATCTTTCGTAAAACTGATCAATTCTGGTGTAATACATTGTTCAAACGCCAGTTAAACGGAGAACTAAATCGGTTTTAAAGAATACACTTAATTGAAATAAGTACTGTAGTTGAGCTGGTTTGCACTGTTACTAAGTGGTTTATAAAGTGTACAATGTTACTAAACTGGTTTTAAAGCGTGCAGTGTTACTAAACTGGTTTTAAAGTATGCAGTGATACTGAGCTGGTTTTAAAGTGTACATGGTTACTGAACTGGTTTTAAAGTATGCATATTACTGAGCTGGTTTTAAAATGTGAACTGCTACTGAGCTGGTTTTAAAGTATACAGTGCTACTGAGCTGGTTTTCAAGTGTGAACTGTTACTGAGCTGGTTTTAAAATGTGAACTGCTACTGAGCTGGTTTTAAAGTGTGCAGTGTTACTGAGCTGGTTTTAAAATATGCGTATTTTTAAAATTGAATTTATAGCGAGTCGTTTTACCGTAAGAGTAAATGGGAATAGATTTTAAATATCCACTAGTACTTTGTCAATAGGAAATAGATTTTTAAATATCCACTAGTACTTTGTCAATAGGAAATAGATTTTTAAATATCCACTAGTACTTTGTCAGTTTAAAAATCTACTATTACTATGCCAGATTAAGAATCAGTGCTATTACTGTGTCAGTTTTAAAAAAAAAAGTGTGTTCTATTACTGTGTCAGTTTTAAAAAAAAGTGTGTTCTATTATTGTGCCAGTTTAAAAGTCTGTACAATTACTGTGCCAGTTTAAAAATCTGTACTATTACTGTGCCGGTTTAAAAGTCTGTACTATTACTGTGCCGGTTTAAAAGTCTGTACTATTACTGTGCCGATTTAAAAGTCTGTACTATTACTGTGCCGGCTTAAAAGTATGTACTATCACTGTGCCGGTTTAAAAGTCTGTACTATTACTGTGCCAGTTTAAAAGCCTGTTCCATTATGGGTAGTTTTAAAGACTGCTCTACTACAAAATAGTTTTTAAGTAATGAATATTATAGTTTATAAGTAATGTTATTATAGTTTTTAAGTAATAATTATTATAGATTTTAAGTAATGATTATTACAGTTTTTAAGTAATGATTATTATAATTTAAAAGAGTGCCCTATTACAAATTGGTTTTTAAGTAATGATTTTTCTAGTTTTTAAGTAATGATTGTTATAGTTTTTAAAGTATTGATTATTATAGTTTACAAGTAATGATTATTATAGTTTACAAGTACTGATTACTACCGAATGAGAATTAACTATGCGATGTTGCAGAACGAGATTTAAACCTTTGTCAGTTGCAGTCTTCAAATATAATTATTTTTCCGTCCTTAACAGTTTATTTGATTTTTCTATCCTACAGTTAAATGCATGACACATTTCTGCTAAGCTACAATATATTTTTTTGTCAATAACAGTAGTATGTATACTGTGATAATGCCAATATTTCAGTGGAAATAGTAAGTCTTTACCTAAGGCTTATATCAAGCAGTCATTTAATATCTTAAGTGATAATTACTTAAAACACTTCAAGTAGTCATTTAATACTGTAAGTGATATAATTACTTAACACACTTCAAGTAGTCATTTAATATCTTAAGTGATAATTACTTAACACACTTCAAGTAGTCATTTAATACTGTAAGTGATAATTACTTAAAACACTTCAAGTAGTCATTTAATACTGTAAGTGATATAATTACTTAACACACTTCAAGTAGTCATTTAATATCTTAAGTGATAATTACTTAATACACTTCAAGTATTCATTTACTACTGTAAGTGATAATTACTTAACAGACTTCAAGTAGTCAATTTAATATCTTAAGTGATTAATTACTTAACACACTTCAAGTAGTCATTTAATACTTTAAGTGATAATTACTTAACACACTTCAAGTAGTCATTTAATACTTTAAGTGATAATTAATTAACACACTTCAAGTTGTCATTTAATATCTTAAGTGATAATTAATTAACACACTTCAAGTAGTCATTTAATATCTTAAGTGATAATTACTTAACACACTTCAAGTAGTCATTTAATAGTGTAAGTGATAATTACTTAACACACTTCAAGTAGTCATTTAATACCTTAAGTGATAAATACTTACTTCATGTAGTCATTTAATACCTTAAGTGATAAATACTTACTTCATGTAGTCATTTAATACCTTAAGTGATAATTACTTAATACACTTCAAGTAATCATTTAATACTTTAAGTGATAAATACTTAATATACTTCAAGTAGTCATTTAATACCTTCAGTGATAATTACTTAACACACTTCAAGTAGTCATTTAATAACTTAAGTGATAATTACTTAATACACTTCAAGTAATCATTTAATACTTTAAGTGATAAATACTTAATATACTTCAAGTAATCATTTAATATCATATTCGATAATGAGTTAATAAACTTCCAGCATTCATTTAATATCTTATCCAATAAAGAGCTAATATATTTGTAATAGTAATTTAATATCGTATTTGATAATGAGTTACTATATTTCAAAACATTTTCAACTGTCAGCTAAGTTTGCATTCAATGTGAGCTGATAATTGTGGACAGGCACTGAAATATATAGGAAGAAAAGAAATATATCACTTCCAAATTGTTTATTTTGTTGTTGTGTATCTTATGCTGTAATATTTTGCTACTGTTTTCAGATATATATCTAGTAATTTGAGAGCTGTACTTTAGCATGTGAAAGAAAACTTTGACTCACTTTGAGAACCACTATGAAAGAGAACGTTGGTACGTTTGACTGAGAAGTAAAAAAAAAAACAATTAAAAGATGTACTAATGTTTAGCACATGAAAGAAAGCTTATCAGAGAACTAGCATTAACTGAGTGAAAGGAATCTTTGCTGAGTTTGTCTCAGAACCTTCCATTGCAGCAGTAAAAGTAAACGAAACAGCTGTTGGTGATATTTTTATTTTTCCTTTTATCATTATTTTGGTGCCCGAGATAAGATTCTGTTAATTTATGCACGGTTAACTCCCTTTATTTCTGACCCACTAAACACCTCTTAAATTTATTCAGGTATAACTAACAAAATAACATTTTATATAATCCCACTTTATGATCGTGTCTAAGCGATAATGTGTAAAACTGTTTTGTGTTAATGCACTAAATTGTTTATTATATTTACGTACGTACATATGTACACACACACACACACACACACACACACACACACACACACACACACACACACACACACACACACACACACACACCACTCGAATATTTAAGAGTCCAGAAACAATATTCGTGACTGTCGCTTAACTATGTGTTAATATGTTAATGGATCTATTTTCGTGAGATCATTGTTCATATAATTTTAAAGACATTTATGTTAATGGATTATTGTCATTACATACTTATTTTCTGTTTGATTATCTATTGTCATTCACTTTATGTTCCTGGTGTACTGTCATGATATTTATGTTGACTTATTAACTGTAATGATATTTATATTTATTGTCACGAGATGCATGTTCCTGCTCGACTGTCATGACATTCATATTTACTAGTCTATTGTCATGACATTTATGTTTTTTCTCTATAGTCATACCACTTACGTATATTGATCTATTGTAATGACTTCATATTTACTTATCTATTATCATCTATTATATTGATATTTGTATTTCCTGGTGCATTGTTGTGGCGTGCATGTTTTATTGGTCTATTCTTTGTCTATTGTCATTGCTTTCGTAACAAATTTTATTCTTTGTCTATTGTCATTGCTTTCGTAACAAATTTTATTCTTTGTCTATTGTCATTGCTTTCGTAACAAATTTTATTCTTTGTCTATTGTCATTGCTTTCGTAACAAATTTTATTCTTTGTCTATTGTCATTGCTTTCGTAACAAATTTTATTCTTTGTCTATTGTCTTTGCTTTCGTAACAAATTTTATTGGTGCTTTCTCAAAGCGTTCGTGTTTGTTGGTCAGTTCTTATGACAGCATATCCCCCCCCCCCTCCACAAATGCGTATGAATTTCTTTTTGCTAGGATCATCTGTCTTCTTTGTGTGTGTGTGTGTGTGTGTGTGTGTGTGTGTGTGTGTGTGTGTGTGTGTGTGTGTGTGTGTGAACGAATTAGTTTACATTAGGGCAGATTTTATTAACTGTTTTAATTTTGTTAATAAATGTTCTTTAATTTGTGATTTAAGTTTTCTGTTTTAGTGATGGTTGAATAAATGTGTGGGCGAGAGTTTATTGTCTGCACTGTAAGCTACTCTCTCTGTATCACGCCCCTCGCCTCTATTTTATCACGAGTTTACCTGTACAAGTAGTCATTTATATGCATTACGTCCATACTTATATAATATTTTTCTCTCGTCACAATCTTAAAGTCTGTTTCCAGTTCTGTATATGTCGCTGCTTGTGTTTACGTTTACATTATCACGACCGTAAATGTTCTTTTTACCATATGATTTGTTTCCCCGTTTATATTTGGAGCTGTTTCATTCATGTTTTAAACACGTGCATATTATGAGAACATTACGTTTAATTGTCTATATGACGCATTATGTTTACTTGCATATTATCATTTCATTACGTATACTTTTTATTATCATGATTCATGACATGTTATATAATTTAATGACATTCATGTTTACTGTTCACCATATCTCGTGTTTCATGATCTATAGCTGTGTCATCAAGGTTTACTTGTATACTACCATTGTATTCACGCTTATTTGTATATTACCATGCTAATCGTGTTTATTTGTATATTACCATGGTAATCATGTTTATTTGCACATTACCGTGGTTTTCATGCTTATATTTGTATTACAATGGTAATCATGTTTGTATATTACCAAGGTATTCATTCTTATTTATATTTTACCATGGTAATCATGTTTATTTTATAATACTATGGCAATCATGTTTATTTGTATATTACCATTGCATGCTTGTTACCTGTTTACCCGAACTTTGGACTGTTGATAGCAAAAAAATCATTACATCGCGCTGAGAACTATATATAATCAGTGGTTTAGTGATTTACTATGTGTATGTAAAGGGAACAAGCCCTGAGCCATTCTTTATAATTCTCCATTAATCCCGTATACATGAACAAGTACCAAATATTATTTACATGTCATTTAATCTCGTACAAATGGACTAATACCAAACATTATTTACACGCCATTTAATCCCGTACAAATGGGCTAATACCAAGCAATATTTACAAGTCATTTAATCCCGTAAAACGGGCTAATACCAAGTATTATTTACACGTCATTTAATCCCGTACAAATGGGCTAATACCAAGTATTATTTACACGTCCTTTAATCCCGTACAAATAAACTAGTATCAAGTATTATTTACACGTCATTTAATCCCGTACATATAAACTAGTACCAAGTATTATTTACACGTCAGTTAATCCCGTACAAATAAACTAGTACCAAGTATTATTTACACGTCAGTTAATCCCGTACATATAAACTAGTACCAAGTATTATTTACACGTCAGTTAATCCCGTACAAATAAACTAGTACCAAGTATTATTTACACGTCAGTTAATCCCGTACAAATAAACTAGTACCAAGTATTATTTACACGTCAGTTCATCCCGTACAAATAAACTAGTATCACGTATTATTTACAAGTCATTTAAAATTGTATATGCCTGGGTATAGGTATTATGTTTATTACATCAGTATAATCATATACTTTTGCAACAAACTGTTATTTATTTTAAAAATAGGTACTCTTAAAAACAAGATTTCAAGCCAAATGTATAATTAGTCTTTTCATTGTGTACCCGTCTTTATCTGTGTGTGTTATTTGGAAAATGTTCTTTGTTTTATACTTCTCTCTTGCACGATTAGGTATTTTAAATCCGCTTCTGCTTGTGTCAGATCCGATCTGGATCATCTATTGAAATATTTATATCGAGATAAAATCCTTTCTTGCACGATTAGGTGTTTTAATGACGTTTCTGCTTGTTTCAGATCAGATCTATTGGACCATATATTACGAGCTGATGAGTCAAACAAAGACTTCAAAAACTGGCCTCCTAATTATAACTCAGGTTTGATATTTTTCTGATGAAAACAACTAATCCGGTTATATTACACTACGTTTTAACACAATTATTGTTAATATTCCCTTGAGTTATCATTCACATTTCTCATATCATTCATTACATTCATTCTTGACAATTCTTCTGATACAGCCATAATTTGTTAATTCTTCCCATGATTGCAGTTTGAAAAGAGACAATTCTTAATGAAGTACTTGGTTTATCACCGCTAGCCATGTGCGATGCGAAATCGAGGCTTATGAATCGAGACAGCAAGTCTTCGTATTAGACAAGTAAAAAACATTCACTCAGGAACGTAGTTTATTAAATAAATAAATACTCCCCCCCCCCCCCCCACATAAAACAAAGCAAAAAATAAAAATAAAAAGGACTTTAGCGCTTTTGAGGGGAAACAATAAAAAATTATATTTTTTTTAAAGATTGAATTACAGCATTATCATTTTTGTTTTGATTTTTGCAAACACTCTTCCATCGGTTTTATCTTATGTCCTTACAAAGTAACTTCGTGTAGTTCTAGTCACTGAAATTTAACAGTTAGAAAGGCGAGCATTGTTTGTCAATCTTCTAAAATGTTCAGTGAAGGTATTGTGATTTTATTATCCATCATGTTTCATAAATTATAGGGTAAGATCTCTCTCTCGCTCACATACACACACACACACACACACACACACACACACACACACACACACACACACACACACACACACACACACACACTTTCGCTCTCTCTCTCACACACACTTTCGCTCGCTCTCTCTCTCTCTCTCACACACTTTCGCTCGCTCTCTCTCTCTCTCTCTCTCTCTCACACACACACACACACACATACACACACATATACCTATCATGCACACACTCACGTTTTTCTCAAAATCAATACATAGCAATGCGCCTAAATAATTATATATAAATAGGAACGGATTAACCCCATTAAACTATATAGTCAAAAAATTATAAATTTACAACTATTGTGATTATAACCTTCAATGTATGGCAAAGTAAATTGGCTGTGTGGATTTCAAAGATGGTTTGCAATTTAGGCTCAATCCCCTTATAGGGGTCATTGATGTCTGAACAGGTCCGGAAGACAACTGCCTTGTCACTATAGAACCCACAATTCATCGAGCCAGTTGAAAACAGTTTACCTCTCGTAATTTTAGATTTCTTTCTATGTCCGCCCATATGTAAAAAGCAACGTTTCATTAAAAATAATTTTATGTGTATAACCCCAATCAAACAAGAGAGAGAGAGAGAGAGAGAGAGAGAGAGAGAGAGAGAGCGGAGATTTTGCTTATTTGATTTTTCTGGGAAAGACATTTAGAAACTGTAGAAGAATTACATTCATGTCAGACGGTAACTTTTTTATATTAATATTTTTTCAGATAGAGGACACCTTACTCAGACATATTTTCTATTTTCCGTAGGATACGTCAGTAGCGCGCATAGCCTACATTATCACTTTGACTGATGAGTTAACATGACTAATGATATTTACTCTGAGAGTCGAGATAATGGCACGTTGCAGTTTTCGGTTTTGTTTGTGTGTGGATTGCCTTGTCTGCTCAGTTATACTCGCCATTTTGTAGACACAGCCTTGTCTGCTCAGTTATACACGCCATTTTGTAGACACAGCCTTGTCTGCTCAGTTATACTCGCCATTTTGTAGACACAGCCTTGTCTGCTCAGTTATACTCGCTATTTTGTAGACACAGCCTTGTCTGCTCAGTTATACTCGCTATTTTGTAGATACAGCCTTGTCTGCTCAGTTATACTCGCCATTTTGTAGACACTGCTATGTCACTACATTGATATCGTCATTTTGTACACACTGCTATGTCACTATATTGATATCGTCATTTTGTACACACTGCTATGTCACACTACATTGATATCGTCATTTTGTACACACTGCTATGTCACTACATTGATATCGTCATTTTGTACACACTGCTATGTCACACTACATTGATATCGTCATTTTGTACACACTGCTATGTCACTATATTGATATCGTCATTTTGTACACACTGCTATGTCACTATATTGATATCGTCATTTTGTACACACTGCTATGTCACTATATTGATATCGTCATTTATAGACACTACCTTGTCAGTTTAGCTGCATTCATCACTCGTGCACAATGCATTTTGGGTGGTGACGCTAGAGACTTTGACATTCATCATAATCACAGCGCAGACTATCCTACTGTGACTAAATTGCGGCAGTTCTCGTGATAAATACATTTCCTTGAAATACAGCTAGTTTTAAATTACACCAGTCGTACACTGCAAAAAATAACGGCAAATGTTATTCTGAATGAACAACACGCTTCTCGTTTATCACTCCTGACAGCAGTTCTTACCGAGAAAAAAGTCTTTGCACTCTTGCGAGAAAAAAAATCAACAACCAAAATCAAGCAGCAACCGCCGCTAACAACTTTTAAAAAAAGGTAACAAAAACGCTGCGGTTATTCTATTGATGACTGACATCAAAGCAAACAAACCTTGGATCAATGGTCTATTATTATAGCCATATCTCTGACTGTTCATATCAGCGATCTTTCATTATATCCTCATTTCTGACTGGTTGCACCAGTATTATTACCGCATCCCTGCCTGGTTATATCAGTGACCTATTATTATAGCTACATCTGTGTCTGGTTATATCACTGATCCAAAATTGTAGCAATATTATCATACCATTTTACTTTTGGCTAGAGTTTTCATCAATTATTGTTCTCGTTTTATTTTATCAAAGCACGACAAAATGCATGCAGTATTTAAAGTGACTTTTGCATGTTTCATTACGTATAATTTTCGAAATATCATTACTATTCTAAGTTTTATGAGAAATATTTTTTGAAATGTCATGTCTTTTCTATGTTTCATGAAATAATAATGTTAGAAATGTCATGACTTATTAATGTTTCATGAAAAATAATGTTTGAAATATCCAGGTTTTATTCAAAGTTCCATGAGAAATAATATTTGAAATATCAAGACTTGAAGCCTCGTGAGAAATAATGCTTGAAATGTTCCGTTTATCAGGTTTCTATCACCACTACCCAAGTATGAACCTGAAATCAAAATAAAGTAAATAAAAAACAAAAGATATATTAAAATACTGTTAACAGTCTGTAATTGCTTTTTGTAAATGGCCGTAAATAATTTGTGTCTCAAATCAGGTGACGAAACCAGGTAGATGAAACCTTAGAGGAACATTGCCGTATCTTCTTCTTTTGCTAAACATTCAACCCTTATCTCCTTCTTTTGACTAAACATTCAACCCTTATCTCCTTCCTTTGCTAAACATTCATCCCTTATCTCCTTCCTTTGCTAAACATTCAACCCTTATCTCCTTCCTTTGCTAAACATTCATCCCTTATCTCCTTTTGACTAAACATTCAGCCCTTATCGCATTCTTTAATTAAGTATTCAAACTTTGTCGTCTTCTTGTAACTCATCAAAAGCAGTGAAAGTCGTTTATTGTCAATAGTGTATAAAGCCTTAGTGATTAGTAAATATAAATTAATTAAATTATTAAAGTACATGGAATAAAGCTATTCAGAAATAAATCAACATCGCCATCGATGTTTACAGACTTGTCGATTTAGAGTTTTAAAAATTCCATATAGAAGAAATCATGTTTAGTGGCTTTAACCTGTAAGGTCAAAAGTTGTGACGTTAAATTAAACCCAGCTGACATCGGAAATATTCCGATTTGAAGTCAATGATGTGATCAAAGCACCGTGAACATAAACAGCGATCGATCTTCAAGATCAAGGACTAAGCATGAATTGAAAACTAAATAAGTTGCCAAGGAAATATGACGCATGTTGCGCAATTAGTGATCAAAGGAGAACGGAACATCAAACTTCCCAATCACCAGTAGTCTGCGACAACGTCACTGCATGACGTCAATGGAAGGCGACGCATTATTAGTCTAGACTGAGATCTAATCATTACAAACCGGATGCCTGTACTTTAAAAAAAAATGTTTTCTCTCTCGTTCAAACATTACAAATATGTGAAGAGGTGGCGGAGCATTTGTCAGAATTTTCAGCATCAGGAATATTTCAGCAAACATTTTCTCAATTTGAAATTAATTTAGCGCACCTATCAAAGATTACTAGCAAGACTCTTTATAATGATACAGTACTATTTAGAAGACTCTAAACTGATTAAATAGCAGTTAAAGACCTCTCTTGCCTCTAAACTGATTTGAACTTGATATAGGACCAAGAAGCACCCACTATGTGGTCTTGATTTAAACTTGCTTTTATGTCCAGTCAGCGTATCACCGCCCACTAGGCGGCCTTTAATTAAACTTGTTTTAAGTCCATGTATCATCTAGTACATGGTCTTGATTTAAATTCTTGTAGGTCTAGCACACGTGTCACCGTGTTTCTCAGTCAAACAACTACAGCAATGTAAAAGTGATGTCCGCAATGTTTTGCAACCCTTACTGGCTGCTGTCCTTAGCAAGCCAAACATCCAGGATTAAAGTTGCCTGAGAAGTGCTTCAAAGAGGGAGATGACATGAACAGGATTACAATAGATCACAATACCTAGGTAGACAGGAGAAGGAACCAAAGTTACCACCAAAAAAAAAATTGGAACCAAACTGCCTAAAGAAGCCAGATAAACACAAAGGTGCTGCCACTATTCCAACAACACAGTTTACTTCCCTAGTCTGATCTAGTTCAAGTTATTTATTTCTTCCGTTAAATAAACTTATCAGATTACTCTATTAACTATATAATTTAATTACGAAACTTCTTTTAACCTCAGCTTTTTAACCTTACGTCAAAAGAAAATTATATCTATGCATGTAAAAGTAGAAAAGGTCGAAGCATTTTATAACCACATATGAATAAATAAAATGTCAACATTTATATTTTGTACCAACATTAAAGTGTGCTTTTGTAGTCTTCTCATGATTGTAATTTAAATTTATGTCAACATCGCAGCCAGCCAATTATGTTTTTGTAGCCTGCGCATGATTACATGTGCATGTGTACTAGAATCATAACCTAAAATGTGTTTGTGTAGCTTGCTCATGATTACATTTTATAATTTGTAACAACATCAGAGCCTGACAATAGTGGTTCATTTTTAGCCTTGTCATGATTACATTTTATAATTTGTAACAACATAAGAGCCTGACAATAGTGGTTCATTTTTAGCCTTGTCATGATTACATTTTACAATTTGTACCAACATGACAGCCTGACAACTGGCAATATCTCAGAGCATCAGTGAATATTCTGAACTTTTACTTTTGCTACTGAACAAATAGAAATATAAAAATCAAGCAAACAATAACAAATAATAACAGAAAAATAAAATGTTCTATCATGATAATTAATTTTAGCTTTTATTTTAAAGCAATGGTCCTGAAGTGGGTGGGTTAATAATTTAGCTAGTGATAATTACTTCTCTCCACGGCCAACGACAATTTAGTCGGTGATAATTACTTATCCCTGTGACCAGTCAGCAGGCAACTTGGCATCAATGACATTAATGTCTGCGTGTGCATCTATTTTACATTATTGTTCATGGGTGAATGAGAAGAGTTCGCTTGGTTAGAGCAGACATTTAGGAAACAACCCCAGGGATATTGCTGTCTACGGGTCGTGGCATTGAGTTGTCATTGGGGAGCTCTAACTATATTATGACATTGCAATAGCACTCTTCCATTATAATTACAGACGGCACGTTATTTATTTGAATTCTTACATGGAACCTGTGGTGGAGTAAATTTGCCTATCCCCATGTCTTTACTTAATTGTTGTATAAATTGTTAAATGTCAAAGTGGCCTGAACTTAGGCACTCCTTATGATGGTATATTTTGTAAGTGTCAAAGTGACCTGAACTTAGGCACTCCTTATGATGGTATATTTTGTAAGGGTCAAAGTGACCTGAACTTAGGCAGTCCTTATTGATATATTTTGTAAGGGTCTAAGTTGAAAGTAAACACGTCGGATGGAGAATGTGCTAAAAAATTGCTGATGCAATCCAATCCAGTTCTATATGGATGAGTATTTTTTCTGACTAATAGACTCATAGACTCATATTAGTTCATAATAAATTAATCCAGTGGGGATATACTTAAAGTTATTTTGTTGAAGAAAGACTATGTTATAATCGCTTTGAATTTGACAAAACTTTAGTCCAGTCATAAAGGCAATCATTAGCTTATGTAAGTTATGTTACTGATAAAGAAAGAGTGTCTTCAAACGTGACTTGAATGTCCTGGTCTGTATGTAAACATTGTAATTGCATTTTTCATGAAATAGACCAATGATATTAATCATGCTAATGCAAAGGCCCCATAGCTTTGATTATTTTCATTCAAGGCCATTTGTGTTCAAGTCATCTTATGCTGAAATTAAACAGATTGTTTCTCTTTTGTCCGTTAACTCTTTCTCGTTTGTCATTTTGAGTGTTTCTCATTTGTCACTTTTCTCAATTAACTATTTGTCGTTTATGGATGACTGTTTTTCGTTTTGTCATGAATTTTTCTTTCGTGCATTGACTCTTTCATCAAATGGCGAAAATGTTTTATCAATTGGTTTAGTGAACAGTTTCATTGATTGTTTTCGCTCTTCAATTCACTGCTTCTGTTTCAGTCATCTGTTTCTCGTTATTTAACGGATTGTTTCCCTTGACCAATAAGGTCACAATTGTGTAGAATTTATTTATTTAAGATAAAATACACCGTTGTCCACGTACTGTTGTCGTTGTGTTCTACCCACATACTGTTACACATAATTTCACTATAGGTTTGATTCTCTTTACATTTACAGTAGATCATGTCCACATAAGGTTACATATAATCTCACTAAACGTATTGATTTTCTTTACATTTACATCTGCTCATGTCCATATACTGTATTCGTTATATTTAATGCTACCCACGTCCTGCTATAGTCTCGACGCAATAATGTCACTGATGTCCATATACTGTTCTCATTATTTTAATGCCTTTGACGTCCTCGTACTGTTACTCATTACATGTAATGTCATGAATGTTCAGGTATTGTTTTACGTTACATTTAAGGCTTCTGACTGTTTCTCATTACAGACAAGGCCACAAATGTTATATTTAATGTTATTGATGTTCAGAATGTTTCTCATTACAGACAAGGCCATTTCACGTTATATTTAATGCATTTTCTCATTACAGACAAGGCCACAAATGTTTAATGTTACTAATGTTAAAACTGTTTCTCATTACAGACAAGGCCACAAATGTTACATTTAATGTTACTAATGTTAAGACTGTTTCTCATTACAGACAAGGCCACAAATGTTACATTTAATGTTACTAATGTTATGACTGTTTCTCATTACAGACAAGGCCACAAATGTTACATTTAATGTTACTAATGTTAAGACTGTTTCTCATTACAGACAAGGCCACAAATGTCCAGGTCAAGCTATATGTCGATACCATTGATTCCGTTAACGAAGCGACAATGGTAAGTATTAGATACTAATAATACACAAAACACTAGCGCTATTGACCAATAGTGACAATGGTAAGTATTAGATACTAATAATACACAAAACACTATCGCAATTTCACCAATATAACGAAGTGACAATGGTAAGTATTAGATAATAATAATACACAAAACACTAGCGCTATTCACCAATAATGACAATGGTAAGTATTAGATACTAATAATACACAAAACACTAGCGCTATTCACCAATATAACGAAGTGACAATGGTGCTTTGTCTTCAAGAGACAAATTCGTCAGCTGTAAATCTTTTTTCAGATTGTATTAGCTGGAAGAAAAATAACAAAGAAATCAATTTAAAATATTTATGAATTATTAAGTACATCAATTAATTCATTAAAATATATAATACAAAGGTGATGAAATAGATATGATTCCAATATATTACTGTTACTTTTCATTTAAGTATTATTATATTCAATATCACATACCTGATCGTTGCATTTCTAATATTACCACTTGGTAAAGTGAGTGAAATGAATGTAACATTTGATAAAGATATATTATGGGATTGTAATCCAATTAAGATTTGTTAAATATACACAGGCGCATCCGTCACATTTACTGTGTAACACACACACACACACACACACACACACACACACACACACACACACACAGACGCTCACATACACACACATAAATATATAAACTACAATGTGCTGAGTTACTGTTATAAAGTGTATTTACTGACATTGTTGATAGTTAAACATAAATGATCATTGGAAAAGAGTTCACTTATTCTTGCTTATAGATCTACAGTTACTGGTGCTTGTGTGCGTGTGAGAGGGGTATAGAAGTAAATTTATATCAAGATCTAGCTTGTAAAATTATAGATCAACTTAACAGGCATCCGTTCTGTATTTAAAACGACATTGTACATTTCGAAGACTTCGTTGTAGACTTCGAGGTTGGATTCCAAGAATATATTTCTTAATGAATAGATGGAACACTGTCTTTCTTCGGTCGATTTTTTGCAAATCCCGTTTCGAATGCAATGGAATTGTCAAAATCTTTTTTCTCAAAATGATTGCTGCTGAGTGCAGAATATGGGTTTCCATGATGAAAATTCTTTTGACGAATGAAGCGCTCCCAGTCCCATTTTATTTTTTTTTTGCAGTTTTGCGAAAAGGTGTGTAGACTAATACCTTTATGATACACCGTATTGGTGTGTAGACTAAAACCTTTATGATACACCTTATTGGTGTGTAGACTAAAACCTTTATGATACACCGTATTGGTATGTAGACTAATGTCTTTACGATATGCCATATTGGTATGTAGACTAATGTCTTTACGATATGCCATATTGGTATGTAGACTAATGTCTTTACGGTACGCCATATTGGTATGTAGACTAATGTCTTTACGGTACGCCATATTGGTATGTAGACTAATGTCTTTACGGTACGCCATATTGGTATGTAAACTAATGTCTTTACGGTACGCCATATTGGTATGTAGACTAATGTCTTTACGGTACGCCATATTGGTACAATTCACGGCAACACAATGTCGTACAATTTTCTTGAAAATGAACATATAACGTTCTTCAAGCTAGAAAATGAATGTATAACGTTCTTCAAGCTAGAAAATGAATATATAACGTTCTTCAAGCTAGAAAATGAATGTATAACGTTCTTCAAGCTAGAAAATGAATGTATAACGTTCTTCAAGCTAGAAAATTAATATATAACGTTCTTCAAGCTAGAAAATGAATATATAACGTTCTTCAAGCTAGAAAATGCACTAAAGAACTGGAACATGCACATTGACAGGGATTCAGGGATGGAAGCACCCGCTCATTTGACGTCACGCGTATAAGGCCAGGGCTCTATACTTAGAAGATCACGCGATACTCTTGTTTTCAGGCTGTGGAACTAAACTGCCAAAATAGCTGGTTTATTTCAACCTTTTAATAGATACAGATATTTTTAAGTCGTGTTTAGTTCACTGTTTTTAATTGGTGACAGGGTCTAAATAAAATGGATTGATTAGGGTTTTAAGAAAACAATATTTGTACTTTCAGGGTTTTAGTCAGCGTGACAAGAAAATTTCAATTATGTACATGTGTAGGTGTAGTGCGTGCAAACGCTACATGTGTAGGTGTAGTGCATGCAAACGCTGCATGGGGAGGGGAGGTAGCAAATGGAAGGTTGTGCTTGTGAGAGTCGGGGTGACCCAAACATTGCTATCAAAAGAAGTCTCCGGAACCTAGCGACGTTTGGTTTTCGAAGAAAGCATATGCTCTGAAAGCGTGTTGGAGACTTGTGAATCTCAACATACCAAAAGCCATCGCTCACTACACCAACGCTCAGCTAAAGAAAATGAACTTAAGACGGGTGATAAAAATTAATCTTTCACTACACTGTGCCTAAATAAAAGCAAAATCTACCAATTAGGAAACAAATAAATTTAAATCTCAATCCCTAATAGCAAACAGACTGGCAGACTAATAGGCCTACATGAATAAAAGAGAGCAGAGTTAACCGTTTTTCATTAGTCAAAAAGCTAAATCATTTGACCTGACCTTAAAATGTTAACGCGTTTTAAGAGGGTTTTGTAGTCATTTTGTTACATGATTATAAAATATTTCACTCAGCACATACATATTTAAAGTTTCATAGCCAATGCCACGAAGTACCTTGGGATGACCTTATAATAATGTGTTATACTAAATATTTACTAATTATAGACATAACATATCTACAAAGTGCAGATATGGACTACTGGCTATAAATATATTTATCAGCAATGTTACACCGTTAATCTGGCCTATGCCGCCGGTCGATTTGACTCATGACCCCTATTCAGTAATAGATATTAAACAGATATGTAGGCAAGCCGAGAACATTCGATATAAAACAGAAATGTAGGCAAGCCGAGAACATTCTATATAAAACAGTAGGCAAGCCGAGAACATTCTATATAAAACAGTAGGCAAGCCGAGAACATTCTATATAAAACAGAAATGTAGGCAAGCCGAGAACATTCTATATAAAACAGAAATGTAGGCAAGCCGAGAACATTCTATATAAAACAGTAGGCAAGCCGAGAACATTCGATATAAAACAGAAATGTAGGCAAGCCGAGCAAAACTGGCATACAACAAACAAACATTTCATATGAATATATTCAAAATGTAAGCACTTAAAGCCTAGCAAATTTAAAGACAGACTTTTTAAAAACCTTCCATCCAAGAGTCTGGGGTTTGGTTCCTTTAAGGATATTTCATTTAGAACCCGTACATGACAGGAAGACTCGATACGAGACTCCTCACCCGAACAGTGAGTTTGCAAAAGAATGAAGTCTTGGGACTTTGCACCTTAGTTTTCTCAACCTCGAGACGTACCCATCTCCAATTTTACTGACGTCATTAATCAATCAAATTTAAGAGTACATCTAGAACTAATTACTATTTTAATATTTATGACTGTCTCACATCTACTCCCACATTCTCTCAACACTCATGTCACCTATCCATAAACAAGTTCACAGTTACACCACCCTAAAAGTGAGGTAATCACAAAATGATATAAGAGACATAGATTTAATTCGTTTAATTTACCGTCACTTTTGCGACCGAGGTAGAAAAAGCTATCATTTTCCTTGCCATTAACCACCCACCTTGCTCCCACTCAATCTGAATCTCTCCACGTCTGTCTTTCCTCTACTTTCACTTTACAAATAAATTTTATCATAACATTCGTGAATTATAATAATTACAAATAACGTATCAATTTAAAATCATAGATTAGAAATGAAAATTTATATTTAATATATGTGAATGAAATTCCCATCAAACAACAGCCAACTTGTTACATAATTTGAGAGGCTTAATTGCCAAATTATTACATGATTTAAGAGGCTTAATTGCCAAATTATTACATAATTTAAGAGGCTTAATTGCCAAATTATTACATGATTTAAGAGGCTTAATTGCCAAAATATTACATGATTTAAGAGGTTTAATAGCCAACTTGTTATATAATTTAAGAGGCTTAATAGCTAACTTGTTACATGTTTTAAGAGGGTAAAATAGCCAGTGTATCAAAATTTAATTTTGAAGAAGGTTCCAAAGTAAGTTTTTTGAATGTTTTAAGATTGCTTTACAAATGGAATGTTCCATATTTTGACAGGATCTTACAGTCTGATTGATGCATGCTTATAAAAGAGCTTCACAACTGGAATGTTACATGTTTTGACAGGATTTTACACTGATGAATGCATGTTTTCGTTGTCAACACATCAGTGATTTGACGGGATTTTCACTGTGCAAGTTGTATTTTTATAATGGCTTACAATCAGTATGTTAAATTTTTTGACAAAACATTACATTCAGCATGTCATATGTTTTGACAAGTTCTCACGATCAACAATTTTGTTTTTAGATAAAATTTCTCTATTTCATATGTCATTGAATGTTACAACTCAACTTGTTACATTTTTGTGACAGGATTTCACTGTTAGTTTCTTGCTTCATTTGCGATGGCGTGACGAACGGTTACTGGGATTTAACATGAAACAGTCTTTTCAAGGTCTGACCCACTCTTACCTGGAGTTTGACTCGCAGAATATTAAGCTTATATGGGTGCCAGATCTTTTCTTCCCCAACGAAAAGAAGGCGTCTTTCCACGAAGTCATGATAACCAATCAAATGAGTCGTCTGTACCGAGACGCCAACATTCTCTATATCTCCAGGTTTGGATGGAAATTATTCATTTTATTACGTCATTAATGCTGTCAGATAAAAAATTAAAAGAATGAAAAAAGTATTTCACAATGCTTGCATTCTCTATATTTTCAAATTTGACTGTAGACGAAAATTAGATTAGCTCCAGTATGACTTTCGAGCTGTTTGGACAAGAATTCAGTCTTCTGTCATTGTTTTGCAAGTTCAAAAACGTTGAGAATACGAACATCCAGATCTGACGAGGAAAACGATTATTAGACTATTTCTACCATTCTGCCATGAGACATGTGCTTTATTTCAGAAAAGAAATATATATTTCCCTGCTTTAAATCTTTTCAAACTAAAAAAGCAGTTATTAAGTATGAATACTGCATCTCTTGTTCCATTTACACGCCGGGTTATGTGAATCAGTAATATTAAAATTGTTCAGTCTGCAGGCTATATTCTTAGGCTCAAATAATAATGTATTTTAAGTAAAATTTGGAAACTTATTTTTGACGTCATTGCTTGTAGATCACGTGGCTAGAAAACTATTGGAATGTCGTTGAAGGAATTGTAGGAACTATAAACAATGACATTAGTGCTTGTCGATCACGTGGCTAGAAATCTATTGGAATGTCGTTGAATTAGTTGTTAAAACTAATTAACAATGACGTCATTGGAAAGTCATTGAAAGTTGTCAGAACTGTTAGCAATTCCGATCATTCAACGGTTTTAATAATCGCATATAAAAATCCCTCATAAATGAAATATTTATTGCGTATTCAATATCCTTTATTTTGCACCAATACATATCAGTGTTTTCTAATGATATTTCTATCTGTACTGAGAGCTTTTAGTTATATTCAGTAAAGTTCATTACAAGGTTGTAATGGTTGTATTATTATAGTTCACCTCTATGTACTGTGTATTGGTTTGTGCATTGTTATCAGTACCTTGTATAACTAACTATACTTTGCAGTGGTTATCAATCGTTTATATATTTTATCTTTCTTCTAACAGGTTATCTATGACACTAAGTTGTCCGATGAATCTTCGTTACTATCCATTCGACAAGCAGTCCTGTGCTGTACAAATTATGAGTTGTAAGTAGATGAGGAGATGACAGATAAATGGAAGATAAGATGAAATAAAAACGGAAAAAAGACAAAACAAAATAGGACATGACAATATTTCTCTCAAGGTCTTTTGTTGATTTAAGTCGTTAAAGCAAACGATATCATTGTCTAAATATAGATTTTGATTTGCATTTTGTGCATTTAAGCATTTACTAGTGATGTTTTACATACATACATACGTACGGACGGACATACATACATACATACATACATACATACATACTTACATACATACATACATACATATGTACGGACATACATACATACATACATACGTACGTACATACTTACATATAATGTATATATATTCTCCAGTAGACACTGCTCGTCTCTCCCACTTGGCAGATATACGGGCACTGTAAACGTTTTCTCTTTTTCAAACATTAAAGTTAAACATTTACCGTCACACGATGTTTATATAGGTGGAAAACTTCTTACTAAAGGAGAAGACAAATCCGTCTTTTAATTTATATTTAGTGAACCCCCATCCACCCACTTTCTTCTTCAACATAAGATTATCAATATGCATAAGAAGGCCAATAAATGTACTAAATAAATGTACTAAATCAACAATCAAATACAATGAAAAGATTACTTGACATCGATATTTCCATGAAACCATGTTCAAATAATTTCAATAATTCACAGTCTTATGCCTAAAATACAATTCAACAATTCAATAAAATCACAAAATAGTTCTTCTCAGAGAATAGAAATGGAGTTATTAGAGATAATAGATAATAAAATTACAATAGTTTTTACATAACTTGAATTAACCACTCTCAACGGACTTTTTTTGCTTGCTTTTGCAACAATGTCACAAGTTTATTGTCCATGGTTATTATGCCACTTCCATGTGTTTCTCTTCACACGTTGAAAACACTGTTCTTCTACTTATTCTCTCCAGTTAACCTGGGTGCAGAACAATAATTGTAGCGATTTCTAGTAACTTCACTGTACCATAAATTGCCCAATGTAATCAGCATACTTTGCCATGATACATCAAAGGAGTATAGAGTATTCCATTATACTCTCATAAACTGGGGCAGATGATTCTCATGTCTCGCCCGGTCGTAGTGATTTACAATCAGTGAACCAGTAGATCCAAATAACCTGAGAAAGTAGAAAATCGAAAATGCTACTTGCCCTGAAAAATAATATCTAGGAGCAACACTAAGTTTCCAGTTCGTCATTTTATAACTCCATTCTTTTCTTACATTCCAGTCTCAACTGCAATGGTATTTATTAGCCTGATACACGAACATAGCATAATAAATACAGCATAAAAAAATGTCACGTCTTTAGTATGCTAAATACTACCAGCTTAGTTCAAACATTTGTAGAAATAATACTCTACTCACATAATACATCTTATTATAACATAAGTATAACATATCAATAGCAAAATGCATGAAATATTTCTAAGTCCATTCTCTCAACCAGTCAGGTAACTCACCACCAAGCTAAGAGCCACTTTTCAAGACCAGACATCTTTGCCACTTCTTATTCAAGTGATCAGACAATAGATTTCTCTACAGGAGATACACTTTTAGTTCTCAGCCCATTGGTCTCATTGTCATAAAGCATACCGATAATAAAAACTACTCACCCAGTTGGGATGGTTTACATTACCTTAGCAATTTCTAGCATATTTTAAACTCGGGTGTTTACATCAACTCAGAAACTTTCAAAAATACTGTCATAAGGAGTGCCCAAGGTCTGGTTACTCTGACAGTTTAACAATTTATATAGCAATTAAATTTTAGGGAGAGGCAAATTAACTCCACCACTTAGTTGGATATATAAGATTGTTATTAACAATTGTAATAATATATTCATTTGTCTTAATTACAGTTGGGTATGCAGACGATAAGATTGTTCTGGACTGGATGAATAGCACGGAGCCAGACGATACTTTGGATGCGGAGACAGACCCAGTCCTATTGAACGATAACGTAGAACTGCCTCAGTTCAAGGTCACAGGGATTCAAGCCGCACGGTGCAATAAACGTTACCATCAAAAATCAGGTGAGATATGTGCCTGAATTGTCTAGTTAATATTGTACACTTAGAGCTTTCATAAGAAGAAGCACTATTTTGTCATCATTATCATCGTTATTATTATTAATAGTAGTAGCATTCACAAGTGAGGTGCTAGAAAGTACAAATGACAGCAACACTTCACTAATATATTAGAAGGTACACGCGAAAAAAATCATTCAACACTGAGGTATTAGAAAGTACAAAGACAGCAACATTCATCAGTGATGTATAAGAAGCCCAAATGATAGCAACATTCATCAGTGAGATAATAGAAAGCCCAAATAATTTCTACACTTCTTTCACTGGACTCATTAGCATTTGGCATTTGACACAATGATTGTTGTAGCTGAGCTAGTGAACAATGAGCTAGAGTGCCACTGTGCGACTAGAATTAAAATTAATACTAGAGTAAGCAACAATATTTCGGAATAAATCTAAAATGTATCCCGCCTCCTTATCTTGTTTCCCTTTTCTAACTTTTAGAAAAGCAGTCTAGGCTAGATTTAGAAATGTTATGGTCTGAAATGTTTAGCCTTGGCAGTGTTGTTAGAAAACAAGTAGTTAGGGCCCGTTTGTGTATACGGCTGGCTGAATTAATACGTTGCCAGTGCTTTATCCCTTTGTGTACAAGTTTTACTGCTATTAATATTTTTTTTAAATACTATCATTTAAAATACTATCATATTAAAATTATGGAATGACCTTTTTCTTTCTCTCCATGCATTTTGCACAAATAAATATTTAAGTAGATAAAAGTTTGATTTGGATGACTTCGGTGAAAAGGAGAATTAAATAAAATATTGCAAATAAAATTTCAAGGTATGAAATAATTCTAGATTTTACTTTTAGAAATGTTAATGTTTTCTTTAGTGTTTACCGTGGGCTGTCAGAATGTAACCAGGCTTTTTTCAGATATACTTTAGACATTTGCCGTGTTAGTCATAATGTAATCAAAGCATATTAATGATTTCCATTAATGTTTACCCGTGGACAGTCATAATGTAACCAAGCATATTTATGGTTTTCTTTAATAATTTGCCTTTAGTGGTTCATTATCACCAGGTTGTATTACTTAAAGGTAACCAGAAGTGTATTAAGACCTTGTTTGTTTACTTAAAGGTAACAGAACTGTATTATATCTTTTAATATAATTAAAGGAAATGAGAAGTGTTCAGATCTTTTATTTACTTAAATGCAGCGGCTGTACGAAGACTTTGCTTAGTTACCTAAAGGATTTACTTAAAGGCAATCAGAGACCAAAGTTGTGAGAAGACCTCGTTTTAGGACAACTAAAGACTATATGTGTATCGAACTGTTAGCCTGACGTTTGTTTTAGGACAACTAAAGACTATATATGTATCGAACTGTTAGCCTGACGTTTGTTTTAGGACAACTAAAGACTATATGTGTATCGAACTGTTAGCCTGACGTTTGTTTTAGGACAACTAAAGACTATATGTGTATCGAACTGTTAGCCTGACGTTTGTTTTAGGACGACTAAAGACTATATGTGTATCGAACTTTTAGCCTGACGTTTGTTTTAGGACAACTAAAGACTATATGTGTATCGAACTGTTAGCCTGACGTTTGTTTTAGGACAACTAAAGACTATATGTGTATCGAACTGTTAGCCTGACGTTTGTTTTTAGGACAACTAAAGACTATATATGTATCGAACTGTTAGCCTGACGTTTGTTTTAGGACAACTAAAGACTATATGTGTATCGAACTGCTAGCCTGCTCGTGTGCTCTAAGCTAGCCGGAAATTCACTGACGTTTGCTTTAGCACTGTTTGGCAACCACCTCTGTCTTGAAGGCTTCCAGAAGTGTATTGAAACCTTGTATTTGACTTGAAGTCTTAATTTTATATTTTTAGGCAAACATTATTCTACTGAGGCCTTGTCGAACACTTTAAGGCAATGATAGCTAGCTGTATTGAAGCCCTGATTTTGTACATTCAGGAAAACCTCAACTGTATCGAGGTCTTGTTTTGTACATTCAGGACAACCTCAACTGTATCGAGGTCTTGTTTTGTACATTCAGGACAACCTCAACTGTATCGAGGTCTTGTTTTGTACATTCAGGAAAACCTCAACTGTATCGAGGTCTTGTTTTGTACATTCAGGACAACCTCAACTGTATCGAGGTCTTGTTTTGTACATTCAGGAAAACCTCAACTGTATCGAGGTCTTGTTTTGTACATTCAGGACAACCTCAACTGTATCGAGGTCTTGTTTTGTACATTCAGGAAAACCTCAACTGTATCGAGGTCTTGTTTTGTACATTCAGGACAACCTCAACTGTATCGAGGTCTTGTTTTATACATTCAGGAAAACCTCAACTGTATCGAGGTTTTGTTTTGTACATTCAGGGACAACCTCAACTGTATCGAGGTCTTGTTTTGTACATTCAGGAAAACCTCAACTGTATCGAGGTCTTGTTTTGTACTTTTATGCAGCCTCAGTTGTATTAAGGTCTTGTTTTGTACTTTTAGGCAACCACAGCTGTATCGAGGCCTTGTTTTGTACTTTTAGGCAACCACAGCTGTATCGAGGCCTTGTATTGTACTTTTAGGCAACCACAGCTGTATCGAGGCCTTGTTTTGTACTTTTAGGCAACCACAGCTGTATCGAGGCCTTGTTTTTCCTGGAGAGAAACATCACGTACTATGTGGTCCAAATGTACATCCCGTCAATTCTCATCGTCATGCTGTCGTGGATCTCGTTCTGGCTGAATGTCAACTCCGTGCCAGGCAGAGTGTCTCTGGGTGTTCTCACTGTCTTAACCATGACCACGCAGAGCTCTGCTGTGAACGCCACACTACCGAGGTAGTAGGTCACTATGCTTTATTTTCTTTGTGTATATATGTATGTGTGTATTACACCAAGGGATTATGTGTGTGCATCTGTTTTGTTTTCTATCAAGGGCTTATGTGCTACTGAGGCTTTTGCAACAAGGATTTGCATGTCCTATTTTATCTCCCTTTTCTAAACAAAAGGGTCTCGGTAATATCCACCTGGAGCAGACCAATCAAAACTATATGCCAGAGATCAGAGTGGAGTGACTAGAGCAATACTCACTGAGAAGTATTGTGAGAGATCAAGACGCCAGTCACCCTTACTATTTATCTGTGAGAACAATAAGACAATTCAACATTTATTTCTTGTATATAGGTTACTAACCATAGCACTAATGTAGATCCTGATCATTATTTGCCTATCGCCGAATATGATACTGGCCTCATTCACGTATTGCTGATATGACGTAGTTACAAAGTGATACTGGCTCGACGTAGTTTTATTGCTGATATGGTATAGTTACAATGTGATACTTGCTTGACCTAGCTATTTGCTTATATGGTATAGTTACAATGTGATACTTGCTTGATCTAGCTATTTGCTGATATGGTATAGTTACAATGTGATACTTGCTTGACCTAGCTATTTGCTGATATGGCATAGTTACAACGTGTACTGGCTTGACGTACTTACTGCAAAACGAATGATGCGTTTTCGTGTTTATAGAGTGTCCTACACAAAGGCGATAGACGTTTGGATGTCAACGTGTCTCGTGTTCGTGTTTGCTGCACTGCTGGAATTTGCCGTAGTGAACGTGCTCAGTCGCAAGGAGACCTTACGGGACTTCTCAATCAGAAGAGTGTTCAGCATCCCTAAGGACCTGGAAAACGGCAGCACCAACGCAATGGAGGTAATATGAAGTTGCGAATCTTTGCTGCCTTTCGTAAGATCTATGAATTAATAAATAGCAACTATAAAGTGTGTGATGTTTTCTGTAATGGAAGACCACTCATGTAGGAGTATACAGTAAGTCGTCATGTCTCAAGTAATTAAAGGGTTATTCTGTCATATAAATATTTTGTAATACGATTTGTTTACTGTTGCATAAATGTTTACTATCAGGAAGAATTGTGTGTAATGACTCTCTGATGTCGTTAAATTAACACTATCTGCTGCTAGTATATAAAATAATGTGATGCTGCCTTCCCGAGAATACTGACTACTGTCATATACTAGTATATGTAATGACTACTGTCATATACTAGTATATGTAATGACTACTGTCATATACTAGTATATGTAATGACTACTGTCATATACTAGTTTATGTAATGACTACTGTCATATACTATTATATGTAATGACTACTGTCATATACTAGTATATGTAATGACTACTGTCATATACTAGTATATGTAATGATTACTATCATATACTAGTGCTAGGGGGGGGGGGGAATAGTTTTGGCTCGGGGGCCACTTAGAAAGAGCTGTGGTTAGCGGAGGGCCGCACTTTCTAAAACTTATTGTAGTCATTAGTTAACATTATATTTCATTTAACGCGACGTGTAAATTGCATTATAGTTATAAATAAATAAATCTAAAACAATAGTGATAGACAGAGAAGGTTTCATTAAATTTATTTATGTGCAAATTACACTTCAGCCAGCACAAGTAATTTAATGACGTACAAATTACACGTCAGCCAGCACAAGTAATTTAATGACGTACAAATTATACTTCAGCCAGCACAAGTAATTTAATGACGTACAAATTACACGTCAGCCAGAACAAGTAATTTAATGACGTACAAATTACACGTCAGCCAGAACAAGTAATTTAATGACGTACAAATTACACGTCAGCCAGAACAAGTAATTTAATGACGTACAAATTACACGTCAGCCAGAACAAGTAATTTAATGACGTACAAATTACACGTCAGCCAGAACAAGTAATTTAATGACGTACAAATTACACGTCAGCCAGAACAAGTAATTTAATGACGTACAAATTACACGTCAGCCAGAACAAGTAATTTAATGACGTACAAATTACACGTCAGCCAGAACAAGTAATTTAATGACGTACAAATTACACGTCAGCCAGAACAAGTAATTTAATGACGTACAAATTACACGTCAGCCAGAACAAGTAATTTAATGACGTACAAATTACACGTCAGCCAGAACAAGTAATTTAATGACGTACAAATTACACGTCAGCCAGAACAAGTAATTTAATTAGACAAATGTAACCTCTCACTGCCTGAAATTTTATCTCAGTCTTAGAAGATCTATTTTTCATGCAAGAAATTATAACAACGACTTGTCCTATGTTTTCTCCCCTATATTATTCGATCTTTATCTTAACTATGTCTCACCGATCTCTGAAATAAAAATTATTATTGGAATACTTTTGCAAGATACAATATTTATTAATTCAAACAAGTCAATATGAAAAGAATACAATTTAAATCATGAATTCATTCTTTCACAGACACTAAGTTTTACCTTCCCCAAAATGGTTGAAACTCTAACTCCAATTCTGCCGACTTCTATCCGCAAATGTATTCAGTCTACCCTTGCATAAAGTAACGTTAATTTTCACCCCGCCAATTCCCTTTGGTTACCTAACTCATCAGACAATTAAATTTAAATTCACACACACACACGCGCGCGCGCGCGCACACACACACACACACACACACACACACACACACACACGCGCGCGCGCGCGCGCTTCCTGTGGCTTTGACCGGCAGCTGGAAACACGCAAGTGTACGCACTGGTCTAAACTGTTTATCCCTATGACTACTTCCTGTCCACACCTCGTTACACACCCATTTTGACTGTAAGCAACGCATATAACTTATAATCCTGATCCCTGTCCATGCTTCTCCACCTTTATCCGTTCACTCACTCACTGCTCGGAAGTACGCGCTTCCGTTCATAAACAACATTGGCAACAGATTACAACAAATATTCGTAAGCTCTGCATTTTTATACTTCACCATTCAAGTAATAATTATAACTCATTAATATATTAATATTTTATAATTAATTGAGATTAAATTCCCATTTCATGAATCACAGGCATGTAATAATTATAACTCATTAATATATTATTATTTTATAATTAATTGAGATTAAATTCCCATTTCATGAATCACAGGCATGTAATAATTATAACTCATTAATATATTATTATTTTATAATTAATTGAGATTAAATTCCCATTTCATGAATCACAAGCATGTAATAATTATAACTCATTAATATATTATTATTTTATAATTAATTGAGATTAAATTCCCATTTCATGAATCACAGGCATGTAATAATTATAACTCATTAATATATTATTATTTTATAATTAATTGAGATTAAATTCCTATTTCATGAAACACAGGCATGTCACTACCGGTTGTTGGATGTAAATGGGTATTTGACTTCAAAGGTTTCTAGCCTGGGCAGCCTAAGGAGCTTTAAGTGTGCTCGAAAGAAGTGTTTGGTGCTTTTCTAGACAAAAGTGCTTGATAGTTACTTAGCCGAAATTGGTTAAGTAAGAGTTGTGTGGCTCTTGAGATGAATGTATTTCAAGACATTCCCCTCCCCCCCCCCCCCGCCCAATGTTTTGTAAACTGACAGAGATTCACAGTGACAATCTTGGCAACCTATTAAGTTCAAGTCTGCTGCCATCGTTGTCATCAATGAAAACTATCACGAGTTTCAATAATTCTCAGTTTTCAAAAAGTCTTATTTTTCTTCTTTCTGAAAGAACTGACTTAAATCTAACGATCTATTAAACATATTCACTCATTTACTGCCTTCGCATGTCAAGACCCCACTTGAAGTAATGCGTTTGTCAAGACCCCACTTGACTGCACTTGAGGTAATGCGTATGCAAGTGCTTGCTTGTTTATTTCATGTTATAATAATTTGAACCATATCAGAACTTATGTTGGTCTATTTTAGAGCCTGTATTGGCGTATTTAAGTACAAATGTTGGACTATTTAAGTACCTATATTGGTTTATTTAAGTACATATTCTGGCCTATTTTAGTGCACGTGGTGAGTACTACTGAACCACACATGTACTACTGAAGAGATTGTCTGCCCTTTTAATACACGTATTGGATTGCTTAAGTGTAAGTATTGGACTTAAGTATATGTATTGGACTATTTACATATACATTTTGGACTATTTAATTACAGATGTTGGTCTATTTTAGTAAATGTCCTGCTTTTTTTAAGTACACGTATTATACTATTTATGTGCCTGTATAGGGCTATGCATTTAGATATTTAAGTGTTCTCTCATTTCTAAACACAACTTATTCCATCCGAAAATCAAGAAGCATTTTACAAAAATAATCATATATCTTGATAGAAAGAATGCTAGCATAGCTGGTATTATACCACTTTCTTGATGACATGACTTCAGAGTTGCCTCCCTAAGCTACGCCCTAGAAAATAATGATGACTAAAGAGGTAGTTACATTCTCCGATTAAATAATGATGACTAAAGAGGTAGTTACATTCTCCAATTAAATAATGATGACTAAAGAGGTATTTACATTCTCCGATTAAATAATGATGACTAAAGAGGTATTTACATTCTCCGATTAAATAATGATGACTAAAGAGGTATTTACATTCTCCGATTAAAAAGATATTGTAGATTATTTTTAATGAGACACTCTTTCCGGTACACAAACTGAGTTAAAGCATTCATTTGAAATAATCGATGTTCGATAATCCGGTAAAGAACTATCTGTCAGCGATCGAAAGTTTAATCACTTGTACTGAAATTGTTACTAAGTATAAATGGGCATTTTTCCTAATGGTTTTACTATGTAACTTTTTGCAAGAAAAAAAGAAAAGAAAACTAGAACAAACACCTTAGAATTGTACCAAAAATAATAATGCTTGTATCGGTGACGATACTATTTATGTTCCAAAACTTAAGCCATCCAGTCAGACATTAGACTAATTCGGGACGTCCATTAGGCTTGAGACTAATTTGATCAATCCATCAGGCGTGAGACTAATTCGATTAGTTCAACAGGCGTGAGATTAATTCAACTAGTCCATCAGGCATCAGACTAATTCGAGCAATCCATCAGCCGTGAGACTAATTCGGACAATGAGACATAAGACAAATGGGAGCCATATTCAGACAGAGTATCAAACGTGAGGTTCTATTTCAGATAGCCAATCATACTTTTTCTCTTAAAAATACAAACTGTGAATCAGTGTATTTATCTTATGAGTGTCGAGGTCCAAAGAAATAGGTTATACATGTAGCTATTGCTGTCCTTATGAGGTTCAATTCTATTTAAGGCTATTTTAAGGAGATCGTGCACTAGGTGAAAACAAAACAAGAGCCGGTCTTTGCACCAAATTTGCACTACAGGTGTGAGAACAAGGGCCGGTCTTTGCGCGAGATTTACAGTACAGGTGGGAGAACAAGGACCGTCTTTGCGCGAGATTTACAGTACAGGTGGGAGAACAAGGACCGTCTTTGCGCGAGATTTACAGTACAGGTGGGAGAACAAGGACCGTCTTTGCGCGAGATGCAAAATCACGGGACATTTTGCAAAGTTACGGGTAAATACATTCAACTGCCATACGAACCACTTTGTTACATACCGCTAAGAATTTTAGGATTCCGCCAACTTGGTAACTATATCAAGCATATAGGAGCAATACGCTACCTTGGTAACTATAGCAAGCATATCGTAGCAATACGCTACCTTGGTAACTATAGCAAGCATATCGTAGCAATACGCTACCTTGGTAACTATAGCAAGCATATCGTAGCAATACGCTACCTTGGTAAGTATAGCAAGCATATCGTAGCAATACGCTACCTTGGTAAGTATAGCAAACATATCGTAACAATACGCTACCTTGGTAACTATAGCAAGCATATCGTAGCAATACGCTACCTTGGTAACTATAGCAAGCATATCGTAGCAATACGCTACCTTGGTAACTATAGCAAGCATATCGTAGCAATACGCTACCTTGGTAACTATAGCAAGCATATCGTAGCAATACGCTCTTTCAAACACTTTGTGTTATAATACTCACTGAGATTATGATTTCTCTTCATGTCTCTTTCTTTTCAGATCATCTCCACAAAGCAGAGCGAAGTCGAAAGCATTTCTTAATGAGCCTAAACTGTTAATGTCTGTTTCTTTGCAGACGACCACCTCGGAGCAGAGCGAGGCTGAGGGCAATTTCGTAAGGTGCCTAAACTGTTCATGTCTGTTTCTTTGCAGCCGACAGCACAGAGCAGAGCGACGCTGAAGGGCTATTTCTTCAGGTCCTAAACTGTTCATGTCTGTTTCTTTGCAGACGACCCCTACAAAGGAGAACGAGGTTGAGGGCACAACCAAGACATGTTTATTCGAAAAGCGTGGGATTGTGTACGCCATTTACATCGATGTAGCGTCACGAGTTGTCTTCCCCATCGTCTATATTTTCTTTATCATGATCTACTGGGTTTACTATGTTAATGTAGAGTCCGACTAAAACTGTGTATAACCTATTAATTAGTCTTCCAATGTATCAGTGTATTTGTTTCAAGAAATAGCAAGACTAAAACAGTGTTTCCTGATAGCTGTTTGCTGTACTTGATGCCCTACTTTGATTTTGTAATTGATGTTTTATTGTATAAATTAGATGTTTTCCTATTTCACTTTGTCATTTCGTCCAAAATATTTCCCTCAAACAATTCATTATTTCTTAAAAACTTGTATAATCAAAATATTTCCTTCAAACAATTCATTATTTCTTAAAACTTGTATAATAAAAATATTTCCTTCAAACAATTCATTATTTCTTAAAACTTGTATAATCAAAAATTATGATTCAATTCTCATTGCATTATATTCTATTTGTAAATAACTGTGTTCACCTGATTAAGAAATTACCCTTTCAATATTTGCTTTAAGAAAGCAGTCAGTCGCAATACACAAACATTATGCGTTTTACACAACTATTGTCTTTAACAACAAACTATGCGTTTTACACAACTATTGTTTTTAACAACAAACTATGCGTTTTACACAACTATTGTCTTTAACAACAAACTATGCATTTTACACAACTATTGTCTTTAACAACAAACTATGCGTTTTACACAACTCTTGTCTTTAACAACAAACATTATGCGTTTTACACAACTATTGTCTTTAACAACAAACATTATGCGTTTTACACAACTATTGTCTTTAACAACAAACTATGCGTTTTACACAACTCTTGTCTTTAACAACAAACTATGCGTTTTACACAACTCTTGTCTTTAACAACAAACTATGCGTTTTATACAACTATTGTCTTTAACAACAAACTATGCGTCTATGCAACCACATCAATGTGTTTATTTTTCATTGAAACTTGAATAAGATATTTAATTGTTGACTGCGTCTTACTTTGTTAATGAAAACTGAATAGGTTGTTGTGATTTTCAATGCAATTTATATTTTGAGAATAAAAAAGGACAAATTTGATAATATTTAATATCGCGACTGAACTGTAATGCAAATGAACTTGAAAAAAATGTATTTTACCTACTTTGTTTCAAAATCAGTTTAAAAATCTAATAAGAGTTTGCTCTTTGTATAATGTCAAAGCGATATATTCATGTTGTTAACTTATTGCACGATCAAATATATAACTGAAAACAACCAACAAGCACGCACACCCATTTACATCATCATCACAATAACATTGTTCCCAAAATGGCGCACACCCATTTACATCATCATCACAATAACATTGTTCCCAAAATAGCGCACACAAAAACGTCAATGGTGAACAAACAATATAAACGTCTAGCTGATATAACTATTTATAAATCTTTTCTATTATTCCTTTCTGAAACATAGATACATAATTTGACTACTTTTCGGAAATTCTGTTGTTTTAATAATTAGAGACGTTTATGTTTGATTTTATATTGAGATTATTTATTTGTGTACAGTGTAAATATTTTCAAAGAACTTTTGTTAAAAAGTATTTATTTTATCTTATTGGAGAATAAGAATGCGCTTTGATATTATCTTTCCTCTTAATGACTTAAGCAAGACAAAAACAAATTTTTAAAATCATAATACCAATTTAAAAATGAAAGATAAAACGTAATTCCTTTCATTTATAATTAAAAAATAAATCACATAACTATGTTAACAAAGGAAAGATAACTATGTTAACAAAGGAAATATTACTATGTTAACAAGGAAATACAACTATGTTATCAAAGAAAGACAAAATATGTTAACAAGGAAAGATAATTGTGTTAACAAGGAAAGATAAGTGTGTTAACAAGGAAAATAACAAGGAATAATAACATGCTAACAAGGAAAGATAACTATGTAAATCCTATCAGATATAATTTCTAAAAGGCTAAGCAAAAGGAGAGATTGCTACTTATTTTATTGTCGTTAAATATTGGTGGATTATGTTACGTATTGGTTGTCATAAAGACGTTTATAAATCTACTACTGAACACACATTTATTGTCTAGAATAGTATTATCCATAATAAATAATGTATGTAATGTTAATGATTGTGAACTGTAGTGCATTTAGTGTCAAGGACATTGGCAGTAATAAGTATGTATTCTGTGGAAACGATTGTGCTCTTTAATGTTTTTAAAGTCAAGGTCATTTCACCAAGTAATGGTTACGTTTTTAAATGTCTACTGCATAGATAACAATGTCTACTCCATAGATAAGAATGTATGTTAATATTAAGAGCTGTCTTGTCCCGACTGTGGCAATGAATGTTTACAATTTATAACCATAAACGATTTATCGTAGTAACCTATATTTAGACTCACGTTTATTTGGTGTCAAGAAATGACTTATTGTTTTGTCTAATATTTAGTGCGTTTCAATTATAAACCTATAATTAGAACTCTAATGTTTGTAATTGTCTAATATTTAGTGCATTTCAATCATAAACCTATAATTAGAACTCTAATGTTTGTAATTGTCTAATATTTAGTGCATTTCAATCATAAACCTATAATTAGAACTCTAATGTTTGTAATTGTATAATATTTAGTGGATTGCATTTCAAAATTATAAACCTATAATTAGAACTCTAATGTTTGTAATTAATAATTGCGTTATTAACGTGTTCTGCATTTGATGCATTAACCTATACTCCAAACTCCCTTATGTTTGTAATTAGTAATTGCATTATTAACTGCATAATTGCATTTATGCAAAAACCTATATTTAGAACTCTCATGAATTTTGGTCATGAATTGTTTTAGTAATCTGTCGAATACGTAATGTATAGTCTATATTGAGAAATATTGTCGGTTTGGTGTCAAGAATTATTTTATTAACTTTTCGAATACTGAACGTATTTAGTGCAGAAACGTATTTAGAAGTACCGTGTACTTGGGGTCAAGAATTGTTGAATAAACTGAATCATTCACTTCTTTCACATTAAGCTTCCTCTTTCACAACAACAACCCCCCCTCTTGCACATTGAGCTCAATCTTTCACAATAAACACCTCATGCACAGTTTGCTTCCTCTTTCACAATAATCTAATCATGCACACTTTGCTTCCTCTTTCACAGCAACTTCCTCATGTACACTTTGCTTCGTCTTTTACAATGACCTCGTGCACATTTCTTTCACAATAATTTCCTCCTGCATACTTTGCTTTCTCTTTCACAACAACTCCCTCATGCACATTGAGCTCAATCTTTCACAATAATCTTCTCTTGAGCACTAAGCTCCATTTTTCAAAATAATTCCCTCTTTCATAAGTAAATTTCTTCTTTCACAATAATTCCACCTTTCACGCTAAGCCCTCTTTCACAATAATTTACTGTACACTACGCTCCATCTTTCACAATAATTTACTGTACACTACGCTCCATCTTTTACAATAATTCGATATTACGCGTTTCATTACTGCAATATTAAACATAACGTAATGCATATGTGCACTTATTATGTGTTTTAAGTGATTAAATTGATTTGTAATGTTTATATAATTATTTGATTTCATGTATATTTGATTTTTAATGTATATGTAATTAATTAATTTTATGTATGAGTGATGAAATTGATTTTTAATGAGTACGTAATTAATTTATATCATAGTGTATATGTGGCGAAACAGATTTTTAATGTATGTAATTAATTGATAATGTATAAGTGACAAAACTTATTTTTAATTTTACGTAATTGATTTCATAATGTATATCAATTGCCGAAAGTAATTTCTTTACTGCTTAAGTAACTATACAAATGTTCTATTGCACGCGCGGTTAATTGATTTAATAAAATATACCAGAGGTAATTTTTTATATAAAAAAGGCTGTGATTAATTGATTGCATAATGCACACGAGATGGAGCTGATTTCTTAATGTGCACATTATGTAATTAGAGTATAGTGCCAATTTTAAAAGATAATCAGACAGAAGGATTCTGTAGCTGTGATTTTTTTCGTCATCAAGAATGTGATATCAAGAGCTTAGTTTTATCCATTATGCAGTGACTGAGTACACAAAATTAAATTAGATATCATAATCAGTTGTCTAATGTTAACACTTAACATGTACTTATCGATTCAAGAGAATACTAATCCATTTGATGCTCGACAATTTGATGTATGAGCTCATTAGATATATGTCATTCGAGTTGCGTGTTCACTATTTTTTGTCGAATTGAGATTTCCCTTACTAGGATGTGTAGATATAGCTATTGTCCTTATTATGTATGGGTTGAGGTATGTACTGCCTGTTGTTAGGTATGAGGTACGATCATTGTCCTTATTCAATATTCAAGCATTGTTATTAAGCATGCGAGGTAAAGACACAGGTAGTCTTTCTCATACGATGTCACTCTGTGTGTTGTCATTATTAATTTGTGTATTGTAATGAGAATTAAGATGTTACTATGTGTTGTCATTATTAATTTGTGTATTGTCGTAAAGACAATTAAAGATATCAAGATATACATTATTATTAGGAATAAAATGTCAGATTATGTAAGTTATTCTTACTTTCTGAGCATTATACAAAAATGCAAAACCGTTGCCATGGAGATTGATAAAGAGAAACATACTGCTGCACAGACTGACAAACCGTCATGTTTTGAGACTGATACACAAGTACAAAAAGATTCTGCCAGTTAAACTAAAACAGATTGGACTCTCACACATTAATACTGTCATAGACTGACAAAGTAATTACCGCAGAAACACACTGAGATTAACAAGAAACTCACACACATATAGTACAAATAGTGACTGTCACATAATACATATGCTCAGACTGGCATACATGTTGATAAGGACATTGACACTGACAAAATAACTGACATAAGACAAATATAGAGGCTGATATTAGGAGTAACCTAGAGACATGAAAGGAGGCTGATAATAGGAGCGACCTAGAGACATGAAAGGAGGCTGATATTAGGAGCGACCTAGAGACATGAAAGGAGGCTGATATTTAGAGCGACCTACAGACATTCTTAGAGAGTGATATTAGGAGTGACCTAGAAACATGCATAGAGGGTGATATTAGGAGTGACCTACAGACATGCTTATTAGGTGATATTAGGAGAGAAAGATGTACACATTGGGACTGCACACAAATGAGACTCACAAGGAGACTTATATTAAGGCTAACTTAGAGACATATATTAAAGCTGACTTGGAGACATACATTAAGGCTGACTTAGTAACTTATATTAAGGCTGACTAAGAGACTTACATTAAGACTGATTTAGATATTTTAAGACTTAGTTTGAGATTTGCATTAAGATTGACTTACATTAAGACTGACTTAGAGACACATGAAAACTGACTTAAGCACGAACATCTGACACAAAGAAGTACGTGGAGAGTGAAAAAGAAATTGACAGTAGGATTCACAACGACGCATGATAAGTTTGATAAATTGACAGTGACACCCCTTGAGACTGACGTTTAGACGGACACAGAGCCCTATGTATGAACTGATAGAAAACTATCACAAAGAAGGGGAGGGGGGATTTCATCGAATTAGATAATGGGATTGACACACAGCAAGTCTTTAATAAAGATTAAAATACAGATTTACATTGATAAAGATATACACGAATTTGAAACTATGAGTGACTTTAATCTGAAAAGAAGAAACTGACGCAAACTGACATAGAGACTGAGAGAGGTTGACACATAAATTAAAATAAGAATGACAATGGTACTGAAAGTCGTATAAAGATGCACTCTGCTACAAAGGCTGAGGAAACAAATCCAGGATGCGATCCTGTATCATGCTGTTAAGTTCTCAAGATTTGACCATATATATATAGTAGAATGTAGATTTTGTTTACAAATAAACGCCAGAAAGCATACGATGGCATCGTGTTCTTTGTTTGGACAGTGTATGCGGAGTGATGCAGCACATTTTTACTTGTTAATATAATTTATTATAATTTTTATTAAGAATGTTCTATAGAAACAAGCTTACGCGATTTCTCAAGAAGAGTTTCTTTCCAGTGATGGCTAATTGTGGTTATTTAAGGGTAGATCTGTACCGCTAAGGTGGAGTGTATAGCTAGCTGTTTTCTAGTGCATTATTGGGGTCACCAGTAAAGGAAAAAACAAATTTTGCCGCTTAGGTAAAATAAGTAATTGGGTTTCTTAGTGCATATCTAAAATGAGGTAGACTCGTAGTCACAATAAAAGCACAAGTCTGGAGGACAGAATGACTGAGGACTGAGTGAATGAGGACAGTGTGACTGACAGGCATATCTAAGATGAGGTAGACTAGTAGTCACAATAAAAGCACAAGTCCGGAATGTAGCAGACAACCTTTCATTGATCCAAGCCAGAACCAAAGTTACATACATCAGTGTAGGAGTGCTAGAAATAAGATTTCCAGCTCAAAAGAAAACCATCTGCAAAATATTTACATCTCACATTACGCATTATATTGCATTCGGTGACTACATTGTACAATCAGCAGATAACTTTAATGACGCGATCCGACTACATTGTACAATCAGCAGATAACTTTAATGACGCGATCTGACTACATTGTACAATCAGCAGATAACTTTAATGACGCGATCTGACTACATTGTACAATCAGCAGATAACTTTAATGACGCGATCTGACTACATTGTTCAATCAGCAGATAACTTTAATGACGCGATCTGACTACATTGTTCAATCAGCAGATAACTTTAATGACGCGACCTGACTACATTGTACAATCAGTAAATAACTTTAATGACGCGATCTGACTACATTGTACAATCAGCAGATAACTTTTAATGACGCGATCTGATTACATTGTACAATCAGCAGATTAATGACGCGATCTGACTACATTGTACAATCAGCAGACATTAATGACGCGATCTGACAAGGCAGGCCTCCACACTGCCATATTTATATGACAGTGGTTGATGTCATAAAATTAATAAGCACAAGCTACATGCAGGTGTCTTATAACACTAACATAGACACAGTAGATATTCTCAGAGTAAATATCTAATCTCTGACCAGTCATTCAACAAAAATCTAGGTTATATCCTTCCCTACTAACAAGAATATTAAAATCATGTAATTGTAGAACTAAATTGTATACAGACAAAATAAGAGAATCAATCTGCTAGGGGCTACAATCACGTAACTGTAGAGCTAAATTGCACACAAAGAAAATAATAGAATTGTCTGCTAAGAGGTAATATCATGTAATTGTAGAGCTAAATTGCATATGAAGAAAATACTATAATTGTCTAATAAGAGTTGCAATCATGTAATTGTAGAGCTAAATTGCATACAAAGAAAGTAATAGAATTGTCTGCTAAGAGTTAATACCATGTAATTGTAGAGCTAAATTGCATACAAAGAAAGTAATAGAATTGTCTGCTAAGAGTTAATACCATGTAAATGTAGAGCTAAATTGCATACAAAGGAAATACTAGAATTTGTCTTCTAAGAGTGAACAAACTCATACATGGAAAGTAAATCTCTCAGAAAATATGAAGAAGAAGCAGCAAGCAGTGGATAAAATAATTAGCATACTTCAATAAGTGATCGACATTACAAAAACGTGAGAAAAAGTAGAAATGGTTAACAAATTTTACATAAACGTTTAGCGCAAGGTGTGGCCTCACACTATAGAATAGTTTAAAATTACAAACATAGGGACAATATAAAGTATTCATATAATGTCATGATGTGGTAGAATTTGCTGCTCGGGACCTCCAAAAGCACTCAAAAATCTTCTGTGTATTAATATATATTTTCTATTGAAGTTTGGGTGTTTATGAGGTCTCCAGCAAGAGTATGAGATTTATCTCACAATTTATTGACGTCTGATTGTTTACGAGGCCTCCAGCAAGAGTATGAAACATATCTCAAAATGTATTCACGTTTGACTGTTTAGTCTCCAGCAAGGGTTTGAGACAGATCTCACAATTTATTCACGCTTGGCTGTTTACGTCTCCAACAAGGGTTTGAGATAAATCTCACAATTTATTCACGCTTGACTGTTTACGTCTCCAGCAAGGGTTTGACACAAATTTCACAATTTATTCACGTTTCGCTGTTTGTGATGTGTGACACGAAGCCATCCTAATTATTGGTTATGATTATTAATATTATTAATCATCCATAACTAATTACAAGTGATGAGAGTCTTAATTTATTTTATTAATGATTCTCCATAAGAGACCACTTGTCTCTCTCACTTGGCCAATATGCAGGTGCTGTAAACGTTTTCTCTCTTCCACAACATTAAAGACAAACTTTCACTGTCGCACAATATTTCCATAATTGGAAAACTTCTTATTAAAGGAGAAGAAAATCCATCTTTAATCTATATTTAGCGAACCCCATCCACTCACTATCTCTTCAACATATGGTTATCATTATATGTAAGAAGGTCAATAAATTTATAAATAAATGTATTAAATCAACAATCAAATATAATAAGCAAATACAATGAAAAGATTATATGACATCAATATTTCTACAAAACCATGTTCGAATAATTTCAATGTTTATACAGTCTTATATCCTAAAACATAATTCAGCAGATTAGTGTCAATATAGATCACAGTATCATTCTGATCAGGAAGTGATAATAGTTTGTACATAACCTTATTGCTGTTGCAATATTTTTTTGCACACTTTCGTAATAACATCAGAAGTTTATTGTTCACAAAAGAATTGTCAATTGTTTATGTGTTACTCTAGCATGCTATAGAATGCTCCATGAGCCGCTGTTCTCCAGAGACTATTCTGGGCTCTCCTTTGTGTGCTAGTTCCCTCTAGCACAACAACAATGTAGCAATTTCCAGTAACTTCCTTACACCAGAAATTCTATGATGTAGTCCAGCATTCCTTGCCATCATACATCAACAGAGTGCAATGTATACTTACACTTATATGCGGGGGTAGAAATTTCTCGAATCTACCACAGTTATAGTGGTTTATAAATCAATAAACCAGGGAAATTCTAGAAATTCCAGAGATTCTAGGATAAAAGGCTGCTTCTTCCCTGTAAAGTATAATCAGGGAACAAACACAAAGTTTTCCAGTTTATTCAATTCTAACGCAATTCTTTCTTAAATTCAAGTCTCAATTTATAGTTTCCTACAACAGTATTTATTAGCCCAATACACGCATACAGCATAATAAATACAACATAATAATTTATGAAAGTATTCACTAGAAACAATGTCACGTGTGTAACATATAACATACAAGATCATTATTCACATTTGTAGAAGTAATATTCTACTCAGTTAATACACTCCTACATAAAACAAAAGTATAATATGTCAATAGCAAAGTATTTCTAAGTCCATTCTCTCTCGATCAAGTAGTTAACTCACCATTAAGCTAACAGTTGCCTTTCATGACCAGACTTCTGCAACACCAAATTCAAAGTGATAGAAATTTTTTTAAAAAATATTTCAGCAAACAATCTTTGATTTCAGTCTATTGGCTGGTCTTATTCTTGTAACTTTTAACCATTGGATAATAAAACTACTCATCTGCATAATACCAGTTTAGATTACATCAGCAAGTGCTAGCATGTTCATGAGTTGTTTACTCCAACTCTGACACTTACAAAAAAATACCATCATAAGCAGTGCCCAAGGACGGGTTATGACATTGGCAACAAATATATAATTATTAAGTTAGAAATAAGGATAGGCAAATTTATTCCACCAGGTAACCCCTCCTTTTTGAGATGTTAACCATCATGTTAATGTCTATTCTATTAGGAGTAAATTTCAAACATTACTGGTGAACCTTCCACCATAATATGAAATGAATAACTATTCGTAAGACAAAATAATATGTTTGTTTCAAGACATATGAATAATTAATTCAACAAGGTTTTAAACATACGAGATTAATAATTCAATATGGTTGTAAACATACGAGATTAATAATTCAATATGGTTGTAAACATACGAGATTAATAATTCAATATGGTTGTAAACATACGAGATTAATAATTCAATATGACTCAATAATCACTGAGCATTAAACATCAAGTTACGTAATAATTTCTCTCAAAGATTTAAGTTGGAACAAGACCCATTTATGTCTCCACACTCAAACAAGAAATACAACACAATTCACCAAGAAAAATCATTACAATATCCTTTGAAAATGACTCATTTATGTCTCCACACTCAAAGAAGAAATACAACACAATTCACTAAGAAAAATCATTACAATATCCTTTGAAAATGACTCATTTATGTCTCCACACTTAAGGAATATAATGCAAATCATAGGCAAAAATCATTATCGTTATTTCCTCCTTGTGATAGGAAAATACAACATATACAATCATGCTGGCATTATATAAATGAACTCCGGGTACAATTATTCCTTTCTCTCTACACTAGAAACATTACAAAATAGTTACATGAGGATTTTGCATTTATAGATAGAAAATTGTTTAATTAGCATATTAATATAATACAATAAAATTCCGTATGTAATATAAAAACTAATTACATTCACTACAATGGTACCTGTAAAGCTAAAATGTGCACAACTTACAAAGTAATACTAATGAAATAATTGTACTTGGAAAGTAAAAAATTACATAGTAACAATGAATACAACTGTATTTGTAAAGCTACATAATAAAATCTAAAGCATGTGATATAAATATATATGTGAAGCTACAATGTATACATAGTAAGAACTATTGCATATATTACAAAAGGTTTTGTAAAGCCAAAATAATGATCCATTTAATGAAATTATTTTTGCAAAACCAAACATTTACAGTAGTTAAATAGTGATTCACATACAAAAATAAATGTATGAGGTCAAAATGTGTAACGTAAACATAATCACACAATAATCTTCGTGAAGTGAGAAAATATTCGTACAATGAAATAAAAAGCCAAAACATAAAATAAAATACTCTTTATAGGTAAAATGAAATAATATTTATACACTATCCGCGTAAAATGAAATAATATTTGTTAAATCTAAACTGCGAATCATTACAAGTGACAATAAAGCAACAAAGTGTACAAAGAACATATACATGTATGCCAAATTTGAAATAACTAAACATAAAAATGTGCTGTCAAATAAAACTATAGTTGTACGCTTTATTAAAGAACGATGACAAAAAAAATAAATACTAATAAAGACGACAAATCTGTTATTAAATCTGACACTTTAAAATCTACTACAATATCCAAATAACTAATAATAAAATAAATTAATTGTAGACACCTAAATTATTAAAATAAATTCGTGTCTACAGTCATCTGCATAATAAATTATATCCAAATCAAAAATAAAACTCAATGACCGTAGAAAACCGTCTCCATATTAAAAAGAAGACGATCTTCCACAAAGACAATTGCTAGTATTTCAGACATCCAATATCGGTTATCGTATGCCAAAAGCAACATATTTATATATTTACCCATTCACTCCAGCAGATAGCTCGGGAAGGTTGGCATCTTATGACAGCTATGTCGATCACCAGTAGGTTCTTGTCAAACTGAACACCACATACTGTGTTCTGCCTACACCACATAGTCAGTGCTGTCTACATCACACATTCTGTGCTATCTACAAAAATCTGAAATACAGCGTGAATCCGAACTGACCAGTGGAAACAAATGACTACTTATTTATAAAGCTTGGCCAGTCATGTTATAAACAAGCTAGGTGAACTAAATACAATTCAAGGTATAGAAAACACACTTGAGATTTTTTAAAGCAATTCTAATGGACTGGTACTTTCTTCAAGTGTAAGTTAGGAAGTGTAGATAATGACAGAACCAAAGTGCAGTCAATATTAACCCACAGAGTTCCACAAATCACCATTATAAAATAACTACTATACATAATCATATTCTACCATAGATGATTTTGCACTAACATAGATAACCATGCCCGAGATATCCAAAAGCTACAATTAAAAATAGCAAAAGCCTGTACTACTATAAATACTGGAAACAGAGGAAAAATCTTATACTCAGTGGCAATTTGTACAAAATTCATCTACACAAATACACGATGCTAATGAAAAGGTGTGCAAATAAAACCAAAGTGAGCAAGACACATAAACCAACTCTAGAAATAATTCCTATTGCATGTTTTGGAGCTAGGACACATAAACCAACTCTAGAAATAATTCCTATTGCATGTCTTGGAGCTAGGACACATAAACCAACTCTAGAAATAATTCCTATTGCCTGTCTTGGAGCTAGGACATAAAGTGAGCATACAGCTCATAGGTTACAAATAGGACGCTACACTTCGACAATAATAACTTTACCAGTCTGACAGCCTACCCACACCCGATCTTGGTGATTTGTGGCCAATAAAGTGGGTCTATCTAACTGGCACTTGTCAGGTGTGATCAACTCACGAACAAAACAGCAGCCATCTTTGTGGTCCACGACGTGCACGGTGTTCTTGTCCGCCAGAGCCACCAACAGCAATTCCAGACCGTCAATCACGCAGAAACACACACCAGAGCCACCAACAGCAATTCCAGACCGTCAATCACGCAGAAACACACACCAGAGCCACCAACAGCAATTCCAGACCGTCAATCACGCAGAAACACACACCAGAGCCACCAACAGCAATTCCAGACCGTCAATCACGCAGAAACACACACCAGAGCCACCAACAGCAATTCCAGACCGTCAATCACGCAGAAACACACACCAGAGCCACCAACAGCAATTCCAGACCGTCAATCACGCAGAAACACACATCAGTGGACATTCCTCCCCCCTCAGGGGTGTATGAGGCATAAGCTCGAAGTTTGGGGGATGACATGACTTTATCATAAACTGAAACTGGATTGCTGTTGAATACAAAAAACTTTGCATCAACCGATACGTCAAACCGTAAAGAATTTCCCAAACCTGTAGAACATAATGGGACAGGGTCAATTTCGGGTGGAAGGGATTTAAGAGATGCGATGCGATGAATCTGGCGAATACCGTTAACATCCGGCTGCAATACGTATGGAACCAATGACTTGGAGACATAGGATCCACCCAGGCCTGGGCTTTTTTCCAAATTACCGCTTTCTCCTCCAGGTCTGACCCACTTACCGTCCGCTAATGACAAGACAGTGTCCTCACAAGTGACAAGTGGATGCTGAAGAATTTCTTCATATCGAGTGTCAACACACAAGCCATCATCATCAAATAAAGACATCAAATAGACATTAGCACCCGGATTATAAACCACCCATATTCCGTCTTCTGGAGTTAAGCACATTCTGTTCATTGATGACCGTTTATTACGTGAATAGATCACCTCTGTGATTGCCTTACAACCCCCCTTTGACATCTTGTGCTTGATGAAGTCCAGTTTTGGCCGCTCATTTTCGTGAAGGCGAGGTGACAATGTTCGCGAAGAAAGCGAAGTGGTTCCAAGAGTTCGGGTCGCAAGCACGTGACCATCACGTGCAACCCCAACGAAAGCAAGAACGTCATTATACCGCACAGCTCGAGCCTTGAACTCATGCTGCACTGTGGTGCGTTCAATGGTCACGTCATCTTGAGCTTGCATCGCCTTCCGTCCTCCACCTTGTTCCATTTCCTCCTTCAAGCGAGCGAGCAATGCGACCACCTCACTATCTTCAGCCTCTGTTATTACTCGGTGTATGTGTTGGCATTTAGCTTCCAGGGCAGCATGACGTTCCTGCACTGGCTTGGTACATGACGTCAGAGCGTCGACTGCCAATTTGGTTGTGTTCAGCACAGTGTGCAAAGCTTCTTCTCGAGCTTGACTTACGAGATCTATTAGTTGCTCTGCACGTGACCTAACAGCACTCTCTACTTCGTGCCCTTCAGTCGGGATGTCGTCTTGAAATTGCTGCGCTCGCAAAAGAATGGCATCTAGGAGTTTCTTCCTGCCCATCAGGTCTTCAAGCTCTTCCTTCAGCACTTCCCTTGCTCGCGCCCCGGTGTCCACTACGTCTTCCGTCTCATGTCCGTCATGTGCAGTAAGTTTACACTGTACACAAATACAAACTTCGCACACCCGGCAAAATAGCAAAAGTAATTGGTTTTTATGTTTAGCACACTTCTTCTCAACTGCGCCTTTATTCTCCTTTTGCTGAGAGTCTCTTGTGACAGCAATGACGTCGTGCGTGGCGCATACGCTTAACGCGTCATGAAGGTGACGACACGTTTTACACAGCACCTGCTGACACTGTACACACTTGTGTGAGGCTGTCTGTTCCTTACAGCAAACGTCACATGCACTATCCTCTCGGGGGGGGGTGTCGAGCAAGGTCCTTCTCCAAGTAAAAGTTAGCCTACAAACAGAAATACCTCGAGGCTATTTATATAACTAGACATCTTTAAATTGTTAAAAAGGAAATAAACATATTATTAGTAAACAAAATGAACACAGTGAAAAGCACCAAAGAGATTAGCTGGAGAGTATACAAATCAATCAGCAATCCACAGGTAAATGGTCTGACATTTTAAATGAAGATAAAGATTTTGGAAAGCACAAATATCAATAGCTGAAGGATGCAAATGTATTTTATTATAATGACGAGCAAAATGTTTACTTTCCAGTTGCAACAAGCATGCACTTATCAAGGTAATTTGTTTTGTAAAAGCATGATTACATTGTGAATGTGCAGGAGAGTGAGATGCTGATTTGTTTTGCTTGATTCAGGAAATATAACTATATCAACAGTGACTTGTTTTGCTAATGCCATTCTAGATTCAAGAAATATAACTATGATACAGTCACTTGTCTTCCTATTATTCTACTGTCATTCTAGATTCAAGAAATAAACTATGGTATGTGTGACGCCAACGCCACTTAGTTAATGGATATTATATTTATTATTATTAAGGAATAAATCATTCAAAACTCATTACAAGTGATGAGAATCTTAATTTATTTTATTATCCAGCAGACACCATTCGTCTCTCACTTGGTGGATATACGGCGCTGTAAATGTTTTCTCTCTTCCACAACATTAAAGGTAAATATTTACTATATTCTGATTTTGCCAATTTTGTTCTGTTTGTTTTCTCAGAGCTGCAAAAGTTTCCTGAAGGGATAGTGAGATATATTTAGACGTCATTTAGAGCAAGCTCTTGAAATTTAAAACATAAGAATTTTAAAGCCATTGTTACTGATGTCTTCCTGCTAAAAATATGGTGACGTGAACATTCAAACAAATTGTAACTTGTTGTTGCTAACTGAACAGTTATTCCTTCCGTTAAATAATGAAATGTTCCTGCAAAAGGTATAGTGACTTGTTCCTGCCAATTGAATTGCGACTTTTTCAAGCTAAAGGAACAGTTATATTTTATGCTAAAGGAGCAGTGATATTTTATGCTAAAGGAGCAGTGATATTTCAAGCTAAAGGAACAGTTATATTTTGTGCTAAAGGAGCAGTGATTTTTTATGCTAAAGGAGCAGTGATATTTCAAGCTAAAGGAACAGTAATATTTCATGCTAAAGGAACAGTGATATTTCATGCTAAAGGAACAGTGATATTTCATGCTAAAGGAACAGTGATATTTCAAGCTAAAGGAACAGCGATATTTCATGCTCTTGGCTCCCATTTGGACTCCTATTACGACTGGATCAATTAATGCGGCGTTGTTAAATATTAATTTTGCGACCCTTCAGACATATAGGCTTCCCCACAAGACAGGTTCCTTATACGTTTATGATTTATGTATATTAACCGTAAATTATAACTGAATTATGCAGAGTATATAATTATATTAATCCTATCTGCTCACCTGTCCTCAAATAATACATACTATTTTATATTGGTCTAAAATTCGGCCAACTGCTTTCTACTGTTTAAAATTGTTGTTTATTTTCCTTTATAATTAAACATACGGGTTTCGTGATGCCTGATGCAAAATGAGTATAAACACATTACACTTTTTCACTGTAATGACAGGTGCATGATGACAAGTGCATGATATATTTGAGTGAAGAAGAAAAAATAGTTTGATACAAGAGGAGTATAAATACATTCGACCTATTTGCTGTCATGACTGACAGTGCATCACGAAAGTGGTGGGGAAAAAAGAGAGAAAGAAGAACAAGTTTAAAAATCTTACAGTCGAAGAGATTATTTCCCTTTGTGCCGCGCGAGCGGGATTCAAGTGTGAGTACGTCGGGTCATGGTCACTTAACTCATTTCATATCAGAATCCTAAAGGCACTATGACACATTTAGTAATTTCTTAGTGCTCACTTTTAATATTTAATCATTAAGACCTTGCATGCCTGGCTATGGAAAGATAATGTATGCTTACCGACAACGAACAACACTTACCTGAAGGTCTACCACACCTCCTGGCGGCAAGACTACAATAGTGCCACAAGCTGGGCACGAGACAGACGGGTTGCTGCCCGCCAAAGTCTCGAGACAGGTCTGACAAAATGTATGGAAACATGGTAGCAATTTGGGACGGTTGTACGGCTTCAAGCAGGCCCCACATGCAACTTTGCTCGGTGTTAGCTGCCGTAAAGAGCCCATTCGTTCACCCTCTGCAGTCGCCATGTTGTACAGAGTACAGTGACTCGCTGACGCCTGTAAAGAGAAAATTGAAAATCTTAAATCCGATTGGCGTACTGCGATTCTCAAATTAGGTCAGTTTCATCGGAAAGAGTTGAACTAAGTGAACAACTCATGCATTTTGAATGCCGATTCCCTCGCTTATCTTCAAACTCAGACTGTCACACTTAAACTACAAATGGCGCCTACGGCCATACATAAACTGGATGAAATGCGTCAGTCTGTAAATATGTAACCCTAACCACTCGCTCAATTCGGCCCTCTCTCCAGCCTACTTTTCAGACACACACCACACACCCCCAGAACAGACATAATTATCTCTAAAAGTATGTCACTAACTCCAAACACCTGTCACCTGGCTTTTTGACGATTCCCTCGCTTATCTTCAAACTCAGACTGTCACACTTAAACTACAAATGGCGCCTACGGCCATACATAAACTGGATGAAATGCGTCAGTCTGTAAATATGTAACCCTAACCACTCGCTCAATTCGGCCCTCTCTCCAGCCTACTTTTCAGACACACACCCAGAACAGACATAATTATCTCTAAAAATATGTCACTAACTCCAAACACCTGTCACCTGGCTTTTTGACGATTCCCTCGCTTATCTTCAAACTCAGACTGTCACACTTAAACTACAAATGGCGCCTACGGCCATACATAAACTGGATGAAATGCGTCAGTCTGTAAATATGTAACCCTAACCACTCGCTCAATTCGGCCCTCTCTCCAGCCTACTTTTCAGACACACACCACACACACCCAGAACAGACATAATTATCTCTAAAAATATGTCACTAACTCCAAACACCTGTCACCTGGCTTTTTGACGATTCCCTCGCTTATCTTCAAACTCAGACTGTCACACTTAAACTACAAATGGCGCCTACGGCCATACATAAACTGGATGAAATGCGTCAGTCTGTAAATATGTAACCCTAACCACTCACTCAATTCGGCCCTCTCTCCAGCCTACTTTTCAGACACACACCACACACACCCAGAACAGACATAATTATCTCTAAAAATATGTCACTAACTCCAAACACCTGTCACCTGGCTTTTTAACTGTGCAAATAACAACCGATAACGAGGACAAAAGCGGCGGAAGCCGGAAGCGTTCCCCACAGTCAACAAAAATGCGTGGCATGAACAAGACAAACTATATAATAGTGTGGAGTAAATTTGCCTCTCCTTATTTCTAAACTTTATTGTTATATAAACTGTTAATTGTCGCAATAACCCGACCTTGGGCACTCCTTATGATATTTTTGAAAGTGTCAGAGTTGGAGTAAATACTCAAGCTGAGAATATGTTAGAAATTGCTGATGCAATGCAAACCATTTCCAACTAGATGAGTAGTTTATATTATCCAATGGTTAATATTTACGGTGAGACCAGCCAATGGGTGAGATCAGAAGTTTACAAGCTGTAGAGAATTCACTTGAATTTGGTGTGACAAGAAGTCCGGTCATGAAGGTGGCTGTTAATGGTGAGTAACTGATTGAGAGAGTGTGGACTTAGAAATATTTTGCTATTGATATATTATACCTGTGTTTTACGTGGAGATGTATTATGTGAGTAAGCTATTATTTCTACAAATTGTGGAGTATGATGCTTTGTAGTATGCTAAATATTTGACATTGTTTCTAGTGAAACCGCTCATAAAACTTATATGCTGTATTTATTATGCTGTGTGCGTGTATCAGGCTAATATATATTGTTGCAGGAAACTGTGTAAGTTGAGACTTGAATGTAAGAAAGAATGGAGTTAAAAAATAAACCAGAAACTTAGCATTTGTTCCCTGGTTATATTTTTACAGGGACAAAGCAGCCTTTCCTTGTGTTTTTGAATCTCCTGGTTTACTGATTGTAATCTGCTACCACTGTGATAGATGTGGGAATCACTTATCACTGTGTGTAAGGGTAAGGTATGCACTGCACTCTGTTGATGTATGATGGCAAGGTATGCTGACTACATTTCCAGGAAGTTACTGGAAATTGCTACAATTGTTGTTTCGCTTGTGAGTTGGTACAGTGAATGAGTGCCCAGGTTAGCTTGAGAAAATAAGCAGTGAATCAGTATTTTTACAACATGAGGAGAAAACATGTGGAATTGATGTGGACAATAAATTTTTGACTCAAAGTCAAAACAAACACATGAAAATGACAATTGCAGCTTTGTCTCTACAAGGTTACATAGAAAATATTATAGAATTATCTCTAATTGCTCCATTTCTGTTTTCTGATAAGAACTATCCTGTGATTTGTATTGACACTAAATTGTTGAATTGTAGTTTAGGATATAAAACTGTATAGTATAAAAATTATTCAAACATGGTTTTGTGGAAATATTGATGTCAAGTAATCTTTTTCATTGTATTAGTTATATGTATATTTGATTGTTGATTTAATAAATTTATTGACCTTCTTACACATATTCATAACCTTATATTGGAAAAGAAAGTCGGTGGATGGGGGCTCACTAAATATAGATTAAAGACGGTTTTGTTTCCTCCATTAGTAAGATGTTTTCCACCTTCGGAAATATTGTGACAGCAAATGCTTGTCTTTAAATATTGTGGAAGAGAGAAAACGTTTACAGCGCTCGCATATCTGCCAAGTGAGAGAGACAAGTGGTGTCTGCTGGAGAATTATTAATAACATAAATCAAGATTCTCATCTCTTGTAATTAGTTATATGGATGATTAATTAATTAAAAATATCATATCCATTAACTACGTGGCGTTGGCGTCACAGATCGCTAGCTGAAACTTTGAGTATATACTGGGCATACTTTTGCTCATTCATTATTACTGACATAAAATTGGAGGTAAGTGTTGAACCATTTCTACATTCTCCCACATTATTTTAGCGCAAGATCTTTCAATGAAGTATTTTTTTTTTTAATCCACCGTAGTTATTCCCGTTTAACTGTTATTTGAGACTGTACTTTGTAAAATGCTACTTTTGGTATTGTCTACAATTAGCAGACATGTTTTAACTGTTATTTGAGACTGTACTTTCTAAAATGCTACTTTTGGTATTGTCTACAATTAGCAGACATGTTTTAACTGTTATTTGAGACTGCACTTTCTAAAATGCTATTTTTGGTATTGTCTACAATTAGCAGACACGTTTTTTTTAAAACTGTATACTTATTACAGATAGGCCTATCTACCAGGTGACTTATTAAAAGTTTGTTGTGTTATTTTCTCAGAGACTGGGTACAGCTACTTTATACTGTTAGATTGTAGCTTGTGCTAATTGTATTATATCAGTCAATGTGTTGCTTGTGTGGTAGGTCGGACACTAACGCTTAACAGCTATCACAGGAAAGGGGCGAGCACGTACGCGTGGCGTTTGCAGCCCATCTCGGTATAGCCTTTTTCACTTGCCTCTGTGAGTGTTATGTCAGCGGGCAGACATCATCTGCACAGCGCCTGGACAAATGGGTCAGGAGGTGCCGCTTTGTTTCAAAGCGCGCGCAGTGTATGTGTAAACATTACCATTACTAATTTAGAGTGCTGTGCTAGTGTGTATATTTGAATTTATTTTTATTATGCTATTCATTTGTTATTTTACTATAGACAGTATATATCCAGATAGGAAATAGTTTATATTTTTAGTTGATATATTTTATATGAAGAATAATGATGTTACACTTGTGTGTTTTGCAATTTATGTGTGTGTGAATGCTTTTCCTGAAGCCCGCCAACACAGATTTTATTTTATTAAAGGTTTAATTCTTCAGATTGTATATATGAAAAGATTTGTGTATTAAAGTATAGTAGTTTTATTTTATATTTGATTTTTAGTATAGCTCTTAGTAGTTTGAATGAAATTTATATTGAAATAGAAGTAAGAAAACACCGAAATTATTTTTAGAAGCCTTTCTTGCCAGAGTTTGGCCTACGGGGTCTTCAGGGAAGGCCGATCTGATAGTATAATTAGCGTGTGCATGTGTCTGAGAGGATCGCTGTACAAGAGCTGAATAAAGCATGTAAGAAAGCTGACAGAAGTGTTCTGGCGTCCTTTTTCACCGTTGCTGCCCGTTGGTGTGAACGAATCGAACCGACCCCATCACACTTGTTAACATCAAGTCCTGTAATTTGTACAGTACAGAAACTGAGTGCACAAATAAAATGCTCTTCACACTTAAAGTGAGACTGTAAATGCATTTTTGGTTGTATTTATTTATATAGGACACAAGGATGCATTCAAAACTTCATCATGTCGACATTCATTCATATAATGCATGAAATAAAATTTCAAAAGTGTTTGTCCAAACTCAAAGATAAACAGACACACACAAAAAAATGACATCTACATCAGTAATGCCACAAATATGCTTTTCTAATATCTTAAAAGCTGATAACAGTATTTCTTTGAATGAAAACAGCAGTGATTTCTGAAGAGGATGAAAATTTTGATGTCTAATTTATTAACAGTAGCATTTGAAGGTTACCATAAAATCATATGTTAAACCAGAGGAGGAAAATAGTGCTATTGTATTTGAAGCCTGCTTGCTGCAGTTTTTTGCATGCTGTCTTGTTTGTAGTGCCCCAAATCTCAAGTTAAAGCAATACAACAATAGTACCATGCTGATTGTCATGTAAACATGGTTATAAGTAGAAGTGGTGCAGTCAACCTGTTCATAGCCAAATGTCTTGGAGACACCTTGCATCAGGTGCCATTATTTTTGCTGGTTTATCACCAGCAAAAATGATAAGATTTTTATAGTTTCTAAAAATAGTTATGGATGCATACTCTCCAATATTTCCACAACTTTCAAAAGCTGTCTATCCAGCCTGTTAGAAATGTGTGGGAAAATTCTTGAGATTGTATTTTGCTAAAACTTAAAACCAGTAAACAACCACTTGTGATGGCATTTAATGCAGGATATGACTCTCCAGGGCATTGTGCAAAATATGGCTTTATATATATATTGTACTGTCTAGATATCTTTTAGATTTTCAGTTGGTACCATCAAATGAGGTCAAAAGTTCCAATCATATGAAATTAGAGGGCTTCAAAGAGGGATGCATACTTGAATCTTTATCAATAACAATTGCAGGAGTCAGTGACAGACATACAGAGGGCCTCAAAGAAGGATGCATATTTTGAATCTTTATCAATAACAATTGCAAAAGTCAGTGACAGACATACAGAGGGCCTCAAAGAAGGATGCATATTTTGAATCTTTATCAATAAAAATTGCAAAAGTCAGTGACAGGCATACAGAGGGCTTCAAAGAAGGATGCATACTTGAATCTTTATCAATAACAATTGCAAAAGTCAGTGACAGGCATACAGAGGGCCTCAAAGAAGGATGCACATTTTGAATCTTTATCATAATATCAATAACAATTGCAGAAGTCAGTAACAGAGATATTACTCTCTCACCATAAAACCAATGTTTTACCAAATCTCAGCCAATTCATTTACTCACCATAAAACCAATGTTTACCAAATCTCAGCCAATTCATTTACTCACTCACCATAAAACCAATGTTTTACCAAATTTCAGCCAATTCATTTACTCACTATAAAATCAATGTTTTCCAAATTTCATCTTATTCACTTACTCACTCACCATGAAACCAATGTTTTCCAAATTTCAGCTTATTCACTTACTCACTCACCATAAAACCAATGTTTACCAAATCTCAGCCAATTCATTTACTCACTCACCTTAGAAACAATGTTTTCCAAATTTCAGCCAATTCATTTACTCACCATAAAACCAGTGTTTTCCAAATTTCAGCCAATTCATTTACTCACTCACCATAAAACCAATGTTTTCGAAATTTCAGCCAATTCATTTACTCACACACCATCAAACAAATGTTTTACTAAATTTTATCCAATTTACTTACTATTGCACCATGAAACAAATGTTTACCCAATCCCATGTTTTTCCTATTAAAAGAATGCTGTCATAATCTGAGTAAACTTGTGCCTCACCACATCAAATTTTCACTCAATTTCAGCCATCCACAACACTTTATCTTTCTACCCAAAAGTATGTTTTACTCGGTCTCAGCTATCCACCACATTTTTCTATATCAACTGTATGTTCTACTCAGTCTCAGCCCTCCACAAGACTTTCGCTCTTCTATACCAAATGTGTTCTACTCAGTCTAAGCTATCCACAACACTTTTTCCTTCTACACCAAAGTACACTGGAAACATGTATGCAGACTCATGTTCCTGCAAGAAGTCACAGAATTTGCCCAAGTCCATGTGGTAACTACGACCTTTACCTCCATGTACATCCAACTCCAGTTCCTGAAACTTGCTGAATCGGCATAATGAAGGTATCTCTCTCCCTTGTACTTCCATTGTCTCCTGTTCTTTAATCACAATGCGTTTCCAATTCAAATGACGCAGACGAGTCCAAAAGTCATCAACCTGGCATGATTCTCCCTCCACACATATAATTCCAGGCTTCCCTGGCATACTAAATCCGTGAAGCCCCAGTTCTAAAGCCCATTCAAAAATGTCACGGCGCTTAATCTTGCTATAAATATGGTGACTGTAAATCCAGAGACGAGTGAACTGTTTAATGTCAGATCCACAGTCCACCTTGCTCCCTTCCTCCAATTTCAGTGACTTTTGAATGTAAGTGTCAGCATTTTCTTGGAGCCATTCCACTGTTGAGCAGATAAGAAGCTGACCTGGCATCTGTCTATCTAAGAATTTTTGCAGATCTTCCCTTAAGCATCGATGATTCTCACGGTCTAGCGTTGGGGCTCGAGTGAACATGACAGGAAGTACACCTGGGTATTCGTGAGGCAGGTTGCACACTAACTCCAAGTAACTGGCCTTGTTGGAAAAAACCCACATAAATTAGGTTAAACTAAGCACACTATTCTGAGATCTATTTCTCAAATTATGTTAGTATGAAACTGTATTTTTTTATTTATATTATTTAAGGCTACATGTACAAACTGAACAAAACCCAAGGAAATATTAGGCAAATGAAATAAATAATTTTATACTGAAATTTTGTTCAGTCATGTTAATGTTTAGATACATTGTCTGAAAATGTTCTGTTGCTATTATTATATGTAATTATTTAAGAAACTTTTGGGGTGATACCATTATGCATCAATGTTCAATTTCTTTTTATCACTATGCTGTATAAGGTACTTTTCACCAAGAATGTGTGACTGAAACTTGTTATGGATGATTATGCCAGAAGTACAAATGCCCAAGTGGTTTTCATTTAATAGTAAAATAAAATTAAATCGTAACATAGATGACTGTCTTAGGTAATTTTCATTAATACTAAAATAAAATAAAATAATAACGTGATTGTTTAAGATGATTTTCAAAAGAAAAGAAAATAATAACAAATGCTTTTTATATTTCATACTCTTGTATTTACTGAACAAGAAAATGTATTTGGCTAATTGTGGAGAACAAAACTTGTATTTACTGAACAAGAAAATGTATTTGGTTAATTGTGGAGAACAAAACTTGTATTTACTGAACGAGAAAATGTATTTGGCTAATTGTGGAGAACAAAACTTGTATTTACTGAACAAGAAAATGTATTTGGCTAATTGTCGAGAACAAAACTTGTATTTACTGAACGAGAAAATGTATTTGGTTAATTGTGGAGAACAAAACTTGTATTTACTGAACGAGAAAATGTATTTGGCTAATTGTGGAGAACCTATTTTTAAAAAAATCTGAACTATATGTAACATTTTCTTATGAGGATTTGTTTGAAATACAGAAGTCATTATAATATCTATACAATCTGGGTATATCATTCTGACATAATTTTCCCGAACAATTTTTATCAATAAATTAGTTTCCATGAAAGAGTTGCATCTCTTCCACAAATAATTTACTTGGAGTGTATAAAGAAACCATTTCTTCAAAGACTTTGTAATGAGCAAAAGTTTCATTTTGAAGGTTTGAATTATGTATACTACTGAAGTTTCATTGTAATACTAGTAAATAAAAAAATAAATAAAAAAAATATGACATTTATTCTGAATAAAATGAAAACCTGAATATAAATGATAGAATTAATTTATATTTGTTCACTATTACATAGTAGAAAAACCTAATACTGATCAGGTGTTGAAAACAATTACTGTAAAAACAAATACTTGAATATTTTGAATATGCCCTGGAGGGGAAGGACCCTGACCATTCTTCAAGCCTGTAAGCAAAATTTCTCTTCCTAGAGCCATTTTAATTAAATGTTTTCTTTTGTTGACTAATAATGGCTTTTATATTAACAGGAAGCTAGGATAATATATGTATGAACTGTGTGATTAAGTTAACAAATAATGAAATCTTGACTGCTCAAGAGTGTGGACACATTTCCAAATTATTTCCCTTGAAATATTTTCAATGGTGTATCATACACTTTTTAGCATAAATTGGTTCTCAAAGTGCTAAGTGCAGAAGGTGTGTCATGTCTATAAAAAAATATTTGCATAATATTCAATAAAAGTAATTATAATTAATAAATAATATTCTTTTCTCCATCTTATTAATTATGTGTCACATGATCTTTATTTGTATTGCCTGGTTATGTGATTGTCATACTAACACATGTCAACATTTTAAAAAATATGTCACAACTATGCATTATAAGAAAAAACATAATTTGGTTTTTAAAAATATGAAAATCTTTATATTAAAATTTCAACATCTACGTAATTTAAAATTTGACAAACGACACCTTATAAGAATTATCTGTCATGGAAGAAGTTAATAGTGTGCAAAATGTTTGTTATAACATAATGCAGATGAAAAATTAGGCTTAAAGGAACCATTCAATATTTCAAAACTGACCTCACACACAAGTCCTATCTTTGTGCAAAATATTTATAATAAATTGTTATAACATATAATAATAGAAATATGAAATAATATATGGAGATGTTCCTTACAAACCTATTTTACATATAAAAGAAAAAAATAATGCATACTGATAAGGTGATTCAATATGCCAATGTTTCTGTTGTAACTGAAATTGTCACATAAGTAGATTGCTTTTACATTAATGCATTTTTTAATCACTCCAATCTGCTTTTATAGTATTTTCTTACAACATATACTTTTGTTTAAATACTTTGTCTATACTAGGATATAAAACTTACTTTGTCCATACCAGGATACAAAATTTAATTACTAGTCCATACCAAGATATAAAGCTTAAATAATATGTCCATACCAAGATATAAAGCTTTCCATTTGAGAAGGAACTGCTAAAATATACAAGTAAAACATCATCTTAAAGCTTTCTTCAGACCATCTCTATATCTACTAGTAAAACATCATCATTAAGTTCTTCAGACTGTCAATAATTTAATCTACCAGTAAAACAACATCCATTGAGCTTGAACAAAGTATGTTAAGTTTTCTTTTTAATACTGGAATAAGAATATAAAATGGTGAAACTTTTAATTTATTCTTAATTAACAGAAAAACTGGCTTTCTTTTGATGAATTAAACAATATCTTCTTAGTGTAATCCAAATAAGATTTATAAAATAATAGTAATAAGCTAACAGACAATTTACCATTGAAGATGTGGATATCTTGATAGTGAAACCTATTCTACTATCAACACAATCATAGGTAATAACCCCATCAACAAAGGCCTGTAATTCTAAAAGAGTTGTGTGACTGTCCAAAGTGAATTCTCCTGGATTGGCAAACATGCTTTGCAGCATATCCACCTCAGCCAGCTGCAGCTTTATCATTTCTTGAAAATTGACATCGCTTCTTTCTGTTTCCATGGTATTCTAGCTGAAATATTAATAAAAATTAACAATAATAATGATAATAATATCAATGTCATCAGAAAATTAAGTTTTCATTTAAGAGAGATCTTATCACACACAATTTGAGATTCTTTTTCAACCTGCTGCAGAATGTGCTTACAAGTTTAATAGGCACCTATTCCAGTGCTCTGATTTACTAATTTAAGTAAAAGCATGACAAGCTGATTTTGTGTTGGTTCCTACATTTAGAAAGCACCTTTGGATTTCCCCCAACCATTATTTACAATTTTGAAACTAAGAGTTCTGTCCACAGAACATGTTTATGGAGATGAGGGGGAGAGGTGTTGGATGGTGGAGGTGGCCTTCTAATATTTCAGTTTAGTATAGTTAGAGCACATAGCTCTTAGGTTAGTTTGCTTTGCAACAGGAAGCACCAGGCATCTAGAGGAATCTTGCTTTTCACATGGACGACTCTATGTAGGACATTTAAGAGCAGGCAACCACACAATCTGTTTGTATAAGCCCTGGGGGAAAAGATGGGCAACATTGTGCAGTCAGAGGTGTTCAGCAACATTAATTATATATAAAAATATTTATACTTATTTAAACAAAACTAATTAAACAAGTTTTCAACTGACTAAATCTATTAACAGTTTAGTTATATTTTTTTCACTTAGGTATATCTGCTTGTAAACTGTAAAACAGTGACGTCTGACTACCTACTATTAAAAATTATAACAGAATAAATACCTTACTGTTGCAATGCATAAACTGCCAATTTCCATGTTTGATAAAAAAAAAAAAATTTGCTTAAACTGCCAGTTTTCAAGTTTGATATAACAGAATAACATATGATGGTTTCCATACTTGATAATGATATATAAGAGAGTACATAGATAAGTGCCTGCTTGTTGCAAGTTATGAGAGCAGCCATGAGGGGGGTGATTTGATATTGATAATTAGTCAATTCCTTTAATCGCTTTCAGGTGCCTTGATTTCACACACTGCAACAAAATTTCTCAGACACAAATATATGAATATAGTGTCCATATTTAATAAACACATGAAGAGATTATATACTGTCTAGGCAGATTAGTTTTTTTAAATGCACATTTTGGACAAATGAAATCACATTTGAATATAACAAAATAGTTTAATGAGATATATTTCACTGGAGAGAGTGGAGTACAATCACTGATCCTGATTGAGACTAAGACTAAGAGATGGAAGTGGCATTCTTTGGCTACATAACTTATTACTATTTAATTCATGTAGCCTTGCATGTATAACTGTCTCATTTTATTACTCAGTTTTATAAAGAAACTGCAAGATGAAGAGTGGCCAGGGAAACAGGTCAATTCATGTCTGTCTTCTTTAGAAAGAGTTGTGTCATGTGTATGTCTCAGTGTGCCAGTCTTTCAAGAAAGTATGTTTTCTGTTCCTTGGCTGCATGAGACAAGATGTAGTTCGAAAGATCTAGTTCTACAGTATTCATCTACACTTAACTCCAGCCATCGTCATATACTCAGCTCTTCTTCTTAAATTAGGAGTTGTAACTACCAGATGTTTTGTAGTGGATCAGCAAGAACTGGGTTGTAGTCAGTCATTATGATTACTATTAATTTAAATTACAGGATTTAAATGTATGGTGAAGACACCATAATAATAATGAAGGCATCTCTTCAAGAAAGTCACTCTAGGTAACTAAATATTTAAATGAAACAGAAAATACTTACAGTCTCCTAACCTGACAGTAAACAGCTTTATTGTTGAGAGTGCAAATCAATCTGGCAATGAAACACTCAAACAGTAAATTGCTGCACTTGTTATTCATTTGAACCCTTGAAAGAAACAGATGTATTTGTAGTTCACATAGCCCCAAAATGAAACAGCTAAACTGAAGTATTTGTAGTTCAATTAAACCTGGCAAAAATAGCTTTACAGATGTAAGAAACCTGGCAAAAATAACTTTAATAATGTACTTGTAATAAACCTGGCAATAGATTTATTGATGTACTTGTAATAAACCTGGCAAAAATAGCTAATGATGTACTTGTAATAAATCTGGCAAAAATAGATTTATTGATGTACTTGTAAGAAACCTGGCAATAGATTTATTGATGTACTACTACTAGTATTGTAATAAACCTGGCTTAAAAAATAGTTTTACTGATGTACAAGAAATCTGGCAAAAATAGCTTTACTGATGTACATGTAAGAAACCTGGCAGAGAAACAACTACATAGTTGTGCTTGTAATTCACAGGACCATGGCAGAGATACAACTGTGTAAATTATATATATATTTAATTATTTATTTAGTTTTACTCACAGTCCACAGGGACTTGGCTGTGGCAAAGAAACAACATTACATTCCTAGTTCATATAAACCTGGCAAATAAACAGCTCTATTACTATACTTGTACTACTAATACTACTACAAGTACTAGTAGTAGTACTAGTTGCAGGCCATCTTATAAACCTGACAAATAAACAGCTCTATTACTATACTTGTACTACTAATACTACTAGTACTAGTTGGAGGCCATCTTATAAACCTGGCAATGGAACACCTACACATTTGTATAGAAGGTTCCATGTTTGCTTGCAAAGTTGTAGTATAAGCATCTAGTATAAGCATCAATACTGATCAAATTTATGTTTTTGGTTACAATAATATTGTTCATAATCTTGGCAATTAAACATTTATTGCTCCTTTTATAGTTTTATTATAACACTGATAAAGAAACACTTATTATAATAATATGAATATAATGCTCAAAACATTGCTAACAAACCATTGTACATTGCTAGCCCATCTAATAAAGTGATTAACCTAGAAAGTAGAAGTGATAACCTATAAAGTATAATGTTAATTGTAGTCCATCACTTCATCAGCTCATGAATCATAACCAAAATGCTCTGTGGTGCTCATCATTAAAATCAATTACTGCTCTGGCACTAAACTGACAATAAAACATCTATACTGTTTTAAATTTGTAATCAAGACAACCTTTTCATTAAATAAATAAATAAAATATTTTCTTTTTGTGTCATTCAAGTTAGAAAATTATGAACAAAAATTTAAATATTTCTCTTTTAGTTACTGTTTTAGAAAATCAGTTATGAGTTATATCTATTTAACAGCTGCTGATAAACACTTTAAAAGTTTAAAGTGTTGTGCTATAAAAAAAACAACAAATGTATGCATACCAACAGGCTCTTATTTTATTCAGGTTACTTAACAAATCAAAAAAGTACAAATTAAATTGGATAATATAGCCATTATAGGCCTATCTGATTGCGGTTGAAGGGTAAACTGTACCTTAAACTGTTAAAAAGCAATTCTACATGCACACACACACACACACACACACACACACACACACACACACACACACACACACACATATTTATTACAGTTATTAAATACTGAGTATAACTATAAGTTAAATATTTTATTTTTAACTTTAAAGTATATTTTTTAAAGATGTTATTGTTATTATATAGCCTATATTATAAAGCAATTGGCCTATATTTTATAATTATATATTGTCCTCTTTTTTCAGGTTTCTCCTAGTTTTATTTAGTTTTGTGTGAGTGTGAAGGGGGGGGGGGTATTTGTGGTGAGTACTGCCTATTGGTGAGAGACTATCTGGCAACAAGAAATCAATAGGGGCCTACAGATTTTAATGAGCTAAAACAAAATTCATATTTTTAAAAGAAGACATGGGAATCAGTCAATCAGTGAATCACTCTTACAGTCTTAGTCTTAATGAAGGGAACATAATACTAATATTAATAATACTTTTATTTAATAGACAGGAGATTAGACTAAACATAAGCAAAATTATTTTATTTAAAGTATTAAAAACCTGTGGATGTGACTAACTGTATTATCAGTAAGTTCGTGTGTTTAGATGTCAGTGATGAAATTGTCTCCAGTCAGTACCCAAATCGCAAAAGCAACGGCACGTTGAAAGATGAATAAAAACATGCAATTGTAAACTTGATACAATTTTATCGATCACTTGTGAATTCGGTCTCAAACTGTGTATACCTCTGTCCATCGGATGACGAATGCCAAACATGATATGAATGTTTGTAATTCACATTACAATTTTGTACACGTGTCTTGGTAACATGCTCATATTTTTATTTTACCACGCAGATGCATTCAGGATCAATGAATGCAATATGTAACCAAATAAGAATCGTGCCATTTTAGAACCGTATGTAAAGATTAATAAGAATTTAGTAATACCTCCCATGTCCGATATTTTAGGAATTAGACATTTCGATACATCTTTTCGTCAAAATCGCCACACCCCACAGTAATCCACCACACTACATCTTAGATAATTCGCATAGGCTAATATTAATATAATAATATAGGCCAGAGAACATCAGTAAAAATGTAAAGTATTGATTGATAGTAGGGCCAGGTATACGGTAGTTATACGGTAGTTAATAATTCAAATACCCACCGGCGGAGGGCGATTAAGGGTGTGCGCCAAACTGGTGCTACCTTTTCACCCCTTCCTCCAGCCCTCTCACCCTCCACCTCAGACGCACCGCGAGGCTGACACTAAAAACAAGCAGTTCATTTTAATAATAATTAAAAAATAAAACAACGAAGCAAAGAGAACTTAACTGCAAAATCAGTTTTGAGTATGAAAGTACGCGCAGCAACAGTTCAATTATACAAAAATAAAACAACGATGCAAAGAGAACTTATCTGAAAAATCATTTTCCATAAGTCTCAAGTGATGTGTTTTAATTTAAGAAACATTTTAACTCACTTTGAAAGTACGCGCAGCAAGAATTCAATTAGGGCCTATATAAAAATAAAACAACGAAGCAAAGAGAACTTATCTGAAATATAATTTTCCATAAGTCTCATGGTTGTGAAACACGTTAACTCACTTTGAAAGTACGCGTAGCAACAGTAGTGGTGGTGGTGGTGGTGGTGTTGGTTGCGTTGGCTTCATTCCTCTGTAGAGCTTAAAATAATTAAAGAAGCTTTCGCCTTTAGATGCTCTCAGACCTGGATAACTCTAGAGGGACTTGGTTAACTATATTCTGTGGTTCCGATCACAAAAAGTATTTATATAAGAAAATAATAAAATATAATAAATAAAACAAAGTGTGGCGTAGGCTTTTAGATAGACTTTTAATAGGAGATGATGCTGATGGTTGCGTCAACTTCCTTAGCAATACAAGTGTCGTCAGTGTATAGTTAATGTTTACAAAAAAATCAAAATCAAAATAATACTGTATAATTTGAAAAGTTCTGCATTGTTGTGGATAGTCCAGCATTTCAAATTTAACATTCCATTTTACTTCTAATTGTATTCATAAGAACAATAATTACGAAGGAAAGTTTTACTGTTGATTTTCTTTAAAGATTTAATTGAATGAAACTTGAATGAAATATGAATACATTCTCAAATATTTAAAATTAAATAGATGACAAAATGCATTTAGCCATTCATATCAAACGAATTATAATGTTTTCGTTAGAATTGAATGTTGTGTATAAATATTAAATACATTTCTGCGGATCAAAATTTGAAATCACTGTTAATGACGCTGGGCAAATTTTGAACATCACTATTAGTGACGCTAAGCAATTTTTTTTTTACGGTAATTGTATTTAACATGCTCTAACTACAGTTTAGCGATAGCGAGTACAGGGTAGAGATATAATTAGCTATTGTGACGTACATTGTAGAGATATAAATAACTATCGTGACGTACAGTGTAGAGATATAAATAGCTATCGTGACGTACATTGTAGAGATATAAATAGATATTGTGACGTACATGGTAGAGATATAATTCGCTATTGTGACGCCTACGCCACAGTAGTAATTGGTTATGATTGTTATTATTAGAGATATAATTCGCTATTGTGACGCCTACGCCACAGTAGTAATTGGTTATGATTGTTATTATTATTATTTAATCATCCATAACTAATTACAAGTGATGAAAATCTTAATTTATTTTATTAATAATTCCGCAGAAGACACCACTTGTTTCTCTCATTTGGCGGGTATGCGGGCGCTGTAAATGTTTTCTATCTTCCACAACAATAAAGAACGACATTTACCATCAAAAAATATTTCCGCTGGTGGGAAACTTCTTACCAAAGGAGAAGACAAATCCATCTTTTAATCAATATTTAGCGAGCCCCAACCGCCTGCTGTCTCTCGAACATATGGCTATCAATTCCTTGCATCCAGATTTGTAATTTACTTTTAGACCAAACAACAATATCCCTATATCACAATTTGTAGTTTAACTTTTTGACCAAACAACTATATTCCTTGTATCCAGAGTACAGCTTAACTTTTACATCATAACAACATTCCCTGCACCCAGTTTGTAGTTTAACTTTTAAACCATATCAGCTCTCCCTTGCATTTCCCAAAGTTTTATTGTTCATATGTTTTAGTTCATAAACTTAAGGACACTGAACTTTTACAATTATTGTACTTTGCTTGAACATCATGCTATATATTATCATAATTTGAATTATTTTCAGAATTCCAAGAATAATCTACACTAACTACATGTTTCTTGCCAAAATTAAGATCTTTTCTTTTTGTTTTGCTTCTTGCCGTAATTACCTGTCTGATCTAGTGTGTATGTGTACACACCTGTTAGAAGACTGCATTCTTCATCACACACATTTGTACACAACTGTTAGAAGACTGCATTCTTCATCACACACATTTGTACACAACTGTTAGAAGACTGCATTCTTCATCACACACATTTGTACACAACTGTTAGAAGACTGCATTATTCATCACACACATTTGTACACAACTATTAGAAGACTGCATTCTTCATCACACACATATGTACACAACTGTTAGAAGACTGCATTCTTCATCACACACATATGTACACAACTGTTAGAAGACTGCATTCTTCATCACACATTTGTACACAACAGCTAAAGATCAGTACAAACAGAACACTCTATAAACATGGAGAAAAAACATTCATGCAACACAACGAGTAAATAAAGAGAAAATATGTTTTAATCACTTGAACATTGCGTTAACATCATTTTAAAAAAATGTTTCAAGCAGTACAACAAAAAACAGTACACATTAAGAAAAATATCGTTCAATAGTACAGTAGTGTAAAACAGAAATAAAAAAGAAACATTTTTCAAGCAATACACAAACATCGTGTGAACATTAAAAAAAATTGTTTCAAAGAATTATACAAATGGTGTGTATAAGCACAGAAAAAAACCATTCCAGTCAAAACTGCAGACATTCTGCAAGCATACAGTAAACCATTTTGATCAGTACAACAAAAATGAAGAATTTAAAGTAAATCTGTTCCAAGCAGCATAACAAACAGTATGTCAGTAATAATTTGGTCAGAGTTCACCACAACTAAATAAGTTAAAAAACTAATGTAGTCTTATAAACCAATTTATTGTAAAAATTGCAATCATCATACAAGTACATACAAGTATGTACATTAGTGCATGGACTATTTTCTGCCTGGTGGACTATTATGTACAGACTAAGGTGTGGCAATAACTGTCTAAAGTGGTAGACTTTTTCTACAGACTAAGGTGTGGCAATAGCTGTCAAAAATGGTAGACTTTTTTCTACAGACTAATATGTGGCAATAGCTGTCAAAAGTTGGTGGACTATGAAATATAGACTAAAATTGTCCATCTGTTGAGATTTAAAGTACGGTACTGTGTTCTGTAAAGGATACTGTTCATAGTTTAACAGTCTGTAATGCCTGAATTTGACTGATGTTCATAGTGTAAGTATATAATCACTGGATTTGGCTACATAATAGGCCTACTGCATCATGTTTTATAATGGCTGAATTTTACTGATATTCATAGTAAACAGCTTATAATGGTTGAATCTGACAATGTAATAGGCCTATTTCATCATGTTTTATAATGGTTGAATTTGACAATGTAATAGGCCTATTTCATCATGTTTTATAATGGCTGTGCCAATTAACTCTGAAGTATAATGTCACGTGCCTCTAACGCTGGAGTATAGTGTTATGTGTTTTAAGCACTGAAGTACAGTGATATGTATTTCTAAAGCTGAACTATAGTGCTTCTAATGCGGAAGTATGGTGCCTCTACGCTAAGTATATTGTAATTGAAGATTAGTGTCATGTGTCTGACATTGCAGAATGGTGCCGTGTATTTCTAATACTGAAATATATGTGGCTCAAACTGAACATTAGCGCCTATTACTGTAGTTTCATGTGTCTCTAGCGCTACAGTGTGATGCGTCTCTAGCACCGAAGTATTGCGTCACGTGTCTCCAAAATTGTAATGACTAGTGTCTCTAATGCTAAAATATTGTGTAATATGTCTTTAACACTGAAATATAGTATCATTTGCCTCTACACTACAGTCGGTAATATGTCTTTAACACTGAAATATAGTATCATTTGCCTCTACACTACAGTCAGTCATGTGTCTATAATTAATCTGAAATATGTATGTTCTATAAATTCTGATGTTTACTAAATTTAATGCAATAAACCTGTTCTTTAATTATCAATAATATGTTGTTTAAAGAAAAATATTTATAAATATGAAGAACAGTTTCAAGTTCTGTAATACAGCAATTTTTAGTGTGTTTTAAAATGATCATTATATGTTCTAAGTTGAAAGAATTATGAAGCATAGTTTCAAGTTCAGGAAAGACACGTTTACTATGAAATACTCGCCCTCTCTATGTAGCGGTATTTACTGATATGTACATTCCACGTTTGATAGTAACCTATGTTCGACCTGAAATATTGTATCACTATGACAAAGAGGCATTACAGATTCATAAAGTTAGTTGAGATAGACGTCATTGTAGGATTTCTGTGGTTTTGTTGAGATAGACGTCATTGTAGGATTTTTGTGGTTTTGTTGAGGAAGACATCATTTTAGGATTTATTGATTTAGTTTGCGTCTATGGTGATAGTGGTTCAATGATTCTGTTTCAGTGTTTAAAAGAAAGAATTGTTGTATCGTGCGGTAACAGACTCGTGGCTTCACAACTTATTGATCTAGAGTTGTTGTCTCTAAATTTTACATGGCACCCCCCACCCCCCGACAAAGAACAGCAGTAAATTATTCCCAATCTTAGTGTCATTATATGTACACACCGTTTTCAATAAAATTTTAATAATAACAAGATTAGATTGAGTTACTTATTATAATCTGAATTCATAAACTATATATTAATACGTGTCGGGGTTTATTTGCTGTTCAGTATGCATGTCATCTGTTTATATTTCAGTTTAAACTAGAGCATGGTGCGTATATCTTCGTTCTTCAGTACGCATTGCACGATGACTTATGTGTATTAATGGATTATGTATTACTTCAGTACGCATTGCACGATGACGTTATGTATATTAATGGATTATGTATTACTTCAGTACGCATTGCACGATGACTTATGTGTATTAATGGATTATGTATTACTTCAGTACGCATTGCACGATCACGTTATGTGTATTAATGGATTATGTATTATCATATCAGACCATTATGTCTATTTATGTACGTATAGTATGGTCAGTGATTAAGCGTTACAGAACTAAACCCTGTCATTCATTATTAATTACACAGCATGATTTTATTACACTGTAACGAAATACCAGGCGTTCTAAGTTGCTAAGTCTAGATAGTATTCAGTTCTAGCAAGGCGATTTTCTCCATGTTACATTACAACGAGAAGCTATTTTGACCATTTCCGGGTTCCTTTACAAAACAAAAACTAACCGATAAATCTCTAATGATTATGTTACTAACGTGTTATTTAATGAAGATGTTCATGATAAAAATAAGAAAACATTTCATGCTTTATTATTAATGCTGGTTGTGGTGATTGGAACACGCAAGTGTTTACTTTAACAGTATTATAAACAGTATTTGATAAATGTGGCAATGACTCACACGTCCACGTCACACATACTAGCATGCAAAAGAGAAAATGAATGAAACTTCCACATCCGTATCTCTTTTACGACGGTGGCAGTTATGACTGAGAATTAAAATGCAAAAATGCAATGAATGAAACAGACTTCAATGTTGACGTCTGTTTTACGAAGATGTAAATAATTCAAACTTCTTGCGAACGACGTTCAACTTCAGACTTGGTCACTTTTGTTCTGCAAAATCAACAAGTCATTAAACATAGTACATATTTATTCACGCACGCACGCACGCACACACACACACACACACACACACACACACACACGCACATTATATATATATATATATACACATACATGGCTATGCAAGTATTTCATTTTAAAAATTACTTTTATAGTACTAATAAAGTTAACATAAAGTAAAAGTTCTCTCTTTCAAATAAGAAGAATAAATAAAATGCAGTTTTAAAAGAAAAGTTGAAAAATTCGTTACCATTACAAGTAGACGATATGAACATTAAACGATATTAACTTGATTTTTTTTTTAAAATGACTGCATGATTAATTGACACCATCCAGTACGACTTCCCCGTGAAATTGCAGTTTTGAATTAAAACATCAACTTTGATCTGCAGCGTCTTCGAGCTAATAGAACTGTCTGCAATCTTTTTTTTTTTTTGAATTGTATTCATACACACTTAATAAAATAGAACTGTCTGCAATCTTTTTTTTATTTTGAATTGTATTCAGATTACACACTTAATAAAGTTACATAGTACATCCCACTAGCGACATAGTACGTTCCTCCTCTGATATGATGTTATACTTAGTACGTTCCAACTCTGACTTAGTAGTTCCTACTCTGATATAATGTTATCACTTAGTGTCTTAGTAGTTCCAAATCTGACATAATGTTATACTTAGTACGTTCCAACTCTGACATAATGTTATACTTAGTACGCTCCAACTCTGACATAATGTTATACTTAGTACGTTCCAATTCTGACATAATGTTATACTTAGTACGTTCGGAAGTTCAGTGCATAAAATTAGCTGCAATCTTAGGTCAGATTGAATACAATTGTACTGCATGTTTATGCCTGATATATCTTCAGTGAAAGCCTCCTTCATGTTTAATTCTTAAACCAACCTAAAAGTCTTCTAAATGATTAGTCTATATTAATTAAAAATTCTCTGATACTTAAATTTAACTTAAAAGTATCACTCATGCTCAAGACTGTTAAATAAAAGTTTTCTGCATGCTTAAGACTGTTAAATTAAAGTTTTCTGCATGCTTAAGACTGTTAAAGTTTTCTGACTGCTCACGACTGTTAAATAAAATTATCCTGCATGTGTAAGATTGTTAAATTAAAGCAGTGGCATAGCAAACTTTTTGGAGCCCTTATGCAAGCTTTGGCGTGGTGGGCCCCATTTTTTTCAAATAACAAAACACTGTTGCACACAACATAAATCAGATAGCCAAATGAAACAAAGATTACATTCTGAAGGTAAAAAATAGACTCCATTTGCTGAAGACCCCTCCCACGCACACACTGATTGCCTGGGTCCTGTGCATTGCGCAGCCTGCACAATCAATTGCTACACCACTGAATTAAAATCCCTGTATGCTTACGACTGTTAAATTAAAGCTTCCTGCATGCTTAAAATTGTTAATAAAAGTCTCCTGCATGCTTAAAATTGTTAATAAAAGTCTCCTGCATGTTGACTGTAAATAAAAGTCTCCTGCAAGCTTAAGATTGTTAGTAAAAGTCTCCTGCATGTTGACTGTTAATAAAAGTCTCCTGCATGCTTAAGACTGTAAATAAAAGTCTCCTGCATACTTAAGATTGTTAAGAAAAATATTCTACATGCTTAAAATTGTTAATACAATCTCTTGCATGCTTAAGCAGATAAATGTATTCTGCATTGTTAAGTATATACAGGCACTCCTCACTTAACGACTGAGTTCCATTGACACAACTAGGTCATTAGGCAAATTGGTCGATAAGTGAGGAGCTTCATTATTTTTATTTATTCTGTCTATATCTGGGTCACTTGATTCAATGGTTCTAGATGTCTAGATCACTCTTATCAAAGGTTGTCTATATCTGGGTCACTTGATTCAATGGTTCTAGATGTCTAGATCACTCTTATCAAAGGTTGTCTATATTTCGATCACTTGATTTAATGGTTCTAGATGTCTAAATCACTCTTATCAAAGGTTGTCTTGGTCACTTGATTCAATGGTTCTAGATGTCTAGATCACTCTTATCAAAGGTTGTCTATATCTTGGTCACTTGATTCAATGGTTCTAGATATCCATGATACCTGTATCAAAGGTTGTAGATATCTTGGTCAATTGAATCAAAGATTGCAGATATATGGGTCACTTGTATCAAAGGTTGTAGATATGTATGTCACTTGTATGAAAGATTGTAGATATCTGGGTCACTTGTATGAAAGATTGCAGATATCTGGGTCACTTGTATCAAAGGTTGTAGATATGTATGTCACTTGTATGAAAGATTGTAGATATCTGGGTCACTTGAATCAAAGGTTCTAGATATCGAAGGTCAGCGGTAGTTTCGTGATCAATCGTGATCTTCTTATCAAAGTTTGTATAAATCAAGATCAGTTGAACATATCATGGTTGGTTGTATCAAAATCTTATATAAATTACGAAGTTTGAGAAATAAATTATTTTAACCCATCCAAAGCAGAGAAATCGTTTTCAGCAATTTTAAAGAAGTAAGGTCCACTGCGGTGACGAAGGGTCATGGTGAATAGAAATTACTTAAATCAATAGAAATTACTTAAAACAATGTGAAATTACTTAAAACAAAGTGAAATTACTTAAAACAATGTGAAATTTAAAAGTTGACTTTGGCGTGGATTAGTGATCAGGGGCAAAGCGTCATCTATTCATTTCTCCTCGTTTCCATTTTAGAACTCACCTGGCAGTTATCCACATATTCGCCAATATACCTAAACTTCTATTAGCGAATACTACTGTCTGTATGTATGTAGAATTACACACTTTGTCGCTCTCCTCTTGAATTTAAACTCACACCTCTTTACTTCCTTGTACACCTGTCTACTTGTACATCTGTTTCATGTATACATACTTTTGTCTCTTACACACCTGTCTACTTGTAAATCTATCGTATCAATAGTATGTACACATACTATTTGTCTATTACCCACCTGTCTGTTTGTTTTATCAGGGACTTAGTGGTTCCAGGCTCAAGAATCACGTCAGTGCCTGTGACAGGACGTTTTGCAGGTACGATTTCGGCCTCAGAACTGCCATGCACAACAAAAGATATGATGTCATGCGTGTTAGTTTTGTAATCAGGGACGAACCCCACCCACAATTATGCCAAGCAGTGTTAATATTGTAACCGTGCACAGCACTGATTATATTCCAAGAATATTATTCATGTTAACAATATATTATGGAAGGCCAAGATCTGGTGTCAACAATCATTAGTATTATTGTAGAACGTGTGTACGACAATACACAACTAGTTTTCTTGCGACGTTTATGGCAATCATTGGACAACATTACGTAAGTACAAATACTCGATTGTTATATATACATATATATTATAAAATAAACATGATATATATATTACAATCCATACAATCATTGGACAACATTACGTAAGTACAATACTCGATTGTTATATATACATATATATTATTTAAAAAAACATGATATATATATTACAATCCATACAATCATGCATATTATTCAACAGAAAATCACGCATAGTTTGACTTTTAGGCCCAATGTCTGACAATAATAGCACGCATAATTATGTTGATAACTTTATGTATGTTAAGACTAATTATGTTTTCATAACTGGAAACATATGGGCTACATATACATTTAGCAATATTTAAAATTAGTTTACATTTGCATAAATGTTTTATTACACAATAATAATTATGATTAAACAATGTTCAGTAAACAGTTATCTGATCCTGTCCGATATTGAGCGGCCCACCTAGTGTGGTCGGAATCTATAATGTAAGTCTCTCCAAAACCAACCCATGCTATGAGAACGTCTAATCAATGAAAAGTTTTTTCAGGCCTCCTTAAGTGAAACAAACAGTAATCATTGAATCACGCATACTCCGATTTTAATACTGTCAACAAATGCAGTGCATTACGTCATGAAATTAAACTGAAGAACAACAAGTATTCTAAATGTTGCCCACTCGAGAGAGAAAAATATCAATTTAATTATGATAATGTTATTTATAGTATGACACGGAAAGAGTTTACACCAAAAGCAGGGGAAACAATCTTAAGAGATTGTCATTACATTTTTTTAAAATTAAAAATGTGAATACCTTCAGTAAACTTGCTTTCTTTTATTTAAATGAAATTGTTGTGGTAGTGTGCAATTAAACGTACTTAAGTTTTTCAATTATAATTGCTTTCTTTTATTTAAATGAAATTGTTGTGGTAGTGTGCAATTAAACGTACTTAAGTTTTTCAATTATAATTGCTTTCTTTTATTTAAATGAAATTGTTGTGGTAGTGTGCAATTAAACGTACTTAAGTTTTTCAATTATAATTGCTTTCTTTTATTTAAATGAAATTGTTGTGGTAGTGTGCAATTAAACGTACTTAAGTTTTTCAATTATAATTGCTTTCTTTTATTTAAATGAAATTGTTGTGGTAGTGTGCAATTAAACGTACTTAAGTTTTTCAATTATAATTGCTTTCTTTTATTTAAATGAAATTGTTGTGGTAGTGTGCAATTAAACGTACTTAAGTTTTTCAATTATAATTGCTTTCTTTTATTTAAATGAAATTGTTGTGGTAGTGTGCAATTAAACGTACTTAAGTTTTTCAATTATAATTGCTTTCTTTTATTTAAATGAAATTGTTGTGGTAGTGTGCAATTAAACGTACTTAAGATTTTCAATTATAATTGCTTTCTTTTATTTAAATGAAATTGTTGTGGTAGTGTGCAATTAAACGTACTTAAGTTTTTCAATTATAATTGCTTTCTTTTATTTAAATGAAATTGTGGTAGTGTGCAATTACACATACTTAAGTTTTTCAATTATAATGATAAATTAATATAGAAGCATGGAAATATACTAATTTACATTATTTATTTTAAAATAAATCTTTACTGAAATATGCATACACATAATTTCTTATTTTATTTATATTACAAATTTGATTTAAAAGCAATACTAATAAAGCATTTTCAAAATTTATTATAATAATTCATATTATAAGTATATAAATAAAATCATTTCTATTATGTTTTATAATATGAATTTGATTAAGAATAATTCATTCATTAGATGCTTATATACGTCAGTTATTGAAAAATTAATGGAGTTTCTCCCTAATGTCAATATTTATTAGCTATTATAATGTGATTTGGGTTCATTAACGGCAATGTCATCTATTAATTTTATTAATGCTGAATTAGGATTCCTATTGGTGTTAATATATATCAATTATCAAAAGGCAAATTTTTCAAAGGTGTTAATATATGTCAGTTATTAATTTAATTAATAATAAATTGGATTGTTCAGTGGCGTTATTATATTCCACTTATAAGACAAATTAGATTGTCTATATGTGTTAACATTTGCCATTTTCTGAAATACAAATTAAGTTTTGATATCTGTCATTTATTGAAAGATTCATTGGGTTCCTCAAATAAACCATTTTCAGTTGTTGAAAATAATTGGGTTCATCAAATAAAACATTGTCAGTTGTCGAAAGTAATTGGATTCCTCGAAAGTATCAAAATAAAAGTTACCTGTTAGAAAGTACACTTTGTTTCTCAAAGGCATCAGTATATACCAATCATCAAAATGTGTATCACTTTTCTCAAAGGTGTAATGTCAATATTTGTCAGCTATTAAAAAGTGAAAAGGGTCTCTCAAAGGTATTGCAGATATTATGCAATGTCATGTTATTAGGCTATTCAAGTGTTTGGATCAATGTACCAATGTCACCACAGATATTGGTTAAGGCATATTTAGCTGTCAAAAAGGGTGGGTAATTTACTAAATGATATTGCAAATATTGGTTGCACAGTAAAGTTGTCACATATGATGGGGAAATGTTATCGAATCTGTTGGTTAAGGGTTGTAATAAAATTGTTTCAATGGGCTAATATAGCAATATCAAGATATTCGAGAAATACAATAAGGCTGCCTCTAGTAATGAGGCAAGGTACCAGGGTTACTATAGAAAAAGAGAGATGAATGTGATAAGAAAGTCACAGGTAATGGGGTCAGGTATCATGGTTATTACAGATTTTTGTGGAAATGTGATAAGGCAGTCTTAAGCCAAGGGTAAATTATAAAGGTTGTCATAGAACTTAGGAGGGAAATATGTTAAAGCTGCTATAGGAAGTAGAATTTTGTGCAAAAAATTGTTGAGGAAATTGAAGTAGTGAACCAGGTAGACCTAATAATTGAAAGGAACCTTTGGTGTTAAGAGTGAGACAAATGTAACTGACAATATGTGTTTACATTTCTAAGACTACTGATGATTCTTAATAAATAGAACTGATAATATGTGTTTACATTTCTAAGACTACTGATGATTCTTAATAAATAGAACTGACAATATGTATTTAAATTTCTAAGACTACTGATGATTCTTAATAAATAGAACTGACAATATGTGTTTACATTTCTAAGACTACTGATGATTCTTAATAAATAGAACTGACAATATGTGTTTACATTTCTAAGATTACTGATGATTCATAACAAATTGAAAAAGTAGTTTTACAACATGGACCACTTTTTTTCAGCACAGACGGGTAGCTCTGACTCTAACTTTAAAAAGTCCTGACAATTCCGATTGAAAATTACTTATAAATTGCCTGCCAGTGGGCAGTTTTGGTTGACATTAACTTTATAAGTACCTGCCAGTTGGCGGTTCTGACTGACATTAACTTTATAAATTTCTGCCATTGGGTAGTTCTGACTGACATTAACTTTATAAATGCCTGTCACTGATTCCTCTTTTTGACATTAATATTAAAAATTCTTCACAGTACTATTTTCTTGATTGCAACTACTTTCGAAATGTTTGTCTGTATTCTGTAGCTTTTTATCTGACTAAGTTAACTTTAAAAGTTTCTGTCATTAGTCCAAATTAACTTTTACTCTGACTAAAGTTAACTTTAAAAGTTTCTGTCAATAGTCCAAAACATTTAACTTTAGTTATACTCATTATGATATCTAGGCATTAAAATATGATCTATTGTGTTCTATTCTCAGAGATACATTTAATTATGTAATTAAAAACGCCTGACAGTAATATATATATATTTTATTTTGTTTTGTGAACTTTCTTTCAGGTAAGAAAAGCACTAAGCTTGTCTTGAGAGTGAGTTTCATAAAAAAAGAAATGTTACAAAGAGAAAAATAAAGAGTAAATGCGAAATTATTGCCACTACACCTATAAAAGTAAGACATTACTGCTAATTAAAGTCTACTCTGTACCAAATATATACCTTAAAAGTAAGACATTACTGCTAATTAAAGTCTGCTCTGTACCAAATATATACCTTAAAAGTAAGACATTACTGTTAATTAAAGTCTACTCTGTACCAAATATATACCTTAAAAGTAAGACATTACTGCTACTGTACCAAATACATGTACATATCTTGAAAGTAAGACATTACTGCTAATTAAAGTCTACTCTGTACCAAATACATATCTTAAAAGTAAGACATTACTGCTAATTAAAGTCTACTCTGTACCAAATACATATCTTAAAAGTAAGACATTACTGCTAATTAAAGTCTACTCTGTACCAAATACATATCTTAAAAGTAAGACATTACTGCTAATTAAAGTCTACTCTGTACCAAATACATATCTTAAAAGTAAGACATTACTGCTAATTAAAGTCTACTCTGTACCAAATACATATCTTGAAAAGAGAAAACGAAGGACAGCAATACATATCTTTCAGAGAGATATTTAGAAGGTGAGATCTATTTTGTTATCAATGCAGATTAAGAGGTGAATTAAGTATATATACTGTGCATATTAAATGATAAATTAACAGGTGAATTAAGTACATATACTGTGCATATTAAATGATAAATTAACAGGTGAATTAAGTATATATATTGTGCATATTAAATGATAAATTAACAGGCAATCTAAGTGCCTATTTTATATAACACACATTGTTAAATGAGAAATATAAGAGAATAGTTTTAGATTTATATTATACCAGGACGATATGGGTACATTATGCATTTTGAAGGTGGTATTTACACAGACCTAAAGATTTATTTATACTCAGATATATGGTGTGACCTAAAGACTTATTTTGTACTCAGACATATGTTGTGACCTAAAGACTTATTTTGTACTCAGACATATGTTGTGACCTAAAGACTTATTTTGTACTCAGACATATGGTGTGACCTAAAGACTTATTTTGTACTCAGACATATGGTGTGACCTAAAGACTTATTTTGTACTCAGACATATGGTGTGACCTAAAGACTTATTTTGTACTCAGACATATGTTGTGACCTAAAGACTTATTTTGTACTCAGACATATGTTGTGACCTAAAGACTTATTTTGTACTCAGACATATGGTGTGACCTAAAGACTTATTTTGTACTCAGACATATGTTAAAGGTGGTATTTACAAAGACCTAAAGACTTATTTTGTACTCAGACATATGTTGAAGGAGAAATTCAAAGAATAATTAATGGCATATTTTGAATCAACGTATGATGTAGTGATATATTCAGAGTTATTTTAGAGACCCCCCCCTTTTTTTTTTTACTAACACATACAAAGAAATAATATATTTTCAGAGGTTATTTACAAACCTTTATGTACCACTAAACATATTGAACTCAGAGTTTAAGAGCTAATTACATCCTATTTTGTATCTAAAGTATTCACTAAAGTGACAATACACATTTGAACTCAGAGTTTAAGAGCTAATTACATCCTATTTTGTATCTAAAGTATTCACTAAAGTGACAATACACATTTGAAAGAAAGCAGAGCAATGTGTCTATTTAGTGTAGGAACCAGTTGTCAGGATAAATCTTCAAGTCTTTAAGTATATCTTCGAGTAAGCGGGGTAGTGACATCTTGAAGTGAGGTTTAATAATAATTACTGCAAATTCGTATTTGGAAGTGTCATGCTAACTAGGTGGCAGAATAACAGGAGGAAAAAGGTTAACAAATTTGTACATATCGACTCTTGCCTACCTGTTGAGTCACTGTGACGTCAAAACTGCAAATATTTTAAAAGCAAGGCTAGGTAATGCTTTTCTCATATGAAAATATATTTTAATGAAGTAAATTAAACGAGAATATGAGAATGTTATCTGTTGTTTTTTTGAGAAGGTTGATAATATATTAAATGCTGCAAAATATGAGTATCAAAATACTGTATCAGCTATTAAAACTTAATTTGGTAATCAAGTGATTATTACACAATTGTAATTGTTCTTTACTCACACTCTATTCTTTCAGTAATATACTTAGTTCTTGCGCCAAGTGATTATTACACACGTAATTGTAAATCTTTACTCACACTGTATTCTTTCAGTAATAAACTTAGTTCTTGCGCCAAGTGATTATTACACACGTAATTGTAAATCTTTACTCACACTGTATTCTTTCAGTAATAAACTTAGTTCTTGCGCCAAGTGATTATTACACACGTAATTGTAAATCTTTACTCACACTGTATTCTTTCAGTAATAAACTTAGTTCTTGCGCCAAGTGATTATTACACACGTAATTGTAAATCTTTACTCACACTGTATTCTTTCAGTAATAAACTTAGTTCTTGCGCCAAGTGATTATTACACACGTAATTGTAAATCTTTACTCACACTGTATTCTTTCAGTAATAAACTTAGTTCTAGTTCACGTGATTATAATTATTACACATGTAATTGTAAATCTTTACTCACACTCTATTCTTTCAGTAATATACTTAGTTCTAGCGCCAAGTGATTATTACACACGTAATTGTAAATCTTTACTCACACTGTATTCTTTCAGTAATATACTTAGTTCTAGCGCCAAGTGATTATTACACAATTGTAATTGTTAATTAGTTAAACTGTTTTCTTCCAGCAATAAACCTTGCAATCTTTATATTTGATAACTACATACATATAATAATTATTTCACCAAAAGCATGAAAAACAACAAAAAGTTCTGATAGTATCATGCATCCAAAATTCTTTCACTATTTAACTGACATCAATAAACCGATAGCACACGTTATTCGTGATACGTCCATTACTGTTTTCTTGTAGCAATCTCAGGAATAAAATTACAAATTGCTTGTAAATGTTTTGTGCACACTTTTTACATAAATTTAACAAATAATTACTTTGACATCACAATCATTTCTTCTATTTTTTTCAGCTGACTAGTCTAACATCTGATATGAATGAAGTGAAAACAACATACACACATGCGTGGAATGAAAAAAATATCACACATACATTAGGATTGAAAATAAATCATACACACATGAGTGGAATGAAAAACATCACACATACATGAGTGGATTAAAAAAACATCATACACATATGAGTGGAATGAAAAACATCACACATACATGAGTGGATTGGAAACAAAACATCACACATACATGAGTGGATTGAAAACAAAACATCACACATACATGAGTGGATGGAAAAAACATCACACAAACATGAGTGGATTGAAAAAACATCACACATACATGAGTGGATTGGAAAAAAAACATCACACATACATGAGTGGATTGAAAAAAACATCACACATACATGAGTGGATTGAAAACAAAACATCATACACACATGAATGAAATGAAAACCATCATTCATAACTACGTGAGTGAAGTAAAAATAAATCACACATACATGAGTGTAGTGAAGATGACATAAGATTTGAATTGAAAAATTATCAACTTTACGAGAGTGAATTGCAATAATTCATACAGGTGAAGTGATAACATATTACGTATATTGCAGATAAAGAGACTGCATCAGAAATACATGGAATAAATTTTTATTTGGTTAGTTTTGCTTATTTTATTTTGAAATATAAATTTGTATTAATACACTATGACTTCCCTTTGCAATCTTAATTTCTTTTTCTTTGTAAATATCACATCTTTGATTTTGATTTGAATCTTTAGTTTTATACTTTATATTAATGAAGGACGTGAATGTTCCAGTTTATTTAACATTTAATTTTAAAAATAAACTAATGCTATATATAATCTATGTATAATCTATTTTTTAAATTAACAAATATGTGATGACACAATTTATTTAGTGCCTTGAACTATTTAAATTTTAAAATAAACTAATGCTATGTATAATCTATTTTTTAAATTAACAAATATGTGATAACACAATTTATTTAATGCCTTGAACTATTTAAATTTAAAAATAAACTAATGCTATGTATAATCTATTTTTTAAATTAACAAATATGTGATAACACAATTTATTTAGTGCCTTGAACTATTTCTTACCTTTGCTTGTTTCGTCGACGATGAAAGACAACTGCAAGAATTATGATGATGATCAGCACACAGACACAGCCGATAACAATCCCAATGATCATCCCGGTATTGCTTTTCTTTCCTTTTTGCATACCTACCAAAACACAATTGACACATTACATAATGTTGTTTTTGCATACCTACCAAAACACAATTGACACATTACATAATGCTGTTTTTGCATACCTACCAAAACACAATTGACACATTACATAATGCTGTTTTTCATACCTACCAAAACACAATTGACACATTACATAATGCTGTTTTTGCATACCTACCGAAACACACCTGACACATTACAATTACATAATGCTCTTTTTGCATACCTACCGAAACACACCTGACACATACATAATGCTCTTTTTGCATACCTACCGAAACACACCTGACACATACATAATGCTGTTTTTGCATACCTACCAAAACACACCTGACACATACATAATGCTCTTTTTGCATACCTACCGAAACACACCTGACACATACATAATGCTGTTTTTGCATACCTACCAAAACACAATTGACGCATTACATAATGCTGTTTTCGCATACCTACCAAAACACACCTGACACATTACATATGCTGTTTTTGCATACCTACCAAAACACACCTAACCCACTATATCATACTGTTTTTACATACCTACAAATACACATCTAACAATTACATCATGCTGTTTTTCATACCTACAAATACAAACCACCCAATACATTACATCATGCTGTTTTGCACCTTTTCAAATCTGCTAACATACAGTTAACACATTATATCATACTAATTTCATACCCTCCTTTTCAATTCTGCTAACATACATTCTAATACATTATATCAAGCTGTTTTTCCACCCTCCATTTTAACTCTACTAAAAACATCTAGCATTAAGCCATCATGTTGTTTTTACGCTCTCCCTTTGTGCTCTGCCCACACCTAATTTACACATACACCATGTCGACTTACTTCTCTCCCTTTGTTCTCTTCCCACGCATACCTTACACAATACACTATGTCGACTCACTTCTCTCCCTTTGTTTTCTGCCCACACATACCTTACATAATACACTGTGTTGATTACTTCTCTCCCTTGGTACTCTGCTAGCATATAGCTTAGTGGGGTGGAATAAATTTGCATTTCCTTATTTTTAAATGTAATTGTTATATAAATTATTAAACTGTCAGAGTAACCCGACCTTGGGCACTCCATATGACGGTATTTTGGAGAGTGTCTGAGTTAAAGTAAACACCAGAGTTGAGAATATGCTAGAAATTCCCGATGTCATGCAAACCAACCCAAGTGGGTGAGTAGATTTTTATTATCCAATATTTGTAATGTACGAGAATGAGACCAGCCAATGGGCTGAAATCTAAAAGTTTACCTGCTGTAGAGAAATCAGTGTCTAACAACTCGAATATGAAGTGGCAAAGAAGTCTTGAAAGGCGGCTGTTAGCTTGATGATGAGTTAACTGACAGGTTAAGAGAGAATGGACTTAGAAATATTTCGTGCATTTTTGCTATCGATATCTTATACTTGTGTTATAATAAGATGTATTTTTGAGTAGACTATTATTTCTATAAATGATTGAAATATGCTGCTTGTATATAGTGTGCTAGATACTTGACATCATTTTGATATGCCATATTTATTATGCTGTGTGCGTGTATCTGCTAATAAATACCGTTGCAGGACATTGTAAGTTGAAAATGGAGTTATAAATTGATAACTAGAAATGTAGCATTGCTTTTTGATTATAATTTTCAGGGCAAGCAGACTTTTCTATTTTCTGCTTTCCATGTATGATTTGAATCTGCTGGTTCACTGATTGTAAACTGCTACGACTGACTGTGGTAGAGGTGGGTAGCAGTGTGTGTGTGTGTGTGTGTGTAAGTGTAAAGAAATACACTACACTCCTTTGATGTATTCTGGCAAAGTTGCCAATTACTTGAATGATTTCTGGTGCAGAGAAGTTTCCAGAAATCGCTATAATTTTTATTTTGAAGAAACTGATATGGCATGAGACACTCAAGGTAGTTTCCAGAGAATAATAGCGTATCAGTGTTTTCTCTGTGTGCACAGAGACACGTGTTGACATGGACAAAATCTTGTAACAGTTGCAAAGCGTGGAAAGACACGTGTTGACATGGACAAAATCTTGTAACAGTTGCAAAGCGTGGAAAGACACGTGTTGACATGGACAAAATCTTGTAACAGTTGCAAAGCGTGGAAAGACTATTGAGGCCGTGCTTAACCCAGGTTATGTAAAAAGAAACAAGCTATTATTACCTTATCTTTAATAACTCCATTTCTGTTCTCTGATAGGATTTATTCTGTGATTTGTATTGACATTATTGTTGAATTGTATTTTAGAATACATACTGTGTAGTAAGGAAATTATTTGAGCATTATTATCGTGGAAATATTGATGTCAAGTAATCTTTTCCATTATATTTGTCATTAAATTTGATTGTTGATATAATAAATTTATTGTTAACTTTTTTAACCTTCTTATGCAAATTGATAATATTATGTTGGAGAAGAAAGTGGGTGGATAGGACACGCTAAATGTAGATATTAAAGACGGATTTGTCTTCTCCTTTAATAAGACGTTTTCCACCTGCTGAATATTGTGTGACAGTAAATGTTTATCCTTAATGTTCTGGAAGAAAGGAAACATTTACAGCGTCCATATATCCACCAAGAGAGAGACGAGTGGTGTCTGCTGGAGGATCATTAATAAAATAAATTAAGACTCATCATTTGTATTTCGATTTGGATAATTAATTAATTATAATGATATCCATTAACTAAGTAGTGTTAGCGCCACACTGCCCCTTATCCCATCTCCTTTTGTATTTTGTCACCACATTTTACACATAACATCTCCCTTTGCACTTTGTCACCACATTCTACACATTGCATCTCCCTTTGCACTTTGTCACCACATTTTACACATAACATCTCCCTTTACACTTTGTCACCACATTTTACACACAACAACATGTTGTCTCGATCCCTCCCCCACCTACCCTTGTTTTGTCTCCGACAGTACACATCAATAATATGCAAGTCCCTCTTCCCCCATAATACCTTTGTCAACACATAATACCTATTACATAATGTTATCTTTTACCCTCATCCCATAACACTTCTATCCAGTGCCGTCTTAGCGCATGGGCACGCAAGGCAGTTGCCCATGGCACTATGCTAATTTTATGTATGTTGTGACTTGCAGTCAATTTTTATTCCTGTGAGTTGTTGTGTAGGTAGGGGCCCCAGTGCATTGCTTTGCCCTTGGCCCTATAATTCTGTTAAGATGGCCATGCCTCTATCAACATATATCTTAAACTTTAAATATTATATGTTGTCTTTTCGACCACCCCAACCTCCATCCTTCATGTGTCAATTAACGTCTTGTATATTACATATTGTTGGCTTTATCCAAACCCTTCACCCATTATTTGTACCTCTGTATATATTACATATTGTTGGCTTTATCCAAACCCTTCACCCATTATTTGTACCTCTGTATATATTACATATTGTTGGCTTTATCCAAACCCTTCACCCATTATTTGTACCTCTGTATATATTACATATTGTTGGCTTTATCCAAACCCTTCACCCATTATTTGTACCTCTGTATATATTACATATTGTTGGCTTTATCCAAACCCTTCACCCATTATTTGTACCTCTGTATATATTACATATTGTTGGCTTTATCCAAACCCTTCACCCATTATTTGTACCTCTGTATATATTACACGTTGACATCCTTCACCTAATTTACATATTGCACATATGTAACATTTATTTATTGTTACACACACACACACACACACACACACACACACACACACACACACACACACACACACACTCACACACATACAATAAATGCACATTGATGATTCACAATCAAAGCAAGGGAGGTACTTGCTCTCTGTCCACAAAAGGAAATGGCCACAAGCGTGCTGTCCTATTTTCAAATAACCAAAAGACAATCACTGCAAACTTTCAACGCGTGCGACTGCAAGTGAAGCATAGTTCGTTATTTATAAGTATATTTATAACATCACAGTAGCAGCAACACTACACCATCTATCTCCGCCCCTCTCTGTAGTACAAAGTACTAGCCAACGACGTTTAGTAATCTATCAGGTCACGTGGCATGCAGCTCTGAATCCTACCCTGCCTAATAAACTTTGCGACAAGTTGGTGTAGGGGTTTAGTATTTTGTTTTTGAATACTTGAGTTTCTTTTTGTATTACTGAAATATTCTATTAACATCTTTTCCCACTGTGCAAGGTAACCCTGTGCAGTGAAACCAAGCTATCCCCGTGAAGTGAATCCAAGCTAACCCTGTGCAAGGAAACCAAGCAATCCCTGTGCAGGGAAACCAAGATATCGTGGAAGGGAAACAAATGCATCCTTGTGAAGAGAAACCAAGCTGTCCTGGAAGGGAAACCAAGCTATCTTGGAAGGGAAACCAAGCTATCCTTGTGAAGCGAAACCAAGCTATCTTGGAAGGGAAACCAAGCTATCCTTGTGAAGCGAAACCAAGCTATTCTATAGAAGGAAATATACATACATGCTTCCGTCTAACTATTGCCTTGCTGTTCAATCTGTTTACTTGAAGAAAGTGAAAATAGTTTAATCACCCTAATGTGAAAAGAATTCTTTTTTCGTAGAGAAATGCTTCTAATATGTTGCTGAATCTTTTCATCGTCTTTACATGCATTTTATTTTATGTAAATTCTTGACTTAGGAACAGTAATTTTTTATTTCTTACTCTGGAAGAACATAGCTAAACATTTGGAATAATGTTACATTGTGAATAAATTTAATGACCTATTTTAAACCAAGGACAAAACTGTACATAATTCGCTGCCCTATTGTAATCCGCAGACAGAACAGGGCGCGCAATTCACTGCCTTACTGTAATCCGCAGACAGAACAGGGCGCGCAATTCACTGCCTTACTGTAATCCGCAGACAGAACAGGGCGCACAATTCACTGTCATAATTGGAAATTCAAATGTTGTATCAAATAATATTTTTATTTCTGACATTTTTTATATCAAAATGTGAACTGCTAAGTATCTAAGTATTATTCTTAAATATAACAAAATTATGTAACTAATAAATGTTGTTAATGCCCATACTAAATAGCAAATGTTAACTGAGGAATGTGACAATGTCATGATCAAATATCACATTTATTAAATGTTAATATGTCAATATCATTTTAATTATATAAAAATTAATGCAAAATATGTCAATATCATTTTAATTATATAAAAATGAATGCAAAATATATCAATATCATTTTAATTATATAAAAATGAATGCAAAATATGTCAATACAATTTTAATTATATAAAAATGAATGCAAAATATGTCACTATCATTTTAATTATATAAAAATGAATGCAAAATATATCAATATCATTTTAATTATATAAAAATGAGTGCAAAATATGTCAATACAATTTTAATTATATAAAAATGAATGCAAAATATGTCAGTATCATTTTAATTATATAAAAATTAATGCAAAATATGTCAATATCATTTTAATTATATAAAAATTAATGCAAAATATGTCAATATCATTTTAATTATATAAAAATGAATGCAAAATATATCAATATTATTTTAATTATATAAAAATGAATGCAAAATGTGCCAGTATGTCACATGTCCAGTTTTCATTTTACAACCCTGTCCTAATTTAGGCATTAATCGTCACTATTAATTTATAGGATAATCCTCAACATTAGCGACAGCTGGTCTTGCCTAACTTATCTCCCTTTTCAAATGCCACAATCTCAGCGGATTGTTCACGACACTTAGTCGGATAAGTTAGCTGACTTCTAGCAATTGATGACGTTATCTCCCCTGTATTTATAGATTAATGATTATTGATGTTTTATCTTTTATTCCTGGCTCTAGCCCCCAATCAATCGCATTCCTTTGGTCGATTACATACACTTATGTAATAACATAGAGAGATAACATTTTAAGAAAATTAACAATACAATTTAATAACAATAAAATTAAATTTAAATTAGAAAATGAACAAATTGATTTTCGCGAATACAGAATGTTATCGTGCGACCCAAAAAGTCACTTTACTGTTCACACCATGAAAATCTATCTCGATTGTCTTTTACACTTAACTTGATGGAACACGTGTTGTTGTCGTCCACTGACATAAGCAGTCATCTATGACCTTTGGTGACCCCTTGCCGTTCAACAGGCTATGATATGGATGCAGTACAACGCTCGCTCAACGAGGTGTTTAGCTCCCGGCTTTCACTAAGTCTGGACTCCCATCAAATTGAGCGGTCAGATCAGAGTTCTGAGGTAAAACTCAGGACCAGCTATAATATACATATTAATATGTTACAGCTTCATGTATGATAATGACTTTTATGGTCTTTATGGCAGCAGCAATAATCACTCTTTATAATCTTCACTAACTCACAATTTACATTACATGAAAATTCAAGTATATAAAATCTTTACAAATATATATTTCTTTCATTACTCCTAAGTTGCTCACAATACAATTTACCTAATGACTATGTGGCGCGGGTTAATTCTCCCGTGATAACAATTAATCAACGGTAGTAAAATTACATACATGTGGCATTTCACCACATTTACAAATGTAATATCGCTGTGCCACTTAGCTTCTTGTAGAAAAATGTATTATATTAACAACAATAAAATTCACAGGAATATTCTACATACATTCACAATACAAATTATACAGAATTAATTACAAGGAAGAGTTCGATTTTAGAGAAATCAAGGTATTACCACTATGTGTTTCTGATAGGCGTGGTCGTAAGCGATGGACGGCTGTCACCCTTGGCATGTAGGCACTATTCTGTCTGCACGTCTGACGCAGCCAGCCCATTAAGGTGGTTTTATGAATGAAGTAAAGGTCAATTCACATCTTAGTGCTACGTCATTACCCGGTAGGCAAATGACCCTACATGAATAGTTAGTACCCGATTTTTGGTGTGATCTAACCTACTTTCTCCAAACGCGTAAACAGGTATTTCGTCAGTCTCTAAGCTTAATCCCTAATGGAAGTTTCTCAATGGATACACAAGACTGGGAAAAACCCGTGTATAAGAGAACAATTAATAATATGAAATATTTTAGTGAAATGATTAATTGGGCAAACTATTTAATAAAATGAAATGTTGCAAGTAGATAGATAGATAGATAGACGGATGGACGGACTGACAGGCAGATAGATAGATAGATAGATGGATGGGGGATAGATAGATAGAGAGAGGGAGAGATAGATTGATAGATAGATAGATAGATAGATAGATAGATAGATAGATAGATAGATAGATAGATAGATAGATAGATAGATAGATAGATAGATAGATAGATAGATAGATAGATAGATAGATAGACATACTTGACAAAGACACTTTTAATATATCGATACTTAAGTAAAACATATAACAATATTATGCCGATTTGTTCCAAAATGCTGTAAACGATTAGTCTGGCATTCTTACGATTAAATATAGCAAACATTTATCTGATTAATGTGTCGATATCAGTACGATTAAATATAGCAAACATTTATCTGATTAATGTGTCGATATCAGTACGATTAAATATAGCAAACATTTATCTGATTAATGTGTCGATATCAGTACGAACAATCTGACTTACCCCCATAACCACAGAGCGAGGAATCTGGAACTGGACTCCACTGTGGGTAGTTACTGTGCGACTGGACACAGGTATATGTGACTGGACCATTACTGAGGACGGGTGAGTTTTGGGGTCTACAACCTGTCACACTCACGACACTCCCCAGTGAATAGTTGTGATTAGATTTCTGTGCCATAGGTATGTCCAGTAGGCCACAAGAATACACTGAGTAGAGATATAATGAGATCAGTTGTTAATGCCCACAAAAATACACTGAGTAGAGATATAATGAGATCAGTTGTTAATGCCCACAAAAAAACACTGAGTAGAGATATAATGAGATCACTTGTTAATGCACGTCCATCTTGCCGGTCATAGAACAGACAGATGGTGACGTAAGTACTAGCACACGAAAAGCTTGCTGACTACTCGAAGAGACTAAATAGAGAGAGCTAGTACGACAACTATTACAGAAATTGAACAAAAATTCAAACAGAAAAAAAACCAAATTCTTAGTATGAATGAAGACAGCCTAGAAATTAAAAACAAAACTGGTGGCAAAGTTTTGACGCTAAAAGTTGTCAGGTTAGTTTTGATATAAAGCAAGCCGCCAATGAACATGACTCAGCGTTTATCTATTAAATCTATTAACGCTAGCTTAATAAAACGTATATTAGCAATTAGAGCAAGAGAGACAATTTTAAGTCACCAAAATGCTAATGATTAAATTCTAAAATAATAGTACAGAATGACACAGACACAATGGCATAATGTCATTAAAATACAATGCTAATTAAGGTATACACACTGTCATAAAACATACATTGTAACAATATTAACACTGCAACTGTTTCAAAGGACATAAGTATTACAAATAATGTGTGCTTTATAACATTGGACACTTTATAATACACAGTTAGCTCAAAATAATTTAAACATTTGCCAATAAATTATCGCTATCAGGACAATTTGAAAGCATATTAACTAGTGTATAATTTATCGCTGGGCACGTACGAACGCACAAACACAAATTTTATATTCCTGGGCAGTATAATGCAAATGTATATGTTTATACACTGAACTCAAAGACGGAATTCTCACCAAGGGAGCATACCTATCTAAGAATTATACTTAAATATTTGCAATCCAAATTTAATTGGGATTTGTTTCTCTACCCAAAATTAACCTATCAAGCAAATTGAGAAATTGATTTGAAAGTATTTTTTTAAAATTTGCTTGATAGGTTTTTTTTTAATTTCTGAACGGCAAAAATAACGTACTCGAGACAATTATATCTCTCTTTGTACTCGAGACAATTATATCTCTCTTCGTACTCAAGACAACTATATCTCTCTTTGTACTCGAGACAATTATATCTCTCTTTGTACTCAAGACAACTATATCTCTCTTTGTACTCGAGACAATTATATCTCTCTTTGTACTCAAGACAACTATATCTCTCTTTGTACTCGAGACAACTATATCTCTCTTTGTACTCAAGACAACTATATCTCTCTTTGTACTCAAGACAATTATATCTCTCTTTGTACTCGAGACAACTATATCTCTCTTTGTACTCAAGACAACTATATCTCTCTTTGTACTCAAGACAATTATATCTCTCTTTGTACTCGAGACAATTATATCTCTCTTTGTACTCAAGACTATTATATATCTCTTTGTACTCAAGACAACTATATCTCTCTACTTCTATTATATGGAGACGTATCGAAGATATGCTTACATTATTCTGGAAAGACGACAATGCATTTTAAATTTCATTTTTACCCCAAAACAGACAGTAACACAACCTATTTGATATAAATAATTAGTACTAGAGGAATAGAGAAAATCTCACTGATGTAAATAATTAGCACTAGAGGAATGGAGACACGGAAATGTAGGTGATCATGACGCAATGTGACAGAGTGTAACTCAGAAAGAAAAAAGTGTGTGTGTGTGTGTGTGTGTGTGTGTGTGTGTGTGTGTGTGTGTGTGTGTGTGTGTGTGTGTGTGTGAAAGAGAGATAACGTATGAGGGGATGGATAGCTTTCATATGTCATTACTGTTTTCCTGCACATTGGAATGCTTAGCTAGTTAATCCACAAGTACTATATACTGATGAATGTAGAGTTATCTATACATGTACCTGATGTAAACCAATTTATATTATCGTAGAAGCAGTTGTTGTTCATCAGAAGAACATATTTGGATCCCACCGTCCCATTTAAGTCAAATTGGCTTGGAGTAAGGAATTTTAAATTTTTGATAGCTACAGATGGGCGTAAATTTCTTAAAATAAGTAGGCAGTAATTATCATAGCCACACGTGCTTTTCCTTATTATCTGCTATTTTAATCACTTTCATCTGATGGCAATAATGCCTTTAATAGAATGAGCGACTGAGAATATAACACAGAAGTACTACACATTGTCACAGCTGACAGATGTAACACAGAAGTACTACACATTGTCACAGCTATATATATATATATATCTTTATCTATCTATCTCTATATATACACATACGTATACACACACACACATATTCTACACGTGTACATTGACATCTTTTTTAAATTTCGATCAGTTGTGCAGGCGAAGAAGAAAGGCACCAGTACCTATTTTCTGTGAATTCTTCAAGGTGGCAAATGTGACGTTCATATAATTACTTGCACCAGCAACGTCTGCGTCATTGGTGACGTAAAAATCACGCACGCAGGATGAACTTGATCCGCAAAGTCTGTTTACTGTATCTTGAGTTGGAGGAGTTTGACCAGCTTTATAAATAAAATTCTTGGGGTCTCCAAAGAGTGGCAGTTTTTGTCGTTCCGTTGCCTTGGGGAACTGGAATAAACTCTCGCTTTCATTCACCGCCCCTTCAACAGTTAAATGTGCACAAGGGTTAAATTAAGATAACTGTATAGTATAGTAAAATGATGTATGTAAATAGCATTACAAGGGTTAAATTAAGATAAATGTGTAGTAAAGTAAAATGATATATGTAAATAGCATTACAAGGGTTAAATTAAGATAACTGTGTAGTATAGTAAAATACAGTGTGTAAATAGCATCACAATGTGAAAAGTAGTATTGTGAATTGCACTAATCGCAATGCAGTATAGCACAATATTAAATAGGCTGTACAAGGGGAAGCAATCAGTGAACCCGCAACTTTAGTGCATTAAGACATAATATTAAATTATTATGAAAGAATGTTACTGTATATACTAACACTACTATAGCAATTATTGCATTATGACATAATATTAAATTATTATGAAAGAATGTTACTGTATATACTAACACTACTATAGCAATTATTGCATTATGACATAATATTAAATTATTATGAAAGAATGTTACTGTATATACTAACACTACTATAGCAATTATTGCATTATGACATAATATTAAATTATTATGAAAGAATGTTACTGTATATACTAACACTACTATAGCAATTATTGCATTATGACATAATATTAAATTATTATGAAAGGATGTTACTGTATATACTAACACTACTATAGCAATTATTGCATTATGACATAATATTAAATTATTATGAAAGAATGTTACTGTATATACTAACACTACTATAGTAATTATTGCATTATGACATAATATTAAATTATTATGAAAGGATGTTACTGTATATACTAACACTACTATAGCAATTATTGCATTAAGACATAATATTAAATTATTATGAAAGGATGTTACTGTATATACTAACACTACTATAGCAATTATTGCATTATGACATAATATTAAATTATTATGAAAGGATGTTACTGTACTTACTAACACTACTCATAGTAATCATTGCATTAAGACATAATATTAAATTATTATGAAAGAATGTTACTGTATATACTAACACTACTATAGTAATTATTGCATTATGACATAATATTAAATTATTATGAAAGGATGTTACTGTATATACTAACACTACTATAGCAATTATTGCATTAAGACAATATTAAATTATTATGAAAGAATGTTACTGTATATACTAACACTACTCATAGCAATTATTGCATTAAGACATAATATTAAATTATTATGAAAGAATGTTACTGTATATACTAACACTACTATAGTAATTATTGCATTATGACATAATATTAAATTATTATGAAAGAATGTTACTGTATATACTAACACTACCCATAGCAATCATGGCATTATGACATAATATTAAATTATTATGAAAGAATATTACTGTATATACTAACACTACCCATAGCAATCATGGCATAAAACATAGTGTTACTTGGGAGGCGTTGAATAGTGTTTGCCTGTACTATAAACAACAGCAAACAATAGTTTGATAGATAGATTGTTGAACATGCATGATTTCAGGTATTAATATAGAATATAGGCAGATTGCTGAACATGCATGATTTCAGGTATTAATATAGAATATAGGCAGATTGCTGAACATGCATGATTTCAGGTATTAATATAGAATATAGGCAGATTGTTGAACATGCATGATTTCAGGTATTAATATAGAATGGTTGACTAACACTAAAAGAATAAGATATTGTTTGTTGCTGTAGATAACGGATAATACTAATAAAACGTATATTATAACAATTGATAACGCTAGAACAGGCTTTTAAAAGGAAAGAAAACACTAACATAATGATCATAAGATAAATGAAAACATTAATTAGTGTGCAAAAATAATTGATAACCCTTAATACAGTGTACATACGTGATATACGCCAAAACAGTATACATAAAAAATTGATAATACTTAGTTCACACAAGCTAAAATAGTGTACATAAAGTGCATTAACTTTCCCTATTCAGCTACACGTATGCTTTGGTCAAACTCTTTTACGTCCCTTTGTTTCCCCATGTGTTATTACAAGAAGTGTGTAAGCTTACAGGTAAGTGCAAACGCCTTTGTTTCCCCAGGTGTTATTACAAGAAGTGTGTAAGCTTACAGGTAAGTGCAAACGCCTTTGTTTCCCCAGGTGTTATTACAAGAAGTGTGTAAGCTTACAGGTAAGTGCAAACGCCTGGTAGATTTCAATCTCATTTGCATGGATATTGACAGTTTGGCCAGAACTTGGGGTGTAGTCGTTGCTGGTGTTGTTGTCCCACGTCCCTAACAGACCACGTGTAGGAACTGATTTCTGGAAAACAGCATTTAACAAATAATAATCCATTATCGAACCAAGTAGACACTGACTACTAGAAAACAGTATTTAGCGAATAATAATCTAATAAAATACAAAGCAAACCAATAAAAAACAAATAGATATTAATCGCTCAAAAACAATATTTAACGAATAAGAAATTGTCCAGCAATAAAAAAGTCAACAAAATCAAAATACTGGCAATATTACGTGCTGTCCTGGGAATGTAAGAGGGTGGGGGAGGTTACGCTACAATTTTAACTGCCAAAATGAAAAATAGAACAATGAAATAATTAAACACATTAATGCAAAATGCTGATGTACTATAACTGTAATGAAGAATTACTAAAGATAAATTTCAGAGAAATTAGTGAAATAAACATAGAAAAGTATCATGTGAAATAAGTGAAATAAACATAGAAAAGTATCATGTGAAATAAGTGAAATAAACATAGAAAAGTATCATATGGACGTTTTTCGCGGAATCGTACGCGACCGGACACGTTGGATATGCCCCTTATTAACAATAATGTTTGCGAAAATGACGACAATGATAGTGACGATGACGAAAATGTTGATGAGGGTGATAATGGAGACGATAAATAGATTATAGAGGTAATAGAGCGCTATAGCAGTCTGATGTTTAACGTGTCAAATAAATTTATCCGATTCGGTTCCACGAGTTAGTAAAAATTACCAGTACACGTGACCTGACATAACTCAACATGCTGGCGAACCTGACCTGACATAACTCAGCATGCTGGCGAACTTGACCTGACATAACTCAACATGCTGGCGAACTTGACCTGACATAACTCAACATGCTGGCGAACTTGACCTGACATAACTCAACATGCTGGCAAACTTGACCTGGTGTAGTTGAACGATTTAAAAAAATATTGACCTTGGCCAGGTATTGTTCAATATGCTATTGAACATGATTTGATATAATTCAGAATGTTTATTAAACTCGTGAAATAAGTCAACTTATTACTTGGAACGAAGAAAGAAAAAAATGAAAATTTATTCTTAAAGTTAAAGTTTCGATACGCCCTTATAAATTAGAGCAAATATTTTTAACACGACCAATTCATTATTAACTTTGAACTGCATCCAAAGAAATTCTTTCGCACACTGAAAAGCATCAGGACAAATTCAATAGCATATTAAACTGTATTAGGAAATGTTCATGAGCAAGTTAAAATCTCTGAGCAAGTTAAAGTTCATTATTACATTAAACTGTGCAAGGACAAGTAATTAGCATATTAAACTGTTTCAGAACAAATTCATTAACATTTTTAATTCTGCCATGACCTATTTATTAGTGTTTTCAAATGCATCACGGCAAGTTCATTAGCATGTTTAACTTTTTCATGACAAGTTCACTGGCATGTTTAACTCGTTCATGACAAGTTCAATGGCATGTTTAACTCTATCATGACAAGTTCATTAAAATGTTTAATTCTTTCATGACAAGTTCATTAAAATGTTTAACTCTATTAGAACGTTTCTTAAGCGTGTTAAACTGTATCCGAACAAAGGTTATTACTACTTTGAAGTGAAGACGGACAAGGTACTAGAACACTGAAGTGAAGACGGACAAGGTACTAGTACACTGAAGTGAAGACGGACAAGCTTATTAGTACACTGAAGTGAAGACGGACAAGGTTACTAGTACACTGTAGTGAAGACGGACAAGGTACTAGTACACTGAAGTGAAGACGGACAAGCTTATTAGTACACTGAAGTGAAGACGGACAAGGTTACTAGTACCCTGTAATGAAGACGGACAAGGTTACTAGTACACTGTAATGAAGACGGACAAGGTTACTAGTACACTGAAGTGAAGACGGGCAAGGTTATTATTATACTGAAATGTAGACAGACAAGTTCATATCATGTTAAATTGCCACGACGAGTATACTGACACACTGAACCGTGACCGAATAGGTTCATTAATATGGTAGATTGTGGATAGGTAGGTCTATTAAAATGTTGAACGATATATTTATCAGCACTTTGACTTGAATCATTATTAGTTCATCAACAACTTGACTTGTATCATCTTGATAAACATGATATCACATGCAAATGGACGTCCGTCTGCCCTTGATTTACAGAGACAGAGGGGGATGGTGGTGGTGGTGGAGAGAAAAACTAAGCCGAATATGTGTTTTACCGGAGACAGACACTGGGTGGTCATTCTCTGCCCCTGGTCCATGGGGCATCCTTATTATCCTATATCCGAAATGGACTACTCATATAATGGACTACTAATAGAATTCACTACTAGTAGAATTCACTACTAATAGAATTCACACTAATATAATTCACTACTATTAGAATTCAATACTAATAGAATTCAGTACTAATAGAAGTAACTACTAATATAATTCTCTACTAATAGAATTCACTACTAATAGAATTCAGCCCCAAGGAGAGAACCAGGAAGGTGAAATTTTGTATGGAGGTGTGATTTGATTCATGGCGAGATATTACCAGTTAAGGAACTGCCCACATCCCCACCCACCCACCCCCACCCACCCCCGGGCTCCTATTATATGGTAATGAATATGATAGCTAAACTTAATGGACAAAACATATATTCGCCTTAATAATTTACTTATTTTGCTTCAGATATGAAATATACGTAGTAATGTATTTGGAAATGAGTTTGATATGAAATGTGTGGCGGGAAAGACATTACCTCATTAATCGGAGGGAGGACGACCATTAGATGTAGTAGTCCTTTCTTTTCTACCACTTGCACGCCCGCCCCGTTGCGAAAGAGGATGGTAAAATTGCTGTGGGCTTGATCTTCAGGGTTTACCGCTGTGGGAGCATTATTCACAACGGATACACCTGTAACAAAACAGTGAACAGAGTCTGGTTGATTTGTAATTTGTAATTTGTGGCTAATTAAGGCTATCGATGACTCGTGCACAACAAACAGAAGTCTCAACGTGAAATAAGATCTGTACATCACTTGCGTTACAACTTCACATTTTTCTAATTGACGTCACTGTTTTGACTTTTCTACCTATCTCATGGTAAGTGATTGCGGGATGGTCCTTTTTTGTGTAGTGCACATTTGTGTGCTGAGGCGTTGCGGAAAAGCACACACATTGGAACGCACAGTTTGAAACGCACGCATCGGAACGCACACTTAGGAATGCATTTGCATAACAACTGAAGCCTTATTTAGTTGTCTGCCCTTCGCTAAATATACTATTACTATAGGAATCAATCAGATTGTCTTGATTATTTTACAAGATATTAAACATTTTGAATATTTATTAGGACAAATCAAATGATATTTTATGGTGCTGATTAATCTTAGACTAAATTGTATATCTTTACTCAGTGACTTTTCATATGTATCTTAGCATAGCTACTTAACTATTATTTACATATAATTTACATTTTAAATAGAAATTCAGTCTAGCTTTAGCAATACTTGTATTCAAACTTGTCATTAATTACACTTTAACAAGAAAGTATGTTAAACTTTTACAAACACACACACACACACACACACACACACACACACACACACACACACACACACACACACACACACACACACACAAGAGCACAAATTTGTATAAAGTGTTAGACTTAACTAGAAATAAATCTTATAAGATCTTGATTTATGTCTTTACAACAATTATGTCAATATTTAAACTTTATCTTAACCATTGCATCAGATCTGATCATTTAAATTTTTTAACTTTGTAGTAACCATTTCCTTAGATCTGAGGAATTCAATATTTAAACTTCATCTTACTCATTACATCAGATTTGAGGAATTCCTTATTTATGTTTAAACTATGTTAGATTTGATGAACGTATATATGGTCAGAATTGATGAACTTCTAAACTACACATCAGCTATTTGTTCAGAATTGATGAATATTTTAATGAACTTTTAGTTATTACGTCAGAGCTGATGAACTCGTTTATTTAGCCTTTACTATTACGTCAGATCTAATGAACTCGTTTATTTAGCCTTTACTACAAAGATGACAATATCTTACCCTGAAAGTCTTGCCACATTAAGCTAGGCTTTTCAAAAAACTGCCGCTGACTATTAACTTTCACTTCTAATCGTCGAGAGCCGTTAGTAGGCGCCAGGGTGATGGTAATGGTGTCGCTCTCACCACTCCACATCACTACTTGATTCAACGCTGTGGGCTTCATTTGGGTTGAATTGATGAAAAGAACTGCGGGCAGCAAACCAGTACAAAGTGTGCACTATATAATATGTTTATTGCGTTATAAATGATTAAAACGAGTTATGGTGAAATATTGTAACGTAGATAATGAACTATGTTACACTGATTTAGAGGTAAAATAAATATGTATTTAATAAGAATTTGTGTTTTATATATATATATATATATTCGAGAAATTAGGAAATGAATATATATATATTCATTATAGAGCATGTATGGGTCACTGTATTTAATTATAGATTTAGAAGACAATACATTCAAAACGTAGTTAATAAACTGTGGGTTCTGAGTATTAAATATAAATTTAATACAGTAATCTTTTACAAAACGTACAACTTAAAACTAGGTGCAAATAACACACACACACACACACTTGGCATTTACTAAGTAAGAAATTCACAAACTTTAAAGTCTGTGTACAAAATAATGTAGAAAAATATTTGTCAGAGATAATGTATGTCATTTCTCTGTCTCCTCTGTCTCTCTCCCTATATTATACACACACACACACACACACACACACACACACACACACACACACACACACACACACACACACACGTACAAACACATGCATGCATGCACACTAATCACAAAAAAAAGAAGATTAATATGCATGATGTTTGCGTATGCTGTACCCTGAAGTTATGAAATAAAATAAAGAAATAGACATGATAGCTGTATATATTCATTTTAGAGAAATGTAAAATATATAAAAGAATGCAGATTTTGTAATAGTTTTATGTTTCACAAATAAATAAATAGACACTACCTATAGAAACTGACAAGCAGCAATGTTTTTATGTAAACTGATGCCCAGTAACACTGACTGAGCTGATTACTTTAGGTTTTGATGAGTGTTTTTTTTGTAAACTGATGCCCAGTGATATTGACTGAATACCTTCATTCTTTTGTTCTTGAAACTGGCCTTGAATGTTGATGAGATCAGACTTCAAAAGCCAGAAGTCGCCGGAACCGCCAAAATAATACGACGTCCCGTCAAATGTTGTTATATGAGGGTCTCCGTAAGCGGTAGCTAAATAAAAAAAATAATGTTATATGAGGGTCTCCGTAAGCGGTAACTAAATAAAAAATAATGTTATATGAGGGTCTCCGTAAGCGGTAGCTAAATAAAAAATAATGTTATATGAGGGTCTCCGTAAGCGGTAGCTAAATAAAAAATAATGTTATATGAGGGTCTCCGTAAGCGGTAGCTAAATAAAAAATAATGTTATATGAGGGTCTCCGTAAGCGGTAGCTAAATAAAAAATAATGTTATATGAGGGTCTCCGTAAGCGGTAGCTAAATAAAAAATAATGTCATATGAGGGTCTCCGTAATCGGTAGCTAAATAAAAAAAATAATTTATCGCTAAACATTCCATTGCAGTCCTTTAAGTATAATTTCAATTTTGACCTTAAATGACATATTTTATAAAAGTGTTCTTCACTGTTGAACTACAATCCTTAAGTGCAGTCTGTTTCGTAAATATTTAAATATGTATTGAATTAGGACATTCTGAATCACTGTGTTAGTCTTTAAATAGTATGTCATTCAAAACATTAATTACAAGTCTCGGTAAAATAATGTATTTGAATGTCTCTTAATGTAACGCCACTCAAGGCATTAATTAATAGTATCTTAATATTATGGGTTTGAAGACATCTAATTAAATATCGTTCAATGTGGTGTAATTAATGAAATATATTTACAAGTTTTTAAATATAAATTGTCTCTTGGTATTTAATTACAATTTTTCCACATGACATATTTCTAATCATTGAATAATAATTTATCAGAATATTATATTTGTAAATATTTCATTACACTCTTGCTGTATAGTGTGTCTCTAGTCATTTAATAGTTTTCAAGCCTCTCTTTTAAGGGTACCTTTTTCAATGAACCATGAAGGAAATGATTTAGATTCTTGTTCATTAAAGAAAGAAGAGAGTGATCAACATTAATTTTTAAAGTTAGTCTTGTTCAGTAAAGCATGAAGATAGTAACAAACATTAATATTGAAGTCTCCTTTTTGTTCATTAAAGCAGAAAGGGGGTGATTTTCCTTCTTGTTCATTGAAAGTAATAAACATTAATTTCTGCAAATGAAAAATGGAAACAATGCAAGTATCATGATTACTTAATAGTTATTAATTCTTTAGTAGTGGATATAAAAATAATAAATATAAAATAGTGACGTACGATATAAAAATAATAAATATAAAATAGTGACGTACGATATAAAAATAATAAATATAAAATAGTGACGTACGATATAAAAATAATAAATATAAAATAGTGACGTACGACATAAATATTCAAATATTATGGGAGAAATGTGTGGTTGCGTGTTAACTACTAATCATAACCGATTTAGTTTGAATACGTATTCTGTTCTGTTAATATAATTTTAATATACTTGGAATACATGTGCTGTTTTGCTAAGAAGTTGTGTGAAGTTGTGTGAAGGATTAAGAATCACTTTCAGGATGGTGTGTTAGTGAGCGTGTATGAGCGTGCGAGCAAGCGTGTGAGCTGTGGGTGAGTGAGTGCGTGCGTTCTACTATATACATAAAAATCTCTCCTTAAATGTTTAACCAAACATCTTATTTATAAATACCTTTCAATACAAAAAATTATAAATAACACGATCACCCTCCCACTGTCTGGTACGATAGCTATTGAAGATATTATTGTAAAACGAACGCATTGAATAATTAAACTAAGTTCTTTATCAGAGTTCCACGTTAAAAATGTCATCAAATCTCCATGACAGAAATCCATAGCCAATTATTTCATCTGATAAAATGATAAAATTAAAGTCTTCTTAAAAGTTGTCACACATATAATTATAAAACACGAAATTATTAAATTTTATTATTTGCATTTTAAAGTAGTATAGGAGCTAGAGAACTAATGTCATGTGTGAGATCCTACAGCATTCGTGAATTTTGTATACCGTAATAGGAAACGGGAAGTCTTTTCATTTTCACTTATAGAAAATGAAACATTTATTTAATTTAAAAACTATATTTCTTGCTGCTAGATATGCATTTAATGTTCTTCTCTTAATTCAAGTTATGAAATGGCGTTTGCACTTCGAGCAACTCCAGTCATTATTAACATGCTACTGCACAGAAAACAGCGTTAACATTTCCATCTTGCTACTGCACAGAAAACAGCGTTAACATTTCCACCTTGCTACTGCACAGAAAACAGCGTTAACATTTCCATCTTGCTACTGCACAGAAAACAGCGTTAACATTTCCACCTTGCTACTGCACAGAAAACAGCGTTAACATTTCCATCTTGCTACTGCACAGAAAACAGCGTTAACATTTCCACCTTGCTACTGCACAGAAAACAGCGTTAACATTTCCATCTTGCTACTGCACAGAAAACAGCGTTAACATTTCCACCTTGCTACTGCACAAGGAATATCTTCGTACTCAAATTAATTTTTCAAAGTATGTATTTTAAGAACTGTATGTAGTATAATCACACAAAATGTATGTATTTTAAGAACTGTATGTAGTATAATCACACAAAATGTTGAAGATCAGTAAATTGCTGAATAGGAAAAGTACATTTTTCCTTCATAAGAAATGAAAATGACTATATGCGTCTAAACTATTGTTTTACGACAACAGATAGGCTCTAAAATATGTTTTTCGAAAACAACATATCATCTTTAGGTGTATCTGAAATATTTGTTACAACAGATCAGCTCTATGTTTTTCGAAAACAACATATCATCTTTAGGTGTATCTGAAATATTTGTTACAACAGATCAGCTCTATGTTTTTCGAAAACAACATATCATCTTTAGGTGTATCTGAAATATTTGTTGCAACAGATCAGCTCTAAGATATGTTTTTCGAAAACAACATATCATCTTTAGGTGTAACTGAAATATTTGTTACAACAGATCAGCTTTAATTGTATGTTAAATATGTTGTACGAAAACATCAGAACAGCTTTAGTTATATCTATTTTTTTAAATGAAAACTGTAAATCAGCTTTATTAGTCTAAAACTTGTATGAAAACATCAAACCAGCTTTATTTGTCTAATACTTGTTTTACGAAACCAACAGATCAGCTTTAGGTACATCTAAAATATGGTGAAAGTGAAAAGGACTGACCAGCTTGTGGTGGTACGTAATGCCGGCAGTCCTTGGTGGGACGACGATCCATGTAGGTCTTACACTCCCTGTACTCATTCCACAAACAACAATAGTAAAACGTAATGACGTCCTGCAGCCAGTGGGACAAGGAAGGGACATAACCAACTTTGCCATATGGAACAGCTCCCCAGTCATGTGATCGATCTGGAGTAGATCCTTGGAAGGTGTCGGCTGCATAACGCAGTAAGCCATCTTGTTCATAGCAGCACTGGTTACCGGAACCATCAGGTCTAAAAATAAATAAGGGTACTAAAGATACACAAAAGTGTACAGTACCGATTTTACCAATAACATCAGGTCTAAAATTAAATAAGTGTCAAAGTTGTAACTAACACCGGCGTTTTTTTTAAATGTGAACAAGGTTTATAAAGTGGTTACCAGCACACTGTGAGGACGCGAAAGCGGCGGAAGCCGGAAGCGTCCCCTACATTCAATCAAAAATCAAACACTGTGAGGTTTAAAAAATAAATAATTGTACAAAGGGTAGGCACAGGTTACAAAGAAGTACAAAAAGCGTCAAACGATGGTTACTAACACTGTCGGATCTAAAAAAAACATTGGCATTTTTAGCGGTACTGATCTTTTTAACGGTACTTATCCTTGACTTAGCGATACTGAACTTTCACTTAGCGGTACTGAACTTTCACTTAGCGATACTGAACTTTCACTTAGCGATACTGAACTTTCACTTAGCGATACTGATCCTTGATTTGGCAGCGCTCATCCTTGACTTAGCAGTATTGATCCTTGACTTGGCGGTACTGATGCTGGACATGCTGTCAATATGCTTAATGTTAACATACTTAGGGAAAAAACATAATTGCTAACTTAGCTGCACAGATTGTTGACATAATTACACAGAACAATGTTGTAGTGTTTAACTTAAGTGTGCGAATTGCTGACATAATTACACAGAACAATGTTGTAGTGTTTAACTTAAGTGTGCGAATTGCTGACATAATTACACAAATAACGTTGTAATTGTTAACTTGAGTGTGCGAATTGCCGACATAATTACACAGAACAATGTTGTAGTGTTTAACTTGAGTGTGCGAATTGGTGACATAATTACACAGATAACGTTGTAATTGCTAACTTAAGTGTGCGAATTGGTGACATAATTACAGACATAGAAACGTTACTGACGAGGGATTAACGGAGCGCACACAGTGTTTGGCGCCGATGTGATAGGTGCACTTGCTGCCGGAAAACATGCTGCAGCCCACATCCGGCTGCCAGCGCCCCCAATCGGCCAGTGCCTGCGTCAGAGTACAAGGGCAAGACAAGAGTCTGTCTAACCACGAGACATCGACCTTGTCCTTGTTATCCCACTCTCGGCATTTCACTGACGGCCAGTCCGCCCCGATTGTCTCGTTCATTGCAGTGTTCACGTACCAGCCCAAGGCCAAAGGACCCATGGTAAATGTTCTGCAAGAGTCCAAGTTTAACGCTTAGTAATTGTTACTGATTGAAACGCAGCAGCACTTATTAATAGTAACTCATTTAAATGCAACTTGTTATTTGTGCCTAATTTAAACACTTGTTAATTGAACTTATTTTAAAGTTAATGGAACTGGCAATGCCGCACTTTCTTTCGGCCAGCAATGAAATAAGTATTCCATTAATGAATTCTAATACGATAATATTCTATACAATTACTCACTTTTTGAAGATATTATTGTAAAACGAACGCATTGAATAATATATTAACTATAATTAGAACCAAGAGATCAATATCTGAATTTGCACACGTTTTCAATACTAAACATCACATTATGCATGCAATGCATATATACAACATATAACACGTCAATAACTTACACATACACTACACATACACTATGCATACATTATGCATACACTACACATGCACTATGCATATACTACACATACACTATGCATACACTACACACACTACACATGCACTATGCATATACTACACATGCACTATGCATACACTACACATGATCTATGCATACACTACACATGCACTATACACACACTACACATACACTATGCATACACTACATACACACTACACATAAACTATGCACATACTACACATATACCACACATGCACTATGCATACACTACAAATACACTATGCATACACTACACATACACTACATATACACTATGTATACACTATACATACACAATACATGTAATATATATATATATATAACATATAACACTTCAATAAATTACACATACATTATGCATACTGTGACGCAACGTCACCCTAATTATTGGTTATGATTAATATTATTAATCGTCCATAACTAATTACAAGTGATGAGACTAATAATTTATGTTATTAATAATTCTCCAGAAGACACCACTCGTCTCTCTCAATTGGCAGATACAGAGGCGCTGTAAATGTTTACTCTCTTGCATTTACTGTCACACAATATTTCCATAGGTGGAAAACTTCTTACCAAAGGAGAAGATAAATTCGTCTTTAATATTTAGTGAGCCACCCCCCCCCCCATCCACTATCGCTCCAACATAATCTTATCAATATGAAAGAAGGTAAATAAATTCAACAATAAATTTCTTAAATCAACAAATCAAATAAATATAATGAAAAGATTATGTGACATCAATATTCTACAAAACCATATTCAAATAATATCAATATATATGCTTACACATTCTTATAATATAACACATAGTTCAGCAGATTAGTGAGTATAAATCAAAGGATCATTCTTATCAGAAAACAGAAGGAGTTATAGAGAGATAAGCAATAATAGTTTGTATGCAATCTCAGGTAGTGGTTTAATTGTGACCGATAGGTAGGTTACCTTTTGGTGTGAAAGGTAACTACTTAGGACCCAACTAGTATTCACCAAGTAGAAAACGATGAATGGCGGATAAGAAGAGTATAATTACTGAATTATGAATTATCCATTTCAGTTTGTAATTAATTGAACACATATACTGGTCAATGAGCAATTGATTATTAAGACATTAGATGGGTCTACAGTAATGTATCCCACGTAACGCGAAAATGAATAGTCCATAAATACTTACTGATATTGTGTTTCCATGTCAACATATTCATCATCCAGTGCCACCATAACTATGCCAATCTCAAAGGCATCACAAGATGAGCGACACCTGAAGTCACTGGGATTAAATGAAAACTGGCCGTCTGTGTTCCAAGTTCTCGAGCTCAAGTTAACTAAGGGACGCCACTCGATCTGCAGAAAAGAAGGAACCATGAACATAAACAACGTACCCAATGTTTGCCTCTGACAGAAATAAGTTAACAAACAATGCTACAATGTATCTAAGTTTTGACATTATATCCGATAAAAAATGTCAACAAACAGCTAAACAATGTATCTAAGGTTTGACATTCAATCCGATAAAAATAAGACAACAAACACCTCAACAATATATCTAAGGTTTGACATTCAATCCCACAAAAATAAGTCAACAAACAGCTAAACAATGTATTTAAGGTTTGATAATCAATCCCACAAAAATAAGTCAACAAACAGCTAAACAATGTATTTAAGGTTTGATAATCAATCCCACAAAAATAAGTCAACAAACAGCTAAAACATGTATTTAAGATTTGACATTAAATCCGATAAAAATAAGTCAACAAATGCCTCAACAATGTATCTAAGGTTTGACATTCAATCCCACAAACATAAGTACTAAACAGACAATCAAAGTAAAGACAAGTTTATGAAGTGTACCATTGAATTCGACAAAAAAGTAAACAAGCGCTCTTACTAATCACGATTCTTAATGTGTGCCATTCAAACAGAAAAAATAAAATGTAAAGCATAAATCCAAAACCCTACACACAAATAAACAAATCAAAGTTGCTAAGCTATGCATAGTATGTGTAAAATATTAATCAGACAAGCAAACAAACAGTTAAACTAAAATAAACCATACATGCTTGCTAGAATCAGATATTGCATACGACAAGAAAACAATCAGACAAATAAACAAGCGGGTAAACTAAATCAAGTACACTAAAGAGGCTAAGTAGAATTAGATATTGCATACGACAAGAAAACAATCAGACAAGTAAACAAACGGGTAAACTAAATCAAGTACACTAAAGAGGCTAAGTAGAATTAGATATTGCATACGACAAGAAAACAATCAGACAAGTAAACAAACGGGTAAACTAAATCAAGTACACTAAAGAGGCTAAGTAGAATTAGATATTGCATACGACAAGAAAACAATCAGACAAGTAAACAAACGGGTAAACTAAATCAAGTACACTAAAGAGGCTAAGTAGAATTAGATATTGCATACGACAAGAAAACAATCAGACAAGTAAACAAACGGGTAAACTAAATCAAGTACACTAAAGAGGCTAAGTAGAATTAGATACTGGATATGACAAGACAATAATTAAAGAAACCCATAATCCATATCAGGAAGTTGAGATTTAATATTTCAGTCTGACAAATGAGTATAAAATAAATGATGAACTAACAGGACATCTATATATCCCACAGAGAAACACATTGAATAATATAATGTTTAATTTAAAAAAAAAAATAGGAAATCAGTCAAGAAGTGAAATTGCTGACATTTTATGATTAGTCGTCAGGCCGGGATAATTACGTCATTATGGACAATATGCATAACGTAGCAGAAAGGAAAGATAATTGTAAAACATTTAAACACAATTAATAAACTTATCGCTGCATGCAGTTAGGAAAATACACAAAACTAGAGTCAAGGTCAAATGTCACAACGGCATGGCACCACGAGGGTACCTTGCAGTAAGGTTGCTGGCAAAACATTTTTACTAGAATGCAGCGATGCGTAATAAAAATACTATGTAAATCAGCTTCAATTTATATGTAGGATTATCTATAGTACATGTATGTAGGATAACATACATTTTGTACTTTGTAGGATTTCTTTTGCATATATGTAACATACATTTAGTACTTTGCAGGATTTTACTTGTTCAGATATGTAACATACATTTAGCGTTTTGCAGGATTACTTCTCTCTCTCTCTCTCTCTCTCTCTCTCTCTCTCTCTCTCTCTCTCTATCTATCTATCTATCTATCTATCTATCTATCTATCTATCTATCTATCTATCTATATATATATATATCAATTTAGTACATAGTAGATTTATTTGTCCATCTATGTAACTCACATTCAGCACTTGTAGGATTATTGTACTTGTATATTATATTACACATTTTCTGCACTTTTGGATTACTTGCAAAATACATTTTATAGCTTATTGTTTGTCTACTTGTCAATGAACATACAGCAGATTTTATACAATGTTGTTTGTCTACCTGTTCATGCACGTACAATATATTTTATACCTTATTGTTTGTCTACTTGTCAATGAACATACAGCAGATTTTATACCATGTTGTTTGTCTACCTGTTCATGCACGTACAATATATTTTATACCTTATTGTTTGTCCATCTGTTCATGCACATACAATGTTGCTTATCTGTTTGTCCATGCACATAACATTCATTCTTTACCTTGGGGTTTGGTTACTTGTCTACTTATATTGAGTACCAGTGTGTTTTGGCTAACTTATGCATAATGAATGCATTCAGTGCTGATTTACTTATTTGTCCATTGGTGTAACACACATTTAGTTTTTGAAAGGGTTACTTGTCCATACGTGTTGTACATTTTTGCCTTACATGTCTGTGCATCTTACATACATTTAGTACATTGTTGCCTTGTCTGTGCATCTTACATATATTTAGTACATTTTTGCCTTACTTGTCTGTGCATCTTACATATATTTAGTACATTTTTGCCTTACTTGTCTGTGATTCTTACATATATTTAGTACATGTTTTTGCCTTGTCTGTGCATCTTGCATATATTTAGTACATGTTTTTGCCTTGTCTGTGCATCTTGCATATATTTAGTACATTTTTGCCTTACTTGTCTGTGATTCTTACATATATTTAGTACATGTTTTTGCTTACCCAGAGACACATATTGTATATATTTAGACAGTGAGTTTTATTAGCTTGCTTGTACATGCATGTGACAGACATTTATATTTATAATGTTATCTTAGTTTACCTAAACCTACATGTATTAATCGTAGGTCCATTGGAACAACTGTGCAGCAACACTCATATTATTTTGCAGGCTTATTCCAAACAGAATATAGGAAATCGCTTTGTGCAGTATTATAATAATTGAAATTAAAGAAAGAAGGATTTGTTCAGGGTATTTTATAACCCACCCATTTTCACTTGCTTATCCTTTGCTATTAATATGAAATGTTATAACCCACACATTCACTTGATTATCTATTAATATGAAATTCCTGCAGTTTGCAAATAAATGTAAGTAAGAGTCGTTAGACTGTGTCTCAGAACTTTGCTATAACAAGTTACCTCTTACTGCAATAAGCTACATTTCGTATATACAGTACGAAATGAATTTTTCTTGCATAATGTTTTAGATAAAATCATTTCTCTTTTATTATGAAGTATATTAACAGCATCAGTAAAAAGCAATTGTCTTACTTTGGGAATATACAAAAACCATAACCAGAATTGGTACATGTAAAGTATATTAGCACACTATATGCAAGCAAATCTTATACTTTAAGTGCTGAGGTATATATGCAAGCAAATATTAAATGTCCATTGTTGTGTAAGGCTTGTATACAAGCAAATATTAAATGTCCATTGTTGTGTAAGGCTTGTATACAAGCAAATATTAAATGTCCATTGTTGTGTAAGGCTTGTATACAAGCAAATGTTAAATGTTAAGTGCTGTATGAGGTATGCATGCAATGCAAAGATAACTATTTTTTTTTTAAAAGTATGAATAAACTACAATAACAGCAAATGAAAATGTGAAAAAGCTACATCAACGTCGTCGTCGTTGTCATCATCATCATCAACAACAACAACATATTACTACTGCTACTACTAATAATAATAAAGTCCACCCCCACCCACAATACAAACCAACGAAAAAATAATAAACAATGAGACAACTAAATAAAAGACCTCAGGTGTGGTCACTTATTGAAAACAAAATCGAATGTACCAAAATATGTAAATGCATTATGTACACTATATATCACAGCAAAGAGTGGGGAAAATACATATGTAAAAGTATGATTAAAAACACAACCAAAGCAAAGAGTGGGAAAATACATATGTAAAAGTATGATTAAAAACACAACCAAAGCAAAGAGTGGGAAAATACATATGTAAAAGTATGATTAAAAACACAACCAAAGCAAAGAGTGGGAAAATACATATGTAAAAGTATGATTAAAAACACAACCAAAGCAAAGAGTGGGAAAATACATATGTAAAAGTATGATTAAAAACACACCAGGTTTGTCTTTCCATCCTCCCGGTAGCCGATCAGCTTGATGCTAACAGTAGCAAAGCTTTTGGTAGAGAACTTCTCAGACGGCCATCGTATAGTCAGACGGCTAACTGTCATTTTGAACCAGTCATCGAAAATGTCTGAGGTGTCAACAATAGGCGTTAGACGATCTGGATATACTGTAGATCAGCAATAATGTTAGACAGTAAAGAAAAAATAATGACCAATAATATGCTTTAGACAGTATAGACAAGTTAATGACCAATAATATGCTTTAGACAGTATAGACAAGTTAATGACCAATAATATGCTTTAGACAGTATAGACAAGTTAATGACCAATAATATGCTTTAGACAGTATAGACAAGTTAATGACCAATAATATGCTTTAGACAGTATAGACAAGTTAATGACCAATAATATGCTTTAGACAATTTGGAAAATCTAGAGGTCAGCATCGTGCGTTAGACAAGTGTGAAAATATTAGATGCCAATAATAGGTATTTTAATAATGAGACAGTCTTAACTTAATCAGACGTTCTTAACTCATTCTTTAGTCTCGGTATAAATTAGCAGTTAACGAATGTTCATCGACCAACATGGCCAAAAGGAAAACATGAAAAATATAAACAAACACCGACGACATGTTGTGTACATAATTATTTATAGGTGGGAAATGGATTAGAAAGACGCGGAATGAATAGATGGAATTTATGAACAAGTGTGAGGTTATTAGTCAGAAAAACTACTCATCCAGTTGGAACTGGTTTGGACTGCATAATTAATTTTCTAACATATTCTGAAGTCAAGTTGTTTACACCAACTCTGACACACAAATATCATCATAGGGTGTGCTGAAGATGGGTCACATTGAACATTTAACAATTTATATATCAATTAATTTAAGAAATAGTGATAGGCAAATTTACTCCGCCACACATACACAGTGTAATCAAGAAATAAAAGTATTTAGTTTTGAATTTTTAGGTGCAAAAATTTTAGAGAAAGAGTAGTCTCAGGCTGAATTAATTTTGTAATGTTATGAATTTGAATGACACCCTACCTGCCAGCCACTTAACACCAAAAAGATGACATTTTGTAGGTTATTCAAATTAAGAGTAAATATCCTCATACTTCATTGGGAGAGAAAAATGAATGATATAACAAATATCTGACTTACTTATTGTTATGTATGTGAAGGATTGGGAGAAATAAATGAATGATATAACAAATATCTGACTTACTTATTGTTATGTATGTGAAGAATTGGGAGAAATAAATGAATGATATAACAAATATCTGACTTACTTATTGTTATGTACGTGAAGAATTGGGAGAAATAAATGAATGATATAACAAATATCTGACTTACTTATTGTTATGTTTGTGAAGAACTGAAACGAAGACCTTGAACGTCCTACTTCCACCTTGACTTGACCTCGAGTCGTGAGAAGAGGCACTGGGCATCGCCCCCGCATACTGGTTTCCATGACGCCTGAGGATATCTGAATGAATCCCAAGGTAGGGTGTATTTCATCAATAGAAGACACTTGACCAGTAATGGCTATGCAAGTTCATTAAACGTCGTTCAACAAGTTCATCGATACTCTGACAACCTCTGGCCCAAATACGTTATTATTAGTGACCTACTTTAAGTAACTTGGGGAGTTACGTAATAGAAGTCAGGACTTAATCCATTTTATTAGACATTTATTATAATAACTTTTGTTTTTAGTGTTGCGTACCGATAAATTCTTTTATATTTTAAATGCTTAAAATAAACATTCTTGAAAATATTAATTTGTAACACTATACTTACAGAACACAATCATTAAATGACGTCAACAATAGTTTGCCTTCACATTTAAAAAATTCTAATAAATATCTTTGTTTTAATTGGTATGTATTTCACTTCGGATTTATTATTTTGTTTTTTCCAAAATCAAGTACATGCAACACACTCTTTATCCACTGATGTGTGTTGTGGTGTGTGTGTGTGTGTGTGTGTGTGTGTGTGTGTGTGTGTGTGTGTGTGTGTGTGTGTGTGTGTGTGTGTAAAGGCGTTTCCTCTGCCACTATTGAAAGTTTTAGGGGAGAATCTAGTCATTGAAAACAACAGTGCTGTAGACAATGTGCTGAGAAGCATTCATTATTAATAAAATATACACGTATGCACATACACTTGCAAATGTGTTTATATCAATTATACAGAGTATATCGTTCTCAAGGTAAAGAAATGTAAGTGCATGAAAATTTACAAAATATAACTATACTAAATATAACATCTCCTCATATTACTTAAAAAAATAATTAGCATGTTCTTCTAACTTTGTCACTGCAAACGTAAAGCATAATTAATATCAGAATTGTTTTTGTATTTCATTGTAGCATATATTAATATAGGAGAAAATAAGATTATAGAAAATCTCAAAAAATGGTATAAATGGTATAAAGTATTAGATTGGTATGTACAGAAGTGGTTTACAGTTGTAACTGGAAATAAATCTGTATTGATGCTTTTAAATGGTTAATAGATTACAGAATCGCCACATTACAAACGTGGACATGTACTTTATTTTGCTAGAATATTTTGTTAATTTGTAGCTCAGCATATAAAACAATTTTTGATATGTACTTTATTTTGATAGAATATTTTGTTAATTTGTAGCTCAGCATATAAAACAATTTTTGATATGTACTTTATTTTGATAGAATATTTTGTTAATTTGTAGCTCAGCATATAAAACAATTTTTGATATGTACTTTATTTTGATAGAATATTTTGTTAATTTGTAGCTCAGCATATAAAACAATTTTTGATATGTACTTTATTTTGATAGAATATTTTGTTAATTTGTAGCTCAGCATATAAAACAATTTTTGATATGTACTTTATTTTGATAGAATATTTTGTTAATTTGTAGCTCAGCATAAAAAACAAACTATTCGTGACAAGCAACTTGTGCATGGATGAGGTACAAACTCATTTCATTTAAATTATCGGCCTTGATTTTGACACATTTAAATTATGGGCCTTGATTTTTGGAACACTTAGATTACCTTAATCATAATATGTTTCTTCTTTGATATAGTGTGAATGGATAAAACTTACTATTCTTAATTATAATTTGAAATACATTTTAATTAATTAAATAGATTTATTTTCCGTTTACATTTAAAAACATGGATACGAAGTCTGATTTTTTACTATTATTTTTTTTTAGTTTTACTATCTACTTAGCGTCCCTGACATATCACTATGTTATGGTATAACTTATACCACAAGTACAGTTAGAAATATCTGATATGATAATTAAATTTTAGCCAGTATATAATGGCACAGCACGTTTACCACAAGTACAGTTAGATCTGATATGATAATTATCGACTTAGCGTGCCTGACATATCACTGTGTTATGGTATAACTTATACCACAAGTACAGTTAGAAATATTTGATATGATAATTAAATTTTAGCCAGTATATAATGGCACAGCACGTTTAGATTAAAATATTTATAATGCTAGTTGTAAATTATAGAATCATATTTAATGAATTTTATTAGACATTTCTTATAACTATTTTGTTTTTAATATTTAGAAGTAGAAAACATTTTTATATTTTAAGTGATCAAATTAAACATTCTTGAAATTATTTGAAACCTTAAACTTGCAGTATACAGTCACTTATTATTTCATGTATACAGTATTCTGTTATCTCATCTAAAAATGTTTGTTATTTCATGTATACAGTATTCTGTTATCTCATCTAAAAATGTTTGTTATTTCATGTATACAGTATTCTGTTATCTCATCTAAAAATGTTTGTTATTTCATGTATACAGTATTCTGTTATCTCATCTAAAAATGTTTGTTATTTCATGTATACAGTATTCTGTTATCTCATCTAAAAATGTTTGTTATTTCATGTATACAGTATTCTGTTATCTCATGTTTGTGAATTAAAATATTTAAAAAATTCTAGTCACATTTCTAAATTAATTTGTATATATTTAAGAGGGTATCTTGTATTTTTCAAAATCAAAGCACAAACAACACAATTTAATGATAAAATGCCAATTTGACATTGATCATGATGAGTATGGAAAGGAATATACAACATTAGCAAAGTATCAGTATATAGACACTAGAAGTGGAGAAAATGTTGATGTAAATTAAACTTGTTTATTCTGAAAATGGACGGATTTTGGCAACACTACTGTAGAGTTAGCTCTTATAATCACGATTGTTTTCTAAATAAAAATAATTAAAACCGCTTCGAATGAGTTAACTCTATGGCCTTTAATGCACAGTTTAACAAGAACTACAATGTAAAGCTAACTCTATGGCCTTTAATTCACAGTTTAACAAGAACTACAATGTAAAGCTAACTCTATGGCCTTTAATGTACAGTTTAACAAGAACTACAATGTAAAGCTAACTCTATGGCCTTTAATGTACAGTTTAACAAGAACTACAATGTAAAGCTAACTCTATGGCCTTTAATGCACAGTTTAACAATAAATACAATGTAAAGCTAACTCTATGGCCTTTAATGCACAGTTTAACAAAACTACAACGTAAAGCTAACTCTATGGCCTTTAATGCACAGTTTAACAAAACTACAATGTAAAGAAATGGGCTTAGATCGATTCGGTTTTTCAAAGTCAGAAAAGCATTGCAATTACAATATACATAATTTAAACAATTTTTCAAATCTTTCATAAATATAGAATTCTTAAGTAGACCGAGTAAAATATTTTACAATGTAAGGCTATCGCTTACTCGATTACATTTCATTGACAATTAAGTGATAGGCCTGAGGATCTTTTCCCTCCCTGTATGTTTTTATTGTGTTATAAATTCAATTACATTTATTGAATTATTATCTGAAGTTATAGGCCTGAGGATCTTTTCCCTCCCTGTATGTTTTTATTGTGTTATAAATTCAATTACATTTATTGAATTATTATCTGAAGTTATAGGCCTGAGGATCTTTTCCCTCCCTGTATGTTTTTATTGTGTTATAAATTCAATTACATTTATTGAATTATTATCTGAAGTTATAGGCCTGAGGATCTTTTCCCTCCCTGTATGTTTTTATTGTGTTATAAATTCAATTACATTTATTGAATTATTATCTGAAGTTATAGGCCTGAGGATCTTTTCCCTCCCTGTATGTTTTTATTGTGTTATAAATTCAATTACATTTATTGAATTATTATCTGAAGTTATAGGCCTGAGGATCTTTTCCCTCCCTGTATGTTTTTATTGTGTTATAAATTCAATTATATTTATTGAATTATAGATTAATAAAATTGGGTATAAATATATCAAATACGGTCGATGTCAAAAGTGCAGTGACCATAGACGCTATAATGCTTCGGTCTTTTCAATATGGCGGACGTTTGACGACAGCAAATTTCCCCTTGTATCCTCTCCATATATGGAGCTCACTGCAGTAGATAGGTGTGACGTAAATATTTTACAGAAAGACAAACTCACTTGACGGTTGTCTTCACCAAAGCGACAGTAGATAGGTGTGACGTAAATATTTTATAGAAAGACAAACTCACTTGGCGGTTGTCTTCACCAAAGCGACAGTAGATAGGTGTTCCGGCAGACATACATTCACCTGATACAGATAACATCTCCCCTCCAAACATGCCGGCCTCCCGGGGGTACACCGACAGACTGGCTGATGTAGTAAAACACCAAGTAAATTTAAACAAACAAGCAACAACAAGAACAACAACAACTTATTTTTCAAAAAAAAGTTCAAACATCATAAAAAAATAATTAAGAATATCACTGCACATAAATAAAACAAGCAGTGCCCAGCTGTACAAGTAGCAATTTAACAATTTATTACTTCAGTGACTGTTAAATAACAAAAACAAACTTTGGCGGAATAAATGTTCCTAACCCTATTTTAAATTTAATTGTTATATAAATTGCTAAATTGTCAGGGTATCCCGAACTTGGGTACTCATTATAATGACATTTTTTGAAAGTGTCTGAGTTGAAGATAAAGCCCGATGCAAGAATATGCTAGACATGCTATTGTAATACAGACAAGTAAGTAGTTTTTATTATCCAATGGTTATGATTTACGAGAACGAGACCAGTCAATCGACTGAGATCGAAAAGTTTACTTGCTTTGAAAATTCTATTCTCTGATCACTTTGAATTTCGAGTGGCAAGAAAAAGTCCGGTTTTGAAAGGCGGCCATTAACTTGATGGTGAGTTAACTGACTCGTTGAGTGAGAATGGACTTAGAAATATTTCATGTACTTTTTCTATTGAAATGTTATACCCATGTTTTATGTAGAGATGTATTATATGAGTTGACCTTTATTTCTTGAAATCTTGAAACTAAGCAGTTTGCATTTAATGCACTAACACGACATTGTTTTGATATGCTGTATTTATTATGCTGTGTGCATGTATCAGGCTAATCAATACCATTGCAAAAAAATCCCTGTAAGTTGAGACTGGAATATTAGAAAGAATTAAGTTATAAAGTGATAAACTGAAAGCTTAGTGTTTGCTCCTTAATTATATTTTCCAGTGAACAGGTAGACTTTCCAGGTGCCTATTTTCAAGTGTTGTTTGAGTCTACTGGTTCACTGGCTGTGGGCCACTACAACTGGGGAGACACGGGAATCATCTGCAGTGGTGTGTGTAAGTGTAAAGATACACTACACTCTATTTGATGTATGGTCTGTGTAAGTGTAAAGAGGATACACTACACTCTATTTCATGTATGGTCTGTGTAAGTGTAAAGATACACTACACTCTATTTCATGTATGGTCTGTGTAAGTGTAAAGATACACTACACTCTATTTCATGTATGGTCTGTGTAAGTGTAAAGAGGATACACTACACTCTATTTCATGTATGGTCTGTATAAGTGTAAAGATACACTACACTCTATTTGATGTATGATGGCAAAGTATGCTCACTATATTGAGAAAATTTCTGGTATGTGGAGTACCAGAAATTACTACAATTGCTGTTCTGCTTGAATGAACTGATAAGGCAGAAAATGGCCCATGTTGACATTGGGTTCAACGTGTGAAAAGAAAATGTGGAAATGTTCAAACTATATTTTGTGACACTGTGGCAAAGCACTCGCGAAGGACTGTTAAGACTGCGCTGAATCAGGTTATATAAAGACTATTATTATTTATCTCTAATAACTCCATTTCTGTTCTCTGATAAGACTATCCTGTGATTTGTAATGACTCTATTGTTGAATTGTATTTTATGTATAAGATTGTAACCATAAAATTATCTGAACGTGGGTTTGTAGAAATATTGACGTCAAGTAATCTATTTCATTGTATTTGTCATTTCTATATTTGATTGATGATTTAACAAATTTATTGATAATCTTATGCATTTTCATAATTTTATGTTGGAGAAGAAAGTGTGTGGATGGGGCTCGGTAAATATAGATTAAAGTAGGATTTGTCTTCTTCTTTAGTAAGAAGTTTTCCACCTACAGAACATTGTGTGACGGTAAATATGTATCTTTAATGTTGTGGAAGAGATAAAATATTTACAGCGCCCGTATATCCACCAAGTGAGAGAGACGAGTGATGTTAGCTGAAGGATCATTAACAAAAATAAATTAAGATTCTCATCACTTGTAATTAGTTATGAAAGTTTAGTTAATAATAATAATCATTTTCATTAACTAAGTGGCCTTGGCGTCAAGCAAAGCTGTACAAGCAGCAATTCAATAATGTATTTCTTCAGTGACTGTTAAAATAACAGAAACAAACAATACTAAATTGTAAAATCAGCAATTTAGCAATAAATATATTGAAAGACTATAAAGCAAAAATCTAAAACAAGCGATGTTTATAAATGTCCATCATCATTATAAAAAAACAAGCTCTAATAAAGTGTACACACATATTCATAAGTTATCTAAAGTTTAAAATGTATTTGTATAAAATACCGTATATTATATAGATGTATATATATGTGTGTATTTTACTGAATACATACATATATATATATATTCTCTTTTATTTTATTTTGTCAAGTAAGGTCACTAATCTTTTTATTAATTATTTAAATGAGTCCTTTTAATTCAAACATTTTGTAGACATAATTTTTATCTTTTTATTCTTGTTTAGCAGTTTTCCATTATGAATTGTAATGTATACAAGTCGTAAAAATATTTTGTTGTTTATTTTATTAAATTTCTTCCATCTGTTGAATTAGTTATTTACTTTTAAAATTATTTCCTATAATTGAATCATTACTTTCCATCTGAATTCATTGTATTTGCCGTCTGCAAAATAAAACTCATTCCATATGTCATATGGTTTTGTGAATTGTCTCTCCTGCATTTAAGAGGTGCTCTACAAGGAGACAATATTACACATATGTGATTTGTTAATGTTATATTTCATTATAAAAGAATGTTCGCACACGAGCGACGTTAAATAAATTTGTTGTTGTTGGTTGTGTTCGTGTCTGTACTGAATTCATCCCTTTGGAGGCAGAACCTAAGTAAACTGGTTAACTGGCGCAATTGGAGGCAAAACCTAAGTAAACTGGTTAACTGGCGCAATTGGAGGCAAAACCTAAGTAAACTGGTTAACTGGCGCAATTGGAGGCAAAACCTAAGTAAACTGGTTAACTGGCGCAATTGGAGGCAGAACCTAAGTAAACTGGTTAACTGGCGCAATTGGAGGCAGAACCTAAGTAAACTGGTTAACTGATACAATTGGAGACAGAACCTAAGTAATCTGGTTAACTGGCGCAGAACCTCGTTAAACTCATTATTTGGCGGGAAAGCCTCATTAAACTGATTAACAGGCACAGAGCCTCGTTAAATTGGTTATTTGGCGGGAAAGTCTCGTTAAACTGATTAATGGACTGTAGAGCCGTGTTAAAATGGTTAACTGGCAGCAGAACCTCGTTAAACAACCCCCCCCCCTCCATTTCCATGTGTTGACTGTCATCTAGAAAAATTCACAGAAACCAACTTTTTTGTTTTGAAAAAAAATTCGTTTACATGAAACTATTAAATACAATTATAAACATCGTGAGTTCTGTTTTGTTGGAAAGGCAAGGCAAATGGCGTGCTGGCTCTTTTGCATAAAGGCTGGAATTATTAAACGCTGCTGGAAATGTTTTGAGATGGTAGAGTGGCACTTTTGCATAAGTACATACTACTATAAAGTACAGGTGACATTTTGTGACTGCGCGGTGGCGTGGCATGCTGGTCCTTTTTTTCCAGAGTAAGTTTGCCAATATTAATTCGTTACAGAAAGCACATTCCTAATATCGGCATCACTTCAGCCAAAACTCCTTCGGTTTGCTTTTCTTAATACACTTCATATGTGTAGTTCAAACTTTATTATGTTATTCGACAAACTTACAGCTAATAATGATTGGTGATAAAACTTACATTGTGGTGCAGTCTACAATGTCTATTACCCTTGGCTGTAGATACAACTTACATTGTGGTGCAGTCTACAATGTCTATTACCCATGGCTGTAGATAAAACTTACATTGTGGTGCAGTCTACAATATCTGTTACCCTTGGCTGTAGATACAACTTACATTGTGGTGCAGTCTACAATGTCTGTTACCCATGGCTATAGATACAACTTACATTGTGGTGCAGTCTACAATATCTGTTACCCTTGGCTGTAGATACAACTTACATTGTGGTGCAGTCTACAATGTCTATTACCCATGGCTGTAGATACAACTTACATTGTGGTGCAGTCTACAATGTCTGTTTCCCGTGGCTGTAGATAAAACTTACATTGTGGTGCAGTCTACAATATCTGTTACCCTTGGCTGCAGATAAAACTTACATTGTGGTGCAGTCTACAATGTCTGTTAGCCATGGCTGTAGATAAAACTTACAGTGTAGTGCAGTCTACAATGTCTGTTACCCATGGCTGTTTGGATAGAATACGTCATGAAATACCGTAAGTGCTCCTGTCTGCATGAGAGAGGACTGATGTCTAAACTTTGTAATTTTACTTAAAGCGATACATTAACAACAAAAACAATCAAGAAGCGAGTTACAAATGGATCACTGTGGTGGTACACTTGGCTCGATATTCTGCTACACATGGCTCGACATATAGCAAAACGTACCGGTCGTGACTGGAGACAAACATCCGCCTCGCACAATGACGTCATCACTCACATAATGAATGTACCGTCCGTCAATGTCACTTCCTCTGTTGCGTGCAAGAGCGTTGAATCGATCTTTAACGCCTTTAAGACAGGAACCTACACAGGGGAAAACATCAGTCCAGCCTCTGCCATATCCGCCATTCATCCCGGCCTGTACATATAGAGTTATCGGCACTTTACATTTTATTATACAAGAAACAATTCTCATTTGTCCCCGCCTTTATATACATGGTTATCATCATACTGTGGTTTATTGCCTCACTGCATTTAATTATGTTATTAATTAACCGTACATAAATGTAATTATGTTATTAATTAACAGTACATAAATTTAATTATGTTATTAATTAACCGTACATAAATTTAATTATGTCATTAATTAACCGTACATAAATTTAATTATGTTATTAATTAACCGTACATAAAAGCAGTTCTAGTTTAATCTAGCTTATACATAAAATACCATCCACATTTTGTTTTACAATTCAATAGACATAACTTTTCTATTTATAGGTAACACAATAAATAAAATTCAAGAATTTATAAATAATTTTATTAGTAATAGTACTATGTATATATTTAAGCGTAATATTACTCCATGAGTTAGAGATGGAGAACATTAAAGTAATATAGAGATGGAGAACATTAAAGTAATATTACGCCATGAATTAGAGATGGAGAACATTAAAGTAATATTACTCCATGAATTAGAGATGGAGAACATTAAAGTAATATTACTCCATGAATTAGAGATGGAGAACATTAAAGTAATATTACTCCATGAGTTAGATATGGAGAACATTAAAGTAATATTACTCCATGAGTTAGAGATGGAGAACATTAAAGTAATATTACTCCATGGGTTAGAGATGGAGAACATTAAAGTAATATTACTCCATGAGTTAGAGATGGAGAACATTAAAGTAATATTACTCCATGAGTTAGAGATGGAGAACATTAAAATAATATTACTCCATGGGTTAGAGATGGAGAACATTAAAGTAATATATCCCCACCGCTACTCCCGTCCGTATTCAGAACTAAAATCCTCTTTAACAGGTACACGTTAGCAAATGTATCTATCTTGTCAAAATAAAATAATCCGTTATATGTTACAGTAATGATAACGCTTCCACAGAGAAAAAGTGAGAAACTATTCTACAAATATTACCCCATTCCAGTTTACACAAACGTCTATTTAGTACAATACTATTCTATAAATATCACCACGTGCCAGTGGAAACAAACTTCTGGTCAGTTAGAAGCAGGTACCTCTCCACAACAAGACTTAAGTGCAACATTCGAAGAAAGGTTCAAACCTCAAAGTCTGCATTTGACGCTAACACACTTGATACTTCTAGGAATTTGGCAAATCATTTTTAAGGAAGTAAAAATATCTCAAATCAACCACATCAAGCAAACGAAATAATCAGAACGTGGAAAACGTAAACCCTCAAGTGAGTATGTCTTTGTTTACGTCTCAAAGGTAACTGTGCATCAACCATAGAGTAGTCAGTCGAAATACTGAAGCAAACCCCAAGTAGCGCTTCATGTGTAAAGTTGAGTAGTCAGTCGAAATACTGAAGCAAACCCCAAGTAGCGCTTCATGTGTAAAGTTGTTCGCTGGGATCATTATAAGCATAAAACTTTTCAATATAAAATACTCTAAATATAAAACTCTTCAAATATAAAATACTCTAAATATAAAACTTTTCAAATATAAACTACTCTAAATATAAAACTCTTCAAATATAAAATAGTCTAAATATAAAACTCTTCAAATATAAACTACTCTAAATATAAAACTCTTCAAATATAAACTACTTTAAATATAAAACTCTTCGAAGCAAAGCTTATAGAACTCTAAGCATTCTTTCTGTCATTAGAGCTTACCTATCTACAATGCACTTCCTGTAAGCAAATATCTTTTTAAATCTGAAGGTTTTCCCTTTAAAAATGTTGAAAATTTTATTAGCTCTAAACGATGTTATTATCAAAACGTATTTTTTAAATAAATCTTCCATCTCGAACATTGCTATAGCAACATCACAGCCACCAAGAATTACACAAACATGACCAAGGCAAGGTCTAACAAACAAAAGATATAAACTAGTTGTAGTGCTAGACATAATGACACAGACATTACCAAGGCAAGGTCTAACAAACAAAAGATATAAACTAGTTGTATTGCTAGACGTAATGACACAAACATTACCAAGGCAAGGTCAAGGTCTAACAAACAAAAGATATAAGCTAGTTGTAGTGCTAGACGTAATGACACAAACATTACCAAGGCAAGGTCAAGGTCTAACAAACAAAAGATATAAGCTAGTTGTAGTGCTAGACATAATGACACAAACATTACCAAGGCAAGGTCAAGGTCTAACAAACAAAAGATATAAACTAGTTGTAGTGCTAGACATAATGACACAAACATTACCAAGGTCAAGGTCTAACAAACAAAAGATATAAACTAGTTGTAGTGCTAGACATAATGACACAAACATTACCAAGGTCAAGGTCTAACAAACAAAAGATATAAACTAGTTGTATTGCTAGACGTAATGACACAAACATTACCAAGGCAAGGTCAAGGTCTAACAAACAAAAGATATAAACTAGTTGTAGTGGTAAACGAACGTAGACATAATTTCATGTATTTATTAAAAGGTTATCTGTCAAGATAATTTGTATTTATTTGTAACTTCTTGAAGACTGTTTAGGAAAAAAGAATCTAAATCACTTGCAACATATTCTGAAATTATAAATCGTATAAACTACACGAACAAATGCATGCTTTTAAAACAATTACAGTACCTACACTTTTACACGGGCGGATAAAAATGTTTACTAAAATCAAGTTCTTTAAAATTGCGTTTCTTACGAAATTTCATCTGGTATGGTTGAATTTCATGGTTTTTAACAGGTTAGATAACCTTGACCTGTAATATACACACGAAATACTGACGTCATGAGCAAACAAAAATTCCGACTTATGGAAACCACTACGGGACCCTAAAACACGACGTAACTATCGTAACTAATGACGTCACATAGCAGCTGACCAAAGACCGCAAGATTTTAGTGATGTCTAGCAGCTGACCAGAGACCGCAAGATTTTAGTGATGTCTAGCAGCTGACCAGAGACCGCAAGATTTTAGTGATGTCTAGCAGCTGACCAAAGACCGCAAGATTTTAGTGATGTCTAGCAGCTGACCAAAGACCGCAAGATTTTAATGATGTCTAGCAGCTGACCAAAGACCGCAAGATTTTAGTGATGTCTAGCAGCTGCCAGTTTGAAAAATGCATTCATATTAATTTCAAATTTTCCAGGAATTATGTCGGTTACATTATTTTGTTAGTTTTAATTAGTACACACGAATAATGTTAGTACTTTTCGCATTAGGCCTTTTTGCTCTGCATCCCAATTATTTTCTATTACTTTGTGTTTTAATGAAGTTCACGAAATTCGTTTATTAATCTTTTGTTTAGTATGCAAGATAAAACTAGAAATTAATAATAAAAATAAAGTTCGTAAGAATGTACACGATCAAAATTATTTTGTCTTAATGATTTATTATTATACAAAGAAAAGAAGGACCAAGCAATCTCACTTACTAGTTGGTTATCGTTGAAAGGAATCTCCATTTTATAGTAATTGAAAATTGCAAAAGTAGTGTTTCCGCTCACAACAATCGCCAGTTGAAAAGTGTTACTCTTGTACAAAAAAAAAACAAAATATGGCATAATTATAAATATATACAAAAATCGCAAATTATCCTTTATTTTCTTATTTTTACAATCTCAGTTTCTATAAATTATGCATTGATATATACAAACGTATGAACGAAGGAACGTTGCGAATATTTCGTGCATGAAAGTTTGAACACGTCAGTAGATAAATAAAAATATAAATCTGTAAATAATCATCACTCCCTATCTATCTATCTATCTATCTATCTATCTATCTATCTATCTATCTATCTATCTATCTATCTATCTATCTATCTATCTATCTATCTATCTATCTATTTATCTATCCATCCATCCATCCATCCATTCATCCATCCATGCATCTATTTATCTATCCATCCATCCATCCATTCATCTATCTATCTATCTATCTATCCATCCATCCATCCATCTATCTATCTATCTATCTATCAATCTATCTGTCTGTATGTATGTCTATCTATCTATCTATCTATCTATTTATCTGCCTGTCTGTCTGTCTATCTATCTATCTATCTTAAATTACTATATAAATCATGTTGCAAATAACTAGACTAGTCTGAATAAATAAAATAGTAACATTGATATTACCGGACAGTCCGTAAAAGACTCATGACAATAATTAGTGCCCGTGACGTTCTCCCAAGTGACGATAATGGCAAACTCACTGCGGAACGTCTTTATCCGGACTGAGGCGTTACTGAGGTACGAGTCAAGGTCGTTCAGAAATGTGTCTGTAAATTGGCCTCTCCTAACTAACCGGCTGAAAGAATCAATAATAATTGTAATGTAATCATGATTATGAAATACGTAGTTCTATTTATACATATATCACTATAGAACTTCTTGGAAAGTATACATTTCATGGCACCACTTTCTGTAAACTTTTAATCCAGTTTCTCTCTCTCTCTCTCTCTCTCTCTCTCTCTCTCTCTCTCTCTCTCTCTCTCTCTCTCTCTCTCTCTCTCTCTCTCTTTCACAAACGTAAACTAGATAATTGTTTGCACAAAAGCATATTCTATCAACAATACAAGACAGTAAACATGAATTATTTGCTAATTTTACTCGATTGCAAGTATATGGTGAATCTGTCTCTATTTTTTTAGAAATTTTTTTTCAGACTGAAAGCTGCGCTTCCTTTATTAAATACATACAATCGCTCAGAATGTATATACAATCAGTTGCTGAATATAAATGGTTACTGTAATCCTTTCCTAAGTAAAATACTTGTCTGAACTTTCTTTAAAATATTTCCGTATTGGGAAGTTTCAGTTACTTCAATATATTTATTGGCTAGATAAGGCTTTGTATGTCTGTGTATGTGTGCGTGTGTGTGTGTGTGTGTGTGTGTGTGAGAGAGAGAGATTCATAAAATTAGGTACATTGTCTAGGGATGGTACAGCGATATTGTGTTTTTGCTAAAACTTGCATGAGCAGTAAGATAACAAAATGAATTTAATTTTCTTGGCATGCTCTTTTGTCTGTGTTCAAAATGGAGAACAATATTGGTCAATCTATGTATTAAAATATGCTTGCGGCTACAAAATTATCCCTCCTAAGCAATCCTGAAAATTACTGTAATTTAAGAGAGGCTACAATATTTATGAGATATATAATTGTCTTTAAAACACTGACATTTTTAGGTTTTGATAGGCTTATTTTCAATGAAAAAATTGTTACCAATTCGTGAAAATAGTTTTACAGCGTGACACCCACATGCCACTTAGTTAATGAAATTATTATTATTATTAATTAATCTTTCATAACTAATTTCAAGTGATGAGAATATTAATTTTCTTTTATTAATGATCCTCCAACAGACACTGTTCGTCTCTCACTTGGCGGATATTTTGGCGTTGTAAACGTTTTCTCTATTCCACAACCAACATTTACAGTCACATAAGGTTTCCATGAGTGGAAAACCTCTTACTAAAGGAGAAGACAAATCCGGTATTGGTTTTAATTGTCTGTTATTTACTAAGTCGCCCTCCACCCCGCACACGGAGCTTCAACGCCAGCTAGCTAAATACGATTAATCTTTTACTAAATAATTATGCATGCCATACTCGCCTAAATAAATGACATAAGATATTAATATAACAGTTATAAGAAAAATAATTATGCATGCCATACTCGCCTAAATAAATGACATGAGATCATAACATCATAATAATAATTATGCATGCCATACTCGCCTAAATAAATGACATGAGATCATAATATAACATCATAATAATAATTATGCATGCCATACTCGCCTAAATAAATGACATGAGATCATAACATCATAATAATAATTATGCATGCCATACTAGCCTAAATAAATGACATGAGATCATAATATAACATCATAATAATAATTATGCATGCCATACTCGCCTAAATAAATGACATGAGATCATAACATCATAATAATAATTATGCATGCCATACTAGCCTAAATAAATGACATGAGATCATAATATAACATCATAATAATAATTATGCATGTCATACATTACTAAATAAATGACATGAGATCATAATATAACATCATAATAATAATTATGCATGTCATACACGCCTAAATAAATGACATGAGATCATAATTTAACAGTTATAAGAACTGTTGTAGAGTTCTGCGAGAAGAATATACTATGCTGCAGAGAATTCTATGATAGCTTTGTAACGAAATGGTGATGTATGATTGACTGCAGAGAATTCTATGATAGCTTTGTAACGAAATGGTGATGTATGATTGACTGCAGAGAATTCTATGATAGCTTTGTAACGAAATGGTGATGTATGATTGACTGCAGAGAATTCTATGATAGCTTTGTAATGAAATGGTGATGTATGACTGACTGCAGAGAATTCTATGATAGCTTTGTAATGAAATGGTGATGTATGATTGACTGCAGAGAATTATGTGATAGGTTTCCGATACGCTAATGATATATTCTTTACTGTAGAGAATTATACGGTAGGTCTGTGACAGATTAATGATGTATGCTGGACTGAAAAGTAGCACTCTCCAAGCTGTATTAATATTAATTTGATTGGTTAATATAATCAGTGAGTACATCCTGATGCCACACGCTATGGGTAATAGAGAACTGTAGAATGTGCGTTTATAATCTTACTATTTAATGAACCATTATGGGACCAAACTGTGAACATGCCAAGAAGTATTGTCATTACGGAACCAAACTGTCAATATACCAAGAACTATTGTCATTGTGGGATCAAATTGTCAACATACCAAGAACTATTGTCATTGAAAAGAATTAATCAACAACAAAGTCCACAAGCGATAAATAGTGTCTAAACCACTTCAGCTTTCAAACGCTTTATTGTTATGAAAGTAACTGTATGCAACACGAAATTAGATAACTGCTAATAAATGTTATTGTCTTCCAGAATCTGCTTTGTGACGTCAGGAACTAAGTAGGATACATGTAATTATATCATTGGAGACAAAGGCCAGGGAAGGAAGTACTTGATTACGTACCAATCTATATCTGTGTAATCAGTAAGTGCTCTCAAACGATAGCCGCTTATAGGGATCACATGGAGCGCAAACAAAAATGCAAAACTTAGACCAAGAAAAACACTAAGTCATTTTTATTCCCCTGTAATTATATCTCAAACAAACTCTTTATCTCTATCTGCCAGCAAAGCAGCCTAAGAGGCTAATAGACTTTTTAAGCGCGTCTTTAAAACCTAGGACAATATAACAATATCATATCTATGACGTCAAACCGTGACGTGTGTTCCTTGCCTTTCAACTAAATTATAATGCCCTAGAAAGACTACAATGTTCTACACACGCTCTGATAATGAAACTACACTGGGATCGATATTTATATATAGACATCTATTTGTAAAAGACATAATCAAGATGCAGGCACAGACTACACTGGGATCAATATTTATATATAGACATCTATTTGTAAAAGACATAATCAAGATGCAGGCACACACTACACTGGGATCAATATTTATATATAGACATCTATTTGTAAAAGACATAATCATGCTGCAGGCACACATTATATATTTGTGTTCACCTCCAAGACTTGCAGGATCAACTGCTCACTATCGAAACCACTCAAATGGAATGGGAGGGGGGGGGATAGGGGGGGATTTCTTTTCTCTGGTGTGCACCACAGACTGAATTTTGGGAAGCGCTTCCTGCCAAGGCCAATTTCGCAATATATTGAATGAGACATGTATGTGAATGCTGTTATATTTAATTTTCTGTATTGAATGAGATATTAGTGAAAATGTTATATTTTATTTTCTGTTATATATTGGATGAAATATTTATTAGAATGCTATTATATTTTATTGTATATGTATAGAATGATATAAAAATATGAGAATGCTGTTATATTTTATTAAGCTGTGTATTGAATGATATATATATATTAATATGGTGATATATTTTCTTTTCTCTTATATATTGATTGAGATATATATATAAATGCTTTATATTTATGTTCTCCTAATTATTGAATAAGGAAGTGGCTCATACTTTGTTACAAGCAATTTTTTTATTCATAGATAAAGCACAGAAATTTGAATTCAGACTTCAGTAAAAATATATTAATCAATTTGATTTAATTTAAAAAGAATAAAGCAGGAAATGAAAAATAGTTCGTGCACTCTCTCTCTCAACTCACATAACACATAGACACACACATAGACACACACATAGACACACACATAATATGTATATAAGTTTCTTTTTAAAAAAACAACAACATTTTTTAAGATATTTCCGTTACATGTTTTTGAAATATTGAACTAAAACTGAGTGTAATTATTTACCTTGCTCTTTTCAGAAAAGCCTGGGTAAAAGTTATCAAATTAGAATCAGAAATATACTTACTAGTAGATTTTGCCCGAGTATCTGTCTGATTGGCTTGGAACAAAGCCGTCGTAATGGAATGGTGCTATAAAAGGGAGGTCAATGCCAAGATTTGGGGTGCCCTTTCGCCAGTTCACAGGTTTGAAATATACATTGTGATCTGGAGACACTAGTCCATCTTCACTAATCTGTCAAATGATAAATATAAATATAAATAATTAATCCATAGTTCTGTCAAATGATAATACAAAGATGTGTACAAATAATTACTCCATAGTTCTGTCAAATGATAATACAAAGATTTGTACAAATAATTAATCCATAGCTCTGTACAAATGATAATACAAAGATTTGTACAAATAATTAATCCATAGTTCTGTCAAATGATAATACAAAGATTTGTACAAATAATTAATCCATAGTTCTGTCAAATGATACTACAAAGATTTGTACAAATAATTAATCCATAGCTCTGTACAAATGATAATACAAAGATTTGTACAAATAATTAATCCATAGCTCTGTACAAATGATAATACAAAGATTTGTACAAATAATTAAACCATGGTTATGTACAAAAAAGAAAGATAAATCAGATAAATAATAAAAGTAGATAAGAGATGAGTAAAATGTGAAAATTATTTTAAATGTTTTTAATGATAAACCATAATATATATATATATATATATTTACTTTAAAAGCATTTTAAAGTATTTTAAAAATTAAATGTCGTTGATTCACATGTTTCCAAAAATGTTTTTTGCATTTAAGTGTGTGTGCTGTATAATGTGCATAGTGAGTGTGTGTATGATGTGCACGGTGTGTGTTTGTGTGTGTATGATGTGTACTGTATATGTATGATGTGCACGGTTGTGTGTGTGTATGAAGTGCACGGTGTGTGTGTGTGTGTGTGTGTACATGATGTGCACGGTGTGTGTGTGTGTATGATGTGTACTGCGTATGTATGATGTGCACGGTTGTGTGTGTATGATGTGTATTGTATATGTATGATGTGCACGGTCTGTGTGTGTATGAGTGCGTGTATATGTTGTGTACTGTATATGTATGGTGTGCACGGTGTGTGTATATATGTGTACTGTGTATGTATGATGTGCACGGTCTGTGTGTGTGTGAGTGCGTGTATATGTTGTGTACTGTATATGTATGATGTGTACGGTGTGTGTGTGTGTGTATGTGTGTGTATGATGTGCACAGTGTGTGTGTATGATGTGTACGGTGTGTGTATGTGTGTTTGTGTGTATGATTTGCACGGTGTATGTATGATGTGCACGGTATGTGTGTATGATGTGTATGGTGTGTGTGTTTGTGTGAATGATGTACACGGTGTATGTATGATGTACACGGTGTGTGTGTGTGTGTGTGTGTGTGTGTGTGTGTGTGTTACCTTGTAGTGCATTATGAAACTCATATAGCATTGTACAGTTATAATATATCAATTATACGTGAGCGAGTGAATTTAACTTTTAATGCATATTTCTAATATATAGGCATGTTCATATTAAAATCTAATCCTCATTTAAAAATTTAAAGAATTGTACTTTTAACTTTCTTGTGAGCGGCAAATATAAATGTGCATCCACAAAATGTTAATAGAACTCTATTTAGTTAAAGGATTTCTTGTTACAGCTTATGTTACTTTGTCATGTTGGTACTGTCTAGTGACACAAATCTTTAATACACGAGACAAAAATAACCTTTTAGCAAGATAGATAGATAGATAGATAGATAGATAGATAGATAGATAGATAGATAGATAGATAGATAGATAGATAGATAGATAGATAGATAGATAGATAGATAGATAGATAGATAGATAGATAGATAGATAGATAGATAGATAGATAGATAGATAGATAGATAGATAGATAGATAGATAGATAGATAGATAGATAGATAGATAGATACAAAAGAAAGTCCATAGGAAATATAATCGACACATCATATAAATTTAAAAGGATAAAATATACTAAATGAATTTAATTATTATTAGTATTTGCTTGTTTAAAATATTTAGTAGTTCAAAGTACGAAATAAGGAAGTAAATTAAAATATTGTTACGTAAATGGAATTATTGAACTCCTGGCCATAGAAATGAAAGGTGTGTGGTATTTTGAGCTCCTGGTGACTACCAATGTTCATGCTTGTGTCACCTGCATCCACTCCATAAGGATAAAGAGGGCTTGCTGTCAGAAAGATCAGTTATATGTTACCTCAATGTAATCAATTAGCTTACTAAATAGTCAGTTATATGTTGCTTCAATGTAACCAATTAGCTTACTAAATGATCAGTTATATGTTACCTCAATGTAATCAACTAGCTTACTAAATGATCAGTTGTATGTTACCTCAACGTAATCAATTAGCTTACTAAATGATCAGTAGTGTTATATTACCTGCTGTTAATCAGAAGTATACTAATGTATATATAGCTAGGAGAAGTGTTTTACAGTCAGCATGCTACATCATGAATAAGTACTAGTAGTGCGTTGGAAGATGTAGCTCAGCAACAATAGGTTACATTAATAATAACTAAGGCAGCCACAATAGAATTATGTAAAACTACAGCTGGTAATAACAGCTATATTGCTTTGATTAATATATAACAATTTCAGATACAAACACAAAAGCATTGCTCCATAAACCTTGCAAAAATATAAGTTATCCATAACCAATTCATTGTTTCTTAAATCCTTTCCTTTCTTAATTTATTAATAACTAGAACAGTCTTGTATATCTTATTATTACTTAATTTATTAATAACTAGAACAGTCTTGTATACCTTATTATTACTTAATTTATTAATAACTAGAACAGTCTTGTATACCTTATTATTACTTAATTTATTAATAACTAGAACAGTCTTGTATATTTTATTATTACTTAATGTATTATTAACTAGAGCATTGTTTTTATACCTTATATCTACCTTAGTTCTTAATAGCTAGTACATCTCCTCACAAAGTGACTAAAACTTCATTTATTAATAACATTATAATTCGATGCAATGCAAATAATATAGTAATAGTTAGTAACTAGATACTAAAGCGCAATCTATTAGTGATAAATAGTTAGTCATAACTAGTAGCAGTGATATTAGAGCTATCTATTAATAATGAATAGAGATTCATAACTAGTAGCTAGCGACATTAGAGCTATCTATTAATAATGAATAGAGATTCATAACTAGTAGCTAGCGACATTAGAGCTATCTATTAATAATGAATAGAGAGTCATAACTAGTAGCTAGCGACATTAGAGCTATCTATTAATAATGAATAGAGAGTCATAACTAGTACCTATCTACATTGGCGTTGTGATTTAATAAATAATAAATAATAAATAAATTATCAGGAGTTAGAGAAACCAAATAAACAAATTCGTAACTAGCACATTAGTAAATGAAATTAAAACTTAAGATGATTAAAATATGTACATGTATATAAAAATAACTTTAAAAGTTAGGACACTAATAACAAATAATTTACTAGACGTTGTTCAAAATTATATTAACTTATAACTGTAATGTGGTTTAGCGTTTTGTTTGTTTTTACAAATATTAGATATAGTACAAAATATAGAATGTAACTGAAAGCTATTTATAGCACACGACTAAACGGTACTCAAAACGTAATGAAATAATTAATACATAACATTTGATTAGATGTAGCTACAACTATGTTACTGTGCAATAAATGGTACTTAATATGCGTGCAAGAAAAGTGTAGTCGCTGGTTGGACACGAAAGCCATAAATAGATAATTGCCCGCTCTTTCGATGGCCTAATAAACATTTTTTTTCAATGACTAATAAACGGGTGCGATAACATTTCCGTTCACAATGGCTGATAAGATGACAGACATTCTTTGACTCAGTGACAATGCATTTAGTCTGGTCTAATATTTGTTGTATGGGTGTTAAGCTAGTAGACAATTTAGTCTGGTCTAATATTTGTTGTACGGGTGTTAAGCTAGTAGACAATTTATTTTTGCATTGAGCTAGTGGAAATGCATGTAGTTTTATGTCAGATAAACCATTGTTTTATTGTTTTAAGAAAATCTCACTTGAAACGAAACATTAAAACTTATTGTACTCTTTCTTCTTCTCCACTCATTTACTAGACACGAATTTTAACGATTCAAATCTCATTGCAAACTGACTGCTAAGTGAACTGATTTTCATCTTTTAACTTTTGGAGTACATTAACTATCATATATCAATTACGTAATGGAAAAAGTATACTTAACTCATAATTATTTTCTATGCAGAAGTGTATCTTGTTTTTAAATAAATCGAATCTTTTGCATTGAAAACAGTGTCGTGACAACAATATTCTGTAAAATTGTGCCACAGGAGTGTTGTATAATTCATGTAGTTTGAGTTTTATATATAAATCACGTTAAGGATTGTCATATTCTGACCACCATTTCTTGTATAATTAAATTTTAAAATAAACGGAACCTGCCTGCATTCAGAATCTATTTTCACGCTTAGTGTGCTCACCCCCAAATACCAGAGAAACTGAAATTAAAAGTCATGTTTCGACTTTAGTATCAGCCTATACCAGCAACTTAGTAACACTCTGAAAGTCTGTGGCGTTGGTGAGCTTAGTAATTAATTTGGGTTAGAAAGGGTTTAACATTTTCTTATTTCTGTACTCTCAGAAAACTATGGTTTTAGAAAAAAAATCCTTTCCATTTGTCCTCTTTACCTGAGCTCATAAAATTAGTGACAATGTGTTGTCATTAATAAAACTACCGAGTGAGATCTCATTACCTGACACGAAACAATGTCATATCCTCATGACAGCATGTTTCTACTGTATACTTCATCTCAACATAGTATCCTTTCCTGGTTTACAGAAAATCGCATTATACTGAATACATACATAGTATCCTTTCCTGGTTTACAGAAAGCCGCATTATACTGAATACATACATAGAGGCGGAGCCTGATAAAATGCTTCATATATATTTGCATTAAAATAGATTCGAAGTTAAAAGGGTATCAGTTTTAGACACATTCATCCGTGCGAGTATTTTTAATTTTTTAAATTTCCTTTTGAACAAAAAAAAAAAATAGTAAAAGAAAAACCCGCTATTAAATAAACAGCGTAAAATCTATAACTAGCAACTGCTTAAATTATTTTCATTGTATCAAACGTGTGAATTTTATCAAATTAAACTTGATAACGACAAAGCAAATTTAGAGACAAAATGTTTTATTATTATTTCACGTTTCGTCATGATTTCATACTTAACAAAACAGTTATAGATCTATTTTACAAATGTATGGATATTGACGCATTAAGGCAGCTCACATCGGCACATACTGTACCAATACAGTTAGTAATACACTTTTGCTATCTAATCAGTGATTGTACTGAATATCAACTCACAAGTGGGAGTATTTGAAAGAATCGTGATAATGAGCAGTAAAAACGACACACTTGTTCTATATATTCAACTTACAGTAACCACCGTCTATAGCCCACTACAAACTGTTGCAAACTACATGCATTTTCTTACAAATTTCTAAAATTAATAAATTATAAATGTACATGCTCAAAATATTGAACAAATAATCCTAAATTATGACCATTTATTTTAACTAATGGTTGTGAATTTGAGCAAAAAACCAACTGTAGATTGCAGTGCGATCTAATTATTGGTTGTGAATTTAATCTTTAAACCAACTGTAGATGTGAGTGTCAATGTGAAGGATATAATGTCACGATCTGCATCAGTCACGTGGACATTATTTACACTGTATCCTAAGCTTAAGCCTTAGTTTGCAGAAGGCGAAAGACTTTTATAAACTTACCTCGGACAGACGTGAAGATTGATGTGTAGACACAAGCAAACAAAATACCTTTACACAAACCCCGACGTCGACTGTCCTCCATGTTGGCAACTGTGTAATAAGTAGGGCAGGCCTTGGCGTCGGTGATAACGAACAGTCTTTCACTTCACTGATAGCGTCAACTCCAAACGACACTGACATCCGTTATCCGCTGTCTACACCTACACTTGTATTCCTACCCGCGTTCACATAACTTGCCAAAAGGTTACTTTAAAAAAAAAAAAGCTTGAAAGCTATTTCAGGACAACGGGTGCTGTTGAATATTGCTGACATTTATAAACAGATTAATAAATACTGCTGCCTTTTATATTGATACATATATCCCAGTTTCAATAACTTCAGCAATGATAGCTCACAAATTACAATCCGAATGCTTGAAATTAATCTAGTTTTCTTTTTTTCACAGTATCACTAATGCAAATGTATTGTTACAGCTAGTACTACTACTACTAATTGTAATACAGCTAGTACTACTACTACTAATTGTAATACAGCTATTACTACTACTAATAATTGTAATACAGCTAGTACTACTATTAATAATTGTAATACAGCTAGTACTACTACTAATAATTGTAATACAGCTAGTACTACTACTAATATTTGTAATACAGCTAGTACTACTACTAATAATTGTAATACAGCTAGTACTACTACTACTAATTGTAATACAGCTAGTACTACTAATACTAATTGTAATACAGCTAGTACTACTAATACTAAATGTAATACAGCTAGTACTACTAATACTAATTGTAATACTGCTAGTACTACTAATACTAATTGTAATACAGCTAGTACTACTACTGCTAATAATATAAATACTAAAGCATATGTGTTTGTTTAGCGACAATTTTGTTCATGTTAATTTTATGCATGTATGCAGGAGTACAGAATGAGTAGAGTCAATTAAATGTACTGAGTTAATATGTATTTATTTTTGCCTAAAGGCGAAGCGAGCGAGCTAATAGTTGACATGGGAGATGTTTGCGTGTTTTTTGTTTTTATTTTTTAGAAATGCGAGGTGAGTGGGCTGCTAATAAACGTTTAAATGTCTGACATGGGTGTTTTAATGTTGCCAGTGAACAAGCCACGCGGAAACTCGCCAGGAACAGGCGACAGGTTCAAAATGGATGTTTCTCAAAGTATCGACCAAATGAGAATTATAAAACAGTGTTATTTATTGTTGTACACGTTATAATGGTTTTTCATTTTGAACGGGTGTAGAAAGTTAAACGTGAATGTACTAAGGGTAAATACTGCATTGATGGCTGATTGCACGCAGATCGTGTTAGATAAAACAATAATGTCCAGGTTTATATGTTATACCCAAGAACTGTAACAAGAGAGTTTACATGGATGCAAGTTCCAGATGATATTATTTAAATTGTGACTCTTCAAGGTCAGAAGTAAAATGCACATCTTTTGCAAGCTGTTGATACAACTAAGGAGGGCCTTATGGATGTAATTTACACAGAAATTTGTTTCTTTTATTATTGATAATGTAGTCTTTGAATTTCCAGTGTGATAACTGTATACCAAATGTGTATTAATATGAATTAACCAGATATTATTGATACCACTTTGTGTATGTTTTGTAATAGTGAGTAAACTATATCATATTGCAACATTGTGACTGAATGTATGAACATAGTGAGTAAACTATATCATATTGCAATATTGTGACTGAATGTATGAACATAGTGAGTAAACTATATCATATTGCAATATTGTGACTGAATGTATGAACATAGTGAGTAAACTATATCATATTGCAACATTGTGATTGAATGTATGAACATAGTAAGTAAACTATGTCATATTGCAATATTGTGACTGAATGTATGAACATAGTAAGTAAACTATGTCATATTGCAATATTGTGACTGAATGTGAGAAACAATGGGAATAGTAACAGCTGGAGATACACGAGGAAGTGTTTCTTGTATCTAGGCAACAAATAACAACTAGGACCCATTAACTGGCGAGCAAGCGAAAAAGTTACACCTGCTGGCAAGTTGACCACTTGACAGGAACTAATCTATATTTAGGGCCTAGTGATTTGTACCACACTTATAATTTGATTAAACGTAATGATTAGCTTTTCAAAATTATCATTTAGCTTACTAAATGTAGCCTTTTTTAGTTGTTATACTTTGACGTGTAAACATTTGTTACGTTAATTGATGAATGAATGCAATCATTTTAAATCAACATATCAATATAAATTCTGTTTAGCTTGTCATACTATGTTTAAATCAATATATCAATATAAATTCTGTTTAGCTTGTCATACTATGTTTAAATCAATATATCAATATAAATTCTGTTTAGCTTGTCATACTATGTTTAAATCAACATATCAATATAAATTCTGTTTAGCTTGTCATACTCAGGTAGCAGGACAAAACGGTTTACTAAAGACAACGTATAATTTCGCAAGCAAAAGTTACATTAGCAAGCTTTGTTTGGGCAAAGCTTGAACTGTGACCCGCAAAAAAATGCTTAAAGACCTATTAAGTTTGGTAAATGAATCTTAGGACTCTCGTGCATATTCACACCATATACTAAGTTTGGTAAATTAATCTTAGGACTCTCGTGCTTATTCACACCATAGCCCGCTCAATGTAGGGGACGCAACAAAGTAATGTGTACAATTTTCCACTTCCTGCCATATTACTACAATAATTCCGACCACTATGTTTCTCCACTACCTTATAAGGCCCTTTCCATTTCACTTGAAGCTTTTGTCCTGTTCTGTCACCAGTCACCAGTCACCAGTCACCAGCTCTAAATCGACGAACTTTTACTTCCTTTCAAATTACATTGTTTATGTATTGCCTGCTTTTCTTTTCTTTTTTATATAAGTCACGCGATTTACAATCGCAACTTATTTCAGACAACAATTGAAAATGTCTTGCTCTTCTCTCAGAAGTAATAGAATACCCGGATGTCAAGTTAAGCTCTCATGCGCTACATTCATTCTATATGTACATTTACATTTCAGCACCCTAAGCTGCTTGCATCTTTTCTTTGTCCTTGTTTCGGGGTACACAATACCTTGCTTGTATTGGTAGATAAATGGGCCATCAGCCATCTCTTTATTTTCTCTCGCATTTTCATCATCGATTTCACGTATTCTTTATAGAGTTGCAACTTAGAAAATTCGCTAGGCAGCATGATTTCGATCGGTTGGGTCACATTCATTAACGGTTGTAGTTCACGCTTAGTACTAGCAAGTGTGTCCACTAAATTTACCTCTCTGTTTGTCTGCGTGTGTCTCTACTAAATTTACTTCTTTGTTTGTCTGCGTGTGTCTCCACTAAATTTACCTCTCTGTTTGTCTGCATGTGTCTCTACTAAATTTACTTCTTTGTTTGTCTGCGTGTGTCTCCACTAAATTTACCTCTCTGTTTGTCTGCGCGTGTCTCCACTAAATTTACCTCTCTGTATGTCTGCGTGTGTCTCCACTAATTTTACCTCTCTGTTTGTCTGCGTGTGTCTCTACTAAATTTACCTCTCTGTTTGTCTGCGTGTGACTCCACTAATTTTACCTCTCTGTTTGTCTGCGTGTGTCTCCACTAAATTTATTCTCTGTTTGTCTGAGTGTGTCTCCACTAAATTTACCACTCTGTTTGTCTGCGTGTGACTCCACTAATTTTACCTCTCTGTTTGTCTGCGTGTGAAATACTTGGCTTGGCTCAGAGAAAACGTAGGGACAGCGTAACAAGACTTCAAAAGGTGTTGACTTTAAAACTGCAGCTTTAATCTTGCCAAAAACATAACTTGGTTCTGTGTTAACTAATGGGTAATGTCGGTTTCTCTCTATTGGGTAATGTCGGTTTCTCTCTATTGACAAACGTCACACCAATAGATTCGATTGTCACATAACACAGATTACTATTAATCAGTAGTGGATATGAAAATCCAGGTAAAAGAATAACCTCCACATCTAGTCAACATACTTTAGCCTTTATTCTGTTTGTCAATGTGTTTTTCTGTTTACTAATTTTTTCAACCATTTATTTCTCATTTTTATTGTTTTATTTGCTATAAAGCAAGCCACCAGAAAAAATCTGGTAGAACGATTTGTGACACTGATCTTATTAACAAACACCACTAGGTATGCGCGATGAAGACTCACTACCCGGTTTTCTAGCAATTGTACAAGTATGTAACATGGCCAAGCTACTATATGTCAAGTTATAATAATACTTAGCTGAATATTTAGCCACTGACAATGCGTCTAGATAACCACCTACAACGGTCTGCACATACACGCGTTAGCACTCTAAAATGTGCCACATACAGGAGTTCTTTCACTTTCATCGATGCCAGACGTACCGAAATGTTTTCCAGATCAGAATTGGTAGTACTGCTTCGACAAAGCCCTGACTCGAATTCCTGTCGACAAAGGTCAGTCAGGCTTCATCTTGAATTCTCTTATTACAATGCCTAAATTAAACTAATGGACTGGCTGCGATAAAAAAAATGTGGCTGTTAACAACCAGTTCGTGGGAAAACGCAGGATTCACGACTAAATGCCCCTCCGAACTTGTTTAATTGACATTTATAGAGACACGTGGACCACGTTATTAATTTTACTGCTTCAAGTACTAACACGTAGGATTAGAACTGGTATAACACCTATAAATATATACTGTTCTTAATGACCTTGTCCCAGTTACAAAACATCAGGTCCATGGTTAGGATTAGGATTAAGATTAGGATCAGGATAGGAAGCTGCATTAAGCATTGAGTGCAACTTTGGAACTTTGAACTTGAAGGTTCTTTGGTTCGGGGGGGGGGGGTAGGTGTCGATTTAAAAACTGCTTTACGTCCCTTGTAAAACAAATAACTTCTCGAGGAGGATAAAGAATGTAATGAAATGGGAATTTCATTTCCTATTAATTAAAAAAATATTATTACTGGATAACTTCTAACATGAGATGAAGACCTCTATGATATATATGTATTGTCTTTGTTGTTTATTAACTCTATGATATATATGTATTGTCTTTGTTGTTTATTAACTCTATGATATATATGTATTGTCTTTGTTGTTTATTAACTCTATGATATATATGTATTGTCTTTGTTGTTTATTAACGAAAACAAATGAAGGTCATGAGTGACTGCTTCAAGACGTAAAGTATGTATGTGTTAGTGTTCATTGTAATTGTATGGGGGTGTCACATGCATTACAAGCAGTCAAAGGGGTGTTTATGTCACATGCATTACAAGCAGTCAAAGGGGTGTATATGTCACATGCATTACAAGCAGTCAAAGGGGTGTATTGAAGTGTGAACAGAAAATAATCACTGGGATATATAACTTAGATAAGTGTGTATATTTACGTCTTTCTAACTACCAATCACATCACAGGAAAGGCAGGTGAGAAATGTGCTCAGTTTAATTGGGTGATAAGTAGGCGACCAAGGGAAGTAGTGCGGGGTGAAAAACTAAGCTTGTTGCTAGATTGTCAATTTTTTCTCACCCTTTACAATGTTGGGCTGAGGAGAAGTCTTAGTTCAGAATCCCTTACGGCTAAAAGTCGGCAGATTAAAGTTAAAGTTTCTTGGACGGTAGATCTTTGAGAGAATGAAATTAAAGATTAAAATTGAATTCTTTTATATTGAGTTTGTATGAACGAAATTAAGTATTGTATTTGCAGTATCATTCTAATATTGATGTTATTTCAAAAATAGGTAAGACTTATTTAAGATAATATTAGAGAAATTTAGAGTGGAAATGTTCAGAGTTTCCGGTGTACAGCACTGGAGCTGTGAAACCAGTTTTTCACGGTGATCTATGGTGGTGTGTTGTTGTTTTAAATCTGCGCTTGTGTCGGCCATCGTCCTCGTGCGCGCATAATTGGACCGCAGACTGGCTAGTGTAGTATGCGCGCATAATTGGACCGCAGACTGGCTAGTGTAGTGTGCGCACATAATTGGACCACACCACAACTTGGCTAGCATGGTGTGCGCGCATAATTGGACCACACACTGGCTAGCGTGGTGCAATGGTGAACGGGACAAAGTTGCCCTACAAGCTGTGTTTAATTAGCACCTTGTTGCCCTGTCTTCCTGAAACGCTTGTGTATTAAATTATGAACTTTGGACAATGAACAAAGGAAATTCATTTAAGGTCTTTAATTTGGGAAGAGGCATTTGTGACATTCAAATCTAAATGTTTAGTAGTTTTTTTATTTGTAAAAAATTTTAATTTGGGAAGAGGCATTTGTGATATTAAAATCTAACTGTTTAGTTAGACTTTCTGCTATTCTTTGTAATAAATTTTAAGTTAATGGTTAAATAATTCTTACACGACTTTGCTACTATAGTATTCTTTACTGTAAGTGTAGTATCTCCATTAGCTTTAGTGCTTGTGCACTGTCAATGATAATTGAATTGTAGTTTCTTGTTAAAGATAGCGCCATTCTTGCGTCACAAAACGTAAATGTTCTTTTGTGTCACAGTGATACTACATGGGTACGCGACGAGTCAAACGTAAATAATCACAAATTATAGCAGACTGACACCCCTAAATAACCGTAGTCAAATATCTGCATCGGCAGCTAGAGTTGAATTAGTGCGTTAGACAGAAGTGCATCGGGACTAATTGCATAAATATAGGTCAGCCAAGATGTCAAACAGCTAACAATGATGCATCGGGACTAATTGCATAAATATAGGTCAGCCAAGATGTTAAACAACTAGCAATGATGGATCGGGGGAATAAAGTGCACATCTAAACTCTAATGTTAAAACAGCAAATTTGAGTATTTTGAGTGTCCCATTATTGTAATAATTTTATTTTGCAGGACCCACAACCTGTTTACCTCAAAGATGATTTATAGGGAAATTTCGTGATTCATACATAATAATATGCACAATTTGTTTCCCCACATCAATATATATTTATTAGTTCTCACAATATTTTACATTGTGTTTTCATACATACATGTACATTTAACAACACTTAAAAATCTAATTATTTCGTTTTCGAATATACATACATAAACACACGCACACATGTAATTATTATATATAAAATAGCATTCGGAATTACTCACAATTTCATTATCTTACAAATTCTAGAATTCGTTATATCTTAATATTTCATCTCCCACTCAAGACTTCTAGTTTTCTTTTTCATTTTAGTTTAAGGTGTACTAGTTAATTCGAGAAGAAATGTGAATAGTTTGGAAATGTACTATTTCTCGTTTCAATTACAGGTGCAAGGTATAGGCGATAGGCTAGTATGTTGGGTTTATGTAGTGACGTCACACGTAGTGTGCTAAATGATAAACTTATAACATGATGCAGCGAAGATACACGCACTGTACTGTATTTGTTCTTTTTGTATAAACAGTGATTTCAAACATTATGGCTGTATATAACAAATTTCAAGAATGCGACAGACATATACGGTAAATTATTATAATATTCATGTGAATTATTATCTGCAAAATATTTCATATGAGATTTCACTCGTTTGGTAATCATTTCATTAGACGTCATCACTCGACGTCATCACTCGACGTCATTACTCGACGTCATCACTCGTAAACATTAGACAATCTCTTCTCGAGACCGTTGTCTTTTTACATGAGGCAGGAGTACTGGACCTCTGAAATAAAATCAAACAAATAAACTTTCATAAACATTAAAAACAATCAAAAGCAACCCTTAATAAAATATTCTTTAATATTTCTTTAAAAAATATCAACAAACTGAATTATTCTTTCATAGACGCTTATTAAGCCTTATAAACATGTAAGTGTGAATATATATTTATTCCAACACACGAGTCTGTACTGAATAGTACATTTGTATATCGTGATTATTATTTCATTTGTGTGGTATATGTTGTGCATTTTAATATTATTAATTCTGTAAAGTGCAGTAATAATGTTTATTAAGAATTGTAAATGTTTTAGGACATTTTACGTTGGCTGTCTGTAGGACATTTTACATTGGCTGGCTGTCCCGCAAATACGGCTCACTATTTATAGTTACACTATTCATTCCAAACAACCAATAAGTTACTTTTTAAATTCCTTAACACATGTCTATACTACAGGTATTTTAAATTTTTTAAAATCATTTTATAAATAAGTAACTTTTTTATCTTTTAGTACACTGACCCCTTCAATTGTCACTAGCGAAAACTTAGTGTCAGCGAACAGGTTAATGCTCTTATAATTCTCCACCTTACGTAAAGAAGACATTTAACACAAACAAGACTTGCACTTATGTACAGAGGACATTTAGCACAATCAACATGGCTGGACTTACGGAAGAAGACATATAAAGCAAGCAACAATTTAAACAATAATTTATCAAGGGAAGAATCATACAAAACTGAGAGATATAAGAAACACATACAAGACGCTCTCTAAGAAAAATACAGTGTAACTGGAGGCAGGCACATTTTAACATACCTTTTGGCTCACACGAGCAAGACTCTTACAAAAATTAACGGACAAAGGGTACATTAATGTGGGCCAGACACATAAAATGAGCAATATATTAACATAAGGAGATACAATAAACAGTATATTAAAATGAGCAATATATTAACATAAGGAGATACAATAAACAGTATATTAAAATGAGCAATATATTAACATAAGGAGATACAATAAACAGTATATTAAAATGAGCAATATATTAACATAAGGAGATACAATAAACAGTATATTAAAATGAGCAATATATTAACATAAGGAGATACAATAAACAGTATATTAAAATGAGCAATATATTAACATAAGGAGATACAATAAACAGTATATTAAAATGAGCAATATATTAACATAAGGAGATACAATAAACAGTATATTAAAATGAGCAATATATTAACATAAGGAGATACAATAAACAGTATATTAAAATGAGCAATATATTAACATAAGGAGATACAATAAACAGTACATTAAAATGAGCAATATATTAACATAATGAGATACAGTAAACAGTACATTAAAATGAGCAATATATTAACATAATGAGATACAGTAAACAGTATATTAAAATGAGCAATATATTAACATAATGAGATACAGTAAATTCTTTTGGGCAAGACACCTAAAATAACGTAGGTTTGAAGACAAGACAGACAGAGGTTTTTACATACGTGTGGAAATCGCAGCGAACAACAGGTTGTGATCAATATTGGCAAAAACAGGCAGAACTACTATTGTGATTTGATTAACTTATTTATCTTTAAACGCCGTCAAAAACAGGCAGAACTATTATTGTGATTTGACTAACTTATGTATCTTTAAACGCCATCAAAAACAGGCAGAACTACTATTGTGATTTGACTAACTTATTTATCTTTAAACGCTGTCAAAAAGCGCTCTTTTCAGTGTTTGATGTTTCTGTAATTGTATGCACTATTTTGTCTGCTCAGTGTAAACAAAACTTTCTTTATTCAGATTATTTATGTGACTGTTTTTGTTGGTACTAATTTGTGTCACAACGTAAACACATTATAAACAGAGTTTTTTCTTCAGACTGTTGATAGATATTATGATTGTACTAATTTGTGGCAAGTCAATAGCAAAGCAAAGTTCTCACTCAGTGTCAGAACGTTCCCTGCGCCGGTCCTTCAGCAAACGTTTTCCAGTGTCCAGTTCTTTTTTCATTTCCTCTCGCACTTCTCGTTTTTTCAGTTTTCTGTAAACAGATCATAGAGTCTTCAACATTATTCTATATGTCCAGTCAGTTTTCTGTAAACAGATCATAGAGTCTTCAACATTATTCTATATGTCCAGTCAGTTTTCTGTAAACAGATCATAGAGTCTTCAACATTATTCTATATGTCCAGTCAGTTTTCTGTAAACAGATCATAGAGTCTTCAACATTATTCTATATGTCCAGTCAGTTTCCTGTAAACAGATCATAGAGTCTTCAACATTATTCTATATGTCCAGTCAGTTTTCTGTAAACAGATCATAGAGTCTTCAACATTATTCTATATGTCCAGTCAGTTTTCTGTAAACAGATCATAGAGTCTTCAACATTATTCTATATGTCCAGTCAGTTTTCTGTTAACAGATCATAGAATCTTCAACATTATTCTATATGTCCAGTCAGTTTTCTGTTAACAGATCATAGAATCTTCAACATTATTCTATATGTCCAGTCAGTTTTCTGTTAACAGATCATAGAATCTTCAACATTATTCTATATGCAAAAAAACTCCACATTATATTATTTCCAGTCATTTTTTTACCACTAATGAAGAGATTCAGCATTGTTACTGCACTGTGCAGTCGTTATTTACCACTAATGAGGAGACTTCAGCATTGCTGCATTTTTGCAATATTTATTTATTTATCATTAATGAAGAACCTTTAAACATTGCTGTTTCTTGCAGTCATCAATTTTACCAATAAGGAAGAGCATTCGGGATTAATTTGCTTGCAACTATTTTTAACAATTAATGAATAGCTTTAAACATTATTTGATTTGCAGTCATTATTCATCATCAATTAAGAACATAATTTGGTTTGCAGCTAGAATTTACTATTAATGAAGAGCTGTAGACTTTTATTTGCAGCCATTATTTTGCTGTCAGGTTGACTGCTGCTGTATCTATTATTTACTACTGATTATACAGTATAGGCACTTTAATGTATGTTTGCAGTATTTGTTATTTACTATATATTTTACAGTATAGGTACTTTAATGTATGTTTGCAATATTTGTTATTTACTATATATTTTACAGTATAGATACTTTAATGTATGTTTGCAGTATTTGTTATTTACTATATATTTTACAGTATAGCCATTAATGCCTATATCCTCTAATCATTATTTACTATTTACAACACAGAAATGACACGCCTTAATGATTAACAATATATTTTATTTATTTATTTCAAGGTACAACTACCCAATAATCGATTTACTGTATTTAACTCCATTTTCCTATTTATTACACAGTACACACTTAAAGTAGCGATTATTTAAGGCCAGGCAAACAGACCTAAGTGCGTTAGTTTACTTTTGTGGCCATGCACAGTTACAACTAGCCGATTTATTGTAGTAATTATGCAATGTTAAGCATAGAGAAATAACATGTTTTATTGACTAGCCGATTTATTGTAGTAATTATGCAATGTTAAGCATAGAGAACTAACATGTTTTATTGACTAGCCGATTTATTGTAGTAATTATGCAATGTTAAGCATAGAGAACTAACATTGGTTTGTTGACTAGCTGATTTATTGTAGTAATTATGCAATGTTAAGCATAGAGAACTAACATTGGTTTATTGACTAGCCGATTTATTGTAGTAATTATGCAATGTTAAGCATAGAGAACTAACATGTTTTATTGACTAGCCGATTTATTGTAGTAATTATGCAATGTTAAGCATAGAGAACTAACATTGGTTTATTGACTAGCTGATTTATTATAGTAATTATGCAATGTTAAGCATAGAGAACTAACATTGGTTTATTGACTTGTGTATAAAGCACAGAAACGTGAGCTTTTACTATTAAGAGTTTTAGTATATTTTCTGTAGCTATTATTATCATTATTACAAGTTTAAGACACTAAACTTTCTTTGATAAGAGCTATATTTGCCACATGAAATTTAAATAAGGTTACCTTTTATAATATTTAAAATACATAGATATAATAAAACACAAAGCCGGATATATTAATTTATTAGCTGAATTAGTACCTGCAACAAACTAAATATATTATGGATTACTATAAATATTTTAAGAGTCATCATATGACACCAGTAGTATATTATACATAAATTATTACAATATGTGACTAATATTACAAAAAGGACACTAGCATAAATTCTTAAACGTGACGTGCACATCGCAATATTCTATTAATAACGGCTGAGATATATATCAATCATGTGACTATGTAAAGCTTAATGACAGCGTGAGACATCATAAATATATCAATCATGTGACTATGCAATACATTGTGAGAGTGTTTACGCGAGACCTAACGATTGCCACACAGAATGGTTTATGAGACATAATGGTTAAATGAATCATTTTGACTACGTTAGGGCACACAGTCTGGAGGTGTGAAACAAGATTTGGGTGGTGTAATACGGTTTCTAAAAAAATAATAATTGTTGTACGAAACATGATTGCTACAGTAATAGTGATATTTATGGAAGAACAGATGATGCATCAGCAAACTGTGCGTCAAAGAGCTGTTAGTTGTTACGTCACTCACAAGTTCTGAGATCGACGACGTTGTAGAATGACAATGACGATAACAGCAATGATGATCACCACTACGATAGCAAGGGGGATTCCTATTACCATTGCCAAATTCACCTCTTTTTTAGTAGACTCCACTTTAGCTGGAATGAAACAAATCGGAGCGATGTTTACACAGCCAATGAATATAAAACACCAAAGACAAACTGTTTTAAGATTTACACAGCCAAGGAATTAAAAAACACCAAAGACAAACTGTTTTAAAGATTTACACAACCAATGAATAAAAAACACCAAAGACAAACTGTTTTAAAGATTTACACAACCAATGAATAAAAAACACCAAAGACAAACTGTTTTAAAGATTTACACAGCTAGGGTTGTCATACACAGAAACAAAATGCAAGTCTTAGTTAATTATTTCCTTGAATCTTTCGAACCTTTGATGTTTCTTTGAAAACATATTTTGGGCAAATCTGAAAGTAGAGCATTGTGATAGATAAGTCAAGAGAAAAAGAGTATAAAGCTTTAGGGAACATCATCTCAAGAAAATTCAAAAAGTTTTACTTCGTTTTTGCGCTAGATATGCAACCATACAATGCTTTTATTAGCATTTTGTACTAACAACTTTCAGTGAGTTGTTCTCGCTACTAAAAATCTGAAGTAAACAGTCTACACTGACTTTTATTAGCATGTTGTACTAAAACTTTCAGTGAGTTGTTCTCGCTACTAAAAATCTGAAGTAAACAGTCTACACTGAGTTTTATTAGCATGTTGCTCTTAACGTGCAGAGTACAATTTCTAATTTAAACATTTCTAATTGTAAGTGCTCATAGCAAGAAAACAGTATACCTCATTTTAATGCTTATAACAATTCATGCAATAAAAGATGGAATATGGATTAATAGTGAAAATATTTCCCACAGCGATAAATAGTGAAAATATTTCCCACAGCTATAAATAGTGAAAATATTTCTCACAGCTATAAATAGTGCAAATGTTTCTCACAGCTATAAATAGTGCAAATATTTCTCACAGCTATAAATAGTGCAAATGTTTCTCACAGCTATAAATAGTGCAAATGTTTCTCACAGCTATAAATCTGAATACGATCGCTGGCATATTAAATACAGTGGATGAAAAATTAGTGATGATATATACAATGCAATAGATGAAAACGATCGCTGAAACAATGAAAACAATAGATGAGGAAGATTGCAATGACGTAAATTACAATGGATAAAAAGGAATGGTGACGTATGAAGTACCCGAATGAAGAAGATCGCTAAGATATACAATGGATGAAATAAATAAATGACACATTCAAAGTCCGAAAATAAAAGTTGATACATACATAAAATAAAGGTTGCAGACACAATACATACAATAGAATAAAAAGAATGCTGGTATGAATGTCTTAAGAAGGTCGAGGACACAATACATATAGTACAATAGAAAGAGCTTTAGCATGAATGATTTATGAAGGTCGAGGACACAATACATATAGTACAATAGAAAGAGCTTTAGCATGAATGATTTATGAAGGTCGAGGACACAATACATATAGTACAATAGAAAGAGCTTTAGCATGAATGATTTATGAAGGTCGAGGACACAATACATATAGTACAATAGAAAGAGCATTAGCATGAATGATTTATGAAGGTCGAGGACACAATACATATAGTACAATAGAAAGAGCATTAGCATGAATGATTTATGAAGGTCGAGGACACAATACATACATACCGTACAATTGAAAGAACATTGGATTGAATGACTTGAAGGTCAAGGCTTTAATACGTACAATACAGGAAAATGGAAAGAATTCTGGTATGATTGACTTAAGAAGGTCATGGCCTTAATACATTGCAAAAAGAAAAAAAGAATGTTGGCTTTAAAAGTATAAGATCGCAGACACAATAAGTACAATTGAATAGAATAGAACGTTAATTAATATTAATGACTGAATGATGCTGCGGATTTATTAAGTATAATAAAATAGAAAGAAGACTGACATTGTGTGATGGTCAAAATATTGTTTAAGATAAATCAATATTTAAAAATATTATAAAAAAATATGGTTGAGATAAACAAAGTCTACCAGCGCAAAGACTTGGGTCAATGTCCGGTGTCCACTTTGGTTGTGTGTTTGCCCCTTCCTGCACGCATGTGTATGAGACATAAATGCCAGTCACGTGACCCAGACTGTCTATTCCTTGTTTGCAGCCTGTCACGCGCACAGTACTTCCGATTCTGTAGTCGATGTTGTCTTTCTGCGCCATGGGAATGTCCAGCAGACCGCACCACCAGACTGCAATACAAAATTACCAACAATACTCGTCTACACAGATTGAACAGTCCGTCAGATCGGGTGCAGATTAAAGGTCAATTTACATTTAGAAAAAAGTCGTCAGTTTAGTTTAGCAGTCTTCTAATATAGAGTGTAAACAAACCATTGTAGACAATGCGTCCGTCTGTTTGATTGTGATTCAAGTTGTATGGCTAACACACAGCACCCGAAGATCGATACTAAGAAGCTAGCTGCACACATACACGCGTGCACACACACACACACACAAACATACAATTGCATGCATCACAATAGTACTATTAACAATGAAAGATTATAATGTTGAATCTATCTATCTATCTAATCCAATCTAATCTAACCTATCTAATCCAATCTAATCTGTTTATCTATCTATCTATCTATCTATCTGAAGTAAACAGTCTACACTGACATTTATTAGCATGTTGCTCTTAACGCGCAGAGTACAATCTCTAATTTAAACATTTCTAATTATGTATCTATCTATCAATCTGTAACAAATGAAACGTAAATGACGATTAATTATTATAATTTTATTAATTACTTAACCTTTCAATTTAATTAACTATTTCGTTTTTGAAATTTCTTGCTAAGATAGGGTACAAAAGACCTGTTAAAAAGCTAATTTTAGTTTTTGGACAGTCTTGGCTGGTCATATATATATATATATATATGGCTACGTAATCGGCACTACATGGTTATCAGATGTCAATTGCATAGGTCCTCGGTCATGCATAAGTAGATCCGGTTGCCTACAGCCATTTTCTCGGCCATCTCTACACCTGTGCAATCTGGTTTCACTTCATGACTAATTGAACAGGCTGACCAACATTGTGCACAAGGAATTTTAATCAGACTGATCACGTGATTCTTCGAGTGGTCAGAGTGTCTCCACTCAAGAAATGAAAACAATGAGAGTATGACCCAAGGGCCTCACCTGGGCAAGGCATGCAAAAAGCATTCCTTATATATATAATGGCCTCAAATTCAGACCAGCCACTGTCGAGAAATCAGTCCCATTTCTTTAAGGCTTTGAATAAGGAACAGCACATTGTGGTATGTCTGGAGTAGTTAATAATGTGTAACTAAACTTTTGTATGCACTTAGAAAATTATAGAGTTGAATTTATCATACTCTTAAACTCTTGGTTGAATTATTTGCATTTTTATTATAGATTTGAATTGTCATGCTCTGAGACCCGTAATTAAACTGTTTTAATTAGAATTGTTTACTTAAGTTTGTATAATTGCATTCTCCATTTCAGGGAAATTCCCTAACTGTAATTTTGGAGTGGAAAACATACTTAGATTAAGTCCTATGCTTGTAATACTTAGAATTCTCATTACACCTCTGTTTGGAAGATTGTAATTGTATTCGCTTTACCCCCTTAGGACATTTATCGATAAAGTTCCTACGTTTTCTAAATATATGTGGAAGATTGTAATTGTATTCGCTTTACCCCCTTAGGACATTTATCGATAAAGTTCCTACGTTTTCTAAATATATGTGGAAGATTGTAATTGTATTCGCTTTACCCCCTTAGGACATTTATCGATGATGTTCTTACGTTCTGTGTCACATGCTGGCCCCCTTCTCACATTTTATTAAGTCACTCAAGAGGAAAAATCGTATTCATTCATAATAATATTTCAATTCTAATAATAATAATTTAAATTACTAAGAAAAGTTGTGACTGTCATTTTAAATCTTTATAAACAGTTTCTAACTGGAAGTTCTGACACCTTAATCAAACTTAACGTGGAACTTCACAGATCACTAGTGACGTCATTCTTAACCTAACTTGTCACTGCTCTCCAACCACCATTTGTTTGTGCAATGCCTTAGTGTCCGAGTGAGTGAGTTCTTGCCCCTTGACCAGTGTCCACTTAGAATTGAGGCTAGACATGTCAACAGAGTAACAAATCGCTGTCAACTGCTTGTAGAACGCATAAATAGACACGTTAGATTGCCCCTTTGATCCACTGAGTGCGTCCTATAGGGAGTACAGTTACCTCCCTTAGTAAAATAATTATAAATCTGAAGACTTGTTTGTGGGATACTTTTCACTGGATTTATAATTCAGATTCTTGCCAGCAAAAGTTAGTAGTCAAGGTTTCCCTAGCTGTTGTTATTATCAAAACTAATTTATCTTTCTGCACAGCTTATTCAATAATAATTGTTCACATACTGTTTGTGTTAGTAATTAGTAATTGTTTGTGTTAGTAATTGTTTGTGTTAGTAAATGCTTGTGTTAGTAATTGTTTGTGTTAGTAAATGCTTGTGTTAGTAATTGTTTGTGTTAGTAATTGTTTGTGTTAGTAAGTGTTTGTGTTAGTAAATGTTTGTGTTAGTAATTGTTTGTGTTAGTAAGTGTTTGTGTTAGTAAGTGTTTGTGTTAGTAAGTGTTTGTGTTAGTAAGTGTTTGTGTTAGTAATTGTTTGTGTTAGTAAATGTTTGTGTTAGTAAGTGTTTGTGTTAGTAATTGTTTGTGTTAGTAAGTGTTTGTGTTAGTAAGTGTTTGTGTTAGTAAGTGTTTGTGTTAGTAAGTGTTTGTGTTAGTAAGTGTTTGTGTTAGTAAGTGTTTGTGTTAGTAAATGTTTGTGTTAGTAAGTGTTTGTGTTAGTAAGTGTTTGTGTTAGTAAGTGTTTGTGTTAGTAAATGTTTGTGTTAGTAAGTGTTTGTGTTAGTAAGTGTTTGTGTTAGTAAGTGTTTGTGTTAGTAAGTGTTTGTGTTAGTAAATGTTTGTGTTAGTAAGTGTTTGTGTTAGTAAATGTTTGTGTTAGTAAGTGTTTGTGTTAGTAATTAAGATTTGAATGAGAGTGAGTGTGAGCACGTTGTCTTGATTTTCCTCTCTATAAACTGTCTGAATGAGTGAGTGTGTACATATAATTAACAATCTGACATAATCTGAAACAATGTATTGGTCAAGTGAGTCTCAGGTACATATGTGTGTGAGTGTCTGAGAGAGAGGTGTGGAGTTCTGATTAATCACTTGTACAGAATGACTCACACGTGTTCACTGGTCTTTCTCTACATCGCTCAAAGCCTTCATTCTTCATTCTTCATTCTTCACTCTTCATTCTTCCAATCGTAATTCTCCACCGAGTTCTTCATTAAACTTTTCAGTCAACGTCTTCATTGATTGTTCAACAGACTTGCCGCAGTACAACTCACAATAAAACACTTCGTGTCATTCAGCTGTATGTGTCAAGCACCATAATGTGTCATTCAGCTGTATGTGTCAAGCACCATAATGTGTCAAATCGCAACGCGACTCTACATTTCATTGCAGCGCACTGCCGACATTCAAGGGAGACAATTACGTCGTCGTAAATAACCATTGAATCAGGAGATTGACTTGTAAATTTACTCCTCTTAAAACTGCCTGTATGACGTTACTTTCTGACTATTAGTGGAACCTGCAAAAATTAAGTGTTTTATAAAGAATGAGATTGCATGTTAAAAGTTACTTTGTGCACTTAAGAAAGCCAAGACGCTTGGAGCCAGCAAAACTGACTTTAATTGAGTGATAAACGTCCTTAAAGGACCATGAACTGTCACCTAATAGCGGCCCATTTGTGTAACAGATTTCAGTAGCAGATGTTTGATCTAATAGCTAACTTCTTTTATATGAACAACACTTCGTATTTAGGTTTTGCCTTTGTGACTACTACTTATTATGTATCAATGTTTTCTTGATAGTGTTGAATAAATTATGTTACTTGTTACACTTCCACTTCTTTATTTAAACAAAGGAGATATGATCATGATTAAGGAGTGGGGACTTAAATTTTAATTATTCTTAACAACATATTTTGGGTAGTGTCCCTCCTGAGCTGAGAAAGTGTGTGAACTAGAATTTCTAAACGATCAAGAGGCGTTTCAGGTTACTAGTCGAGATAAGAAATCTGAACTGGTAACGCTCAGTCAAGATGAATATAAATTAATTAATGGTTAATGTTTCTGAGGCCTGACCGAGTTTCTCTTTCTGCAATCACAAAGATAAGGGTATGTGTAGGATAATCTGTTAAACCACCTATCTATCTATCTATCTATCTATCTATCTATCTATCTATCTATCTATCTATCTATCTATCTATCTATCTATCTATCTATCTATCTATCTATCTATCTATCTATCTATCTATCTATCTATCTATCTACCTATCTATCTATCTATTTCATATAGAAGTTATAAAGATATGTTACAATATTGTGATATATTAAATGTATGAATATAAAAATTAAAAATATAAATATGGTCACATGACAAAATACATGGGTTTCTCTCTTCAGCGCCTAATTGTAGTAGTATTAATTATAACGTAAATATATTATTGTCGATAACAGGTCGGTGAAATAGCTGTATATTTGCTAATTCACTGTTATGTTGTATTTTTGCACAGATAATTATTTGCTAAGCAGTGGGCAATTTGCTTCATTCATGTTGTTCTTTGTTACATACGGTAAGTTGTTTTGTTCACTTTTATCTTTGGTACATACAGTAAGTTGTTTTGTTCACGTTTATCTTTGGTACATACAGTAAGTTGTTTTGTTCACGTTTATCTTTGGTACATTTAGTTAGTTGTTTTATGTTTCTGTTTGGTACATGCAGTAAGTTGTTTTGTTCACGTTTATCTTTGGTACATACAGTAAGTTGTTTTGTTCACGTTTATCTTTGGTACATTTAGTTAGTTGTTTTATGTTTCTGTTTGGTACATACAGTAAGTTGTTTTGTTCACGTTTATCTTTGGTACATTTAGTTAGTTGTTTTATGTTTCTGTTTGGTACATACAGTAAGTTGTTTTGTTCACGTTTATCTTTGGTACATACAGTAAGTTGTTTTATGTTTCTGTTTGGTACATACAGTAAGTTTACTTTTCTTATGTGTTGAAGTAGATTTTAATTAGTTTATAAAGATTTGTGTATTTTGTGTAATTATTGTAAAATGCAAACAGTTTCAAATCACTTAACAAGTTTTATTTAAGGTAATGTCACATCACAAAAGATGTCAATATTTCCGTGAGTTTTAAACTCATTTGTTCCATCTCCCAATCATCTAATCTGTAATGTGTTTTAAGTATGGCATATCTTGGCTTAAACCTCTCCCAATTTTCTAATCGGTAATGTGTTTTAAGTATGGCATATCATGGCTTAAACCTCTCCCAATTTTCTAATCTGTAATGTGTTTTAAGTATGGCATATCTTGGCTTAAACCTCTCCCAATTTTCTAATCGGTAATGTGTTTTAAGTATGGCATATCTTGGCTTAAACCTCTCCCAATCTTCTAATCTGTAATGTGTTTTAAGTATGGCATATCTTGGCTTAAACCTCTCCCAATCTTCTAATCTGTAATGTGTTTTAAGTATGGCATATCTTGGCTTAAACCTCTCCCAATTTTCTAATCTGTAATGTGTTTCAAGTATATATCTTGCCTTACACCGCCTTAGCGACAGTAGCTACATTTTTGTGCTGTATTTTTGTGTGGTACACCTAACAACCTAATGTTTATTAAAACTCTACACTCATGAATCATCACACAACTGTCTTATTAAAACTCTACACTCATCAATCAGCACACAACTGTCTTATTGAAACTCTACAATCTCCATTCACCACACAACTGTCTTATTAAAACTTTGCACCCGGCAATTATCACACAACTATCTTATTAAAACTCTACAATCAGAACTCATCCCACAAGGCACACAAAACTGTCTTATTAAAACTCCATATTCAGAGCTCATCACTGATCCCACTTAAAGCACTCACAACAACTGGTTCATCGCAACATCGAAATTTGCTACAAGTACTGAAATTTGCTACAAGCACTAAAAATACCAGTAAGAGGGACTTACCCCTCTAAAGTCTCTTGTCCGAATGTATAAATAAACTAAAAATTAAATACACTTTATTTTCGCTCTTCTCATCAACAACTGTAAAGGAAATGCAAGTTAATAATATCCATCCTTGTCACTAGTATTTATGCATTCTTCTTTATCTCCAATGCATTAATAAAAATTGCATCATGCATTTTGTGACAACTACTATTTAATCAATGGACATTAGCATACTTTTGTGACATCTACTATTTAATCAATGGTCATTAGCATACTTTTTTTGACATCTACTATTTAATCAATGGTCATTAGCATACTTTTGTGACAACTACTATTTAATCAATGGTCATTAGCATACTTTTGTGACAACTACTATTTAATCAATGGTCATTAGCATACTTTTGTGACAACTACTATTTAATCAATGGTCATTAGCATACTTTTGTGACAACTACTATTTAATCAATGGACATTAGCATACTTTTGTACACTCACTCTGAGGGAACATAGAGTCACCTGTGAACTTCACATACAAATGCTTCTGAAGTAAATCGTTGCTTTATCTATTCTTTTTTTTTTTCGAATTAAATCTTGTCTCGCCTCTTCTAACTACAGACTGGTGAACAAAAGACTGGTGAACAAAACAGACTGGTGAACAAAGCTGGCACAATTAACCATTAATCATGGTATTTTCCCTTTGCAGAGATCCCCGATGGCAGCATTCACATGCACTTAACTTTTAGTTTATGTTTATGTTATATGACATGATTATAAAGAGACATATCTAGTGAATTACATTTAGTTTATGTTTATAGTATACGACATGATTGTAAAGAGACATATCTAGTGAATTACATTTGGTTTATGTTTATAGTATACGACATGATTATAAAGAGACATATCTACTGAATTACATGTATTTCTATGTAAGTTCAGCAAATGTGCTGTTTTGTTACCATTGACAGTGTTCATTTAAAACATCTTAAATGCGAACTACTGACAGTTTGCTAAGCAATTTTAAAGAGCTGAATGCCGCGAGATCCCGGCGACAGCCTTGTAAAGTGGGTGGTCGTGTTTCCCCACCCCTTCAGTCGCTACCATAATTGCAATTTTTTAAATTCAATAACACTCCTTGGCTCATGAGTGTCGAGTCACTCCCTGACTAGAGATTGTGGGGAATGGTCATAAAAATCTCAAACTCATTAATGTATTTATTTATGCGAATTGTAGAATGATTTTATTCCACCCTATTGAAAAGCAATCTCCCACCCCAGTTAACATTCTGTTCTGTTAGTGTGAATTCACATTGCTTTAAATTTTTCAAGAGTGAAGCAATAGGTCTTGGTTTGCAGAAATAATCTCAGAATCTAGCTAAACGTAAACGTCGGAGCTACTGTGCAGTTAATGTGGAAGTTACAGGTGTGAAATATTATGCTAGCATTGTACAGTTAATGTAGAAGTTACAGGTGTGAAATATTATGCTAGCATTGTACAGTTAATGTAGAAGTTACAGGTTTGAAATAGTATGCTAGCATTGTACAGTTACTCTAGATGTTACAGGTGTGAAATATTATGCTAGCATTGTACAGTGAATGTAGAAGTTACAGGTGTGAAATATTATGCTAGCATTGTACAGTTAATCTAGATGTTACAGGTGTGAAATATTATGCTAGCATTGTACAGTTAATCTAGATGTTACAGGTGTGAAATATTATGCTAGCATTGTGCAGTTAATGTAGACGTTACAGGTGTGAAATATTATGCTAGCATTGTGCAGTTAATGTAGAGGTTACAAGTGTGAAATACTATGCTAGCATTGTGCAGTTAATGTAGAGGTTACAAGTGTGAAATACTATGCTAGCATTGTGCAGTTAATGTAGAGGTTACAGGTGTGAAATATTATGCTAGCATTGTGTAGTTAATGTAGAGGTTACAGGTGTGAAATATTATGCTAGCATTTGCGTGTGTGTGAAAGTGTTATAACACAATAGTGAGAATATACTGGTGATACATGACTTTGTGAATGAAGTGATGTGCCGAATGTCAGCACACGGGTATGAAGTGTTATGAGAGCAGTGAGCACACCCAGTTAAAATACAAGCAGTGAGCACTCAAGTAAGAAGTATTATGTCAGCAATAAGATATTGTAAAAGGTGAGCATCATCAATGAGCATACAAGGTTGAAATTTTCTATGAGGTGACCACACAAGAATGAAGTGTTAGGTCAGCGGCGGGTGTGTGCGCTGAAATGTTAGAATCAGTGAGCCCAGTTTGCAAGCAGTGAGCTTAAACAAGCGTATAAGGTTTGCAAGCAGTGAGCCTTAACAAGCTTAAAAGGTTTGCAAGCAGTGAGCCTTAACAAATGTAAAATATTTGCAAGCAGTGAGCCCTAACAAGCGTAAAAGGTTTGCAAGTAGTGAGCAAAAACAAGCGCAAAAAGTTTGCAAGCAGTGAGCAAATAGCAGGTGAGGCGAAACTAATAAGGAAAAACGGTGCACATCAAGGATGACTGGATAATTTTTGGTCAGAAAGAGAGGAACCTCAAGAGAATGAACTTTGAGGTGGTTAGGCCACTTTTGTCAAAATGCATTGCTTTAAGGCAGAGGTGGGCAAACTTTCCAGTGCAAGGGCTGCATACACAAATTTACACCTTGTCGCTAGCCACATAGTTCATTAAGAAAAATAATTAATATTTGAAATAGCAACAAACAAAAGGTTTTTCTAACTAACATCATAATTACTTTTCATTTGTTAATATTTGAAAACTTAAACTGTGTATTTGGCATCGCTTGGTTACATTTCTCTCAAAGTTAGAAAGAAATTTTACACTTGAGAAATTTAAATAGCGTGAACACAGGACTTGTTCCTAGGCCGCATGAAAACCCTTGGCAGGTAGTTTGCCAACCCTGCTTTAAGGTGATGTGTCCACTTTTTCTAGAATTAACTGTTATAATGGTTTTGCCGCCTATGTAGAATTCATTGTTGTAAGGTATTTTCTCCACTTTTGTCAGAATTAATTGCTGGAAGAAGATTGCTTCCACGTTTATCAAAATTACAACGCCAATATCTATTGACGAATTCAAAATTAATACATGCATTATATTTTCCCTGAACCCTGTACAGTGTACATGTTCTTGTGGCCGGAAGTAAACTTTTAACAGTCCTCAAACCTAAACACACATCTGGGTAAAATATTTCATCCGAGCTCCTCGGGACCAAAAGGAAGTCTTTTAGCTTTCCAATACTACTTATATTTGAAAATATACTTCTTAAAGTTTAATTTCTTGCTAGTTTAGGACATATATTTAAGAATATATTCAAGTGAACAATTGCCAAATGTAACTAGATATTATCCTTTTCTAACAATTAACAATGAAATTAAAATTTCGCATCAGGTTTGGAAATGAATTTTTAGTTAACTGTGGCTCCTGTCACATATCTACATGGCTTAATTGCACCTCATGACATTCCTACAGTCATTTCCTACTGGGCGCAAAAGTGCATGTTAAATTTTCGTGGTATTTCCTTTATTAGCATGTGAGAGTTTGTGTGAGGAGACCAATAAGTTCACTAATAGTAACGTGTAGTTGTAGCAGGTATTTTGATGGTAAGTGTAGGGAACGTTTTAGTGCTAGCAGTCATGAAAGTAGTGTTGATGGACAGAGTAATGAAAGTTTTAGGCAAGCAGTCATGAAAGTAGTGGTGATGGACAGTGTAGGGAAAGTTTTAGTGCAAGCAGTCATGAAAGTAGTGGTGATGGACAGTGTAGGGAAAGTTTTAGTGCAAGCAGTCATGAAAGTAGTGGTGATGGACACTGTAATGAAAGTTAAGTTGGCAGCAATGCTGAAAGTCATAGAAGTAGAGGTGGTGAAAGACAGCAGCAATGGTGAAAGTCAGAGAAGTAACGATGATGAAAGTAGTGGTAGAAGTAGCAGTGGTAAAAGTTATAGAAGTAGCAGCGGTGAAAGATGGCAGCAGTTGCAAAAGCCAGGCAGCAATGGCGAAAGGGGAACTTCTTTACTAACAATATATTAAAAGCATGAAAACAAAACTGACATTTTCCGTGCCAAAAGTGCAAATTGTGGAAACTGTCTTGAGCCTTTTTCGTGTTCAAAGCAATTGAACTATTCCCAGTGACGTAAAAGTCGCGTGCACATGGTGTGCTAACTGACCCACATAGGTTTCTGACGTCACTCTCGGCAGGTGTTCCCGATGGATTGATCACCTGACCCTGGCCAGTGTACGGGCGCCTGTTCTTCACAGCGTCAAGAGGAAATAAGAACAATGATTGTTGTTGACTTACCTCCCCTGCAAGATAAACCGTAAAGAAAAAAATAGTTTGAAAACGCGTTCTTATTTATTGGGTTATTTCTTCTATCAAGGTTGCTTATCTAAAACTTACAGTTGCCTTCAACTGATTTGTGAATAGTTTGTTTCAACATAATAGTCAGTTTCATGTCCAGTAAAATATAAAATAATGCTTTATTAATTCAATCGGTTTACGGTCCTCTAAGGGTGCTTACTTCAGAGTCCTTTAGATAATTACGCAAATTTGTATGTATATTTCATGGTCCATTAAATGCATACATTTAATGGTCCACTAAATACAAATTCATATGTACTACTTCCTGGTCCACTAAGCACTGGCACTTCATGGTTCACTAAACACCAGCACTTCATCGTCCTGGAAATACTCACATTAACCAAGTCAATGTTTTACACCAATGTTAACCTGTACTTTTAAAAAATACCTATTTTCCATAGCTGCAAACAAGCCACGATGGCCTAAATATAACGTTTCCAATTTAAAGCCACCATACATAAAATACAAGGAAATAAAATCCATAGTTTTGTTACAACAACAAACTGACGCACAGAAGAGAATAATAGGAACACCGCAACGATGAACAGAAGAGAAAATGTCAGACTTTTGACCTTTCTGGCCACAATGTCAATTAGACAGTTATAGCTGTGAAGTGTGATAAACCGAAAAACAGAATCTTTGATTTGGTCCCGGATATAATTTTTAAAATGACAATGAGCTTCCTTATTATAAATGAAGAATATTAAACTGAACGCAATTGTCAGTGAGATACAGGCAGAAACGGAACAAGAACTGAACAATAAAAAGTCCTTTAGAAAGCACTGAGACACAAACAACGAAACTCTGAAGAGAGAAAGACACGGACAGTGAAACTCTGAAGAGAGAAAGACACGGACAGCGGAACTCTGAAAAGAGAAAGACACAGATAATGGAACTCTGAAAAGAGAAAGACACAGACAGCGGAACTCTGAAAAGAGAAAGACACAGATAATGGAACTCTGAAAAGAGAAAGACACAGATAATGGAACTCTGAAAAGAGAAAGACACAGACAGCGGAACTCTGAAAAGAGAAAGACACAGATAATGGAACTCTGAAAAGAGAAAGACACAGATAATGGAACTCTGAAAAGAGAAAGACACAGACAGCGGAACTCTGAAAAGAGAAAGACACAGATAATGGAACTCTGAAAAGAGAAAGACACAGATAATGGAACTCTGAAAAGAGAAAGACACAGATAATGGAACTCTGAAAAGAGAAAGACACAGACAGCGGAACTCTGAAAAGAGAAAGACACAGACAGTGGAACTCTGAAAAGAGAAAGACACAGATAATGGAACTCTGAAGAGAGAAAGACACGTTTAACATTTGATATGAGTTGCTTGGAGTGATAGATGGAAACAAGGAGTAAACATGAGGGCTATCCAAGTGCATCAGACCATACAATGTAAACAATAGACCAGGATGAATGACTATGCATGCTTTGATTTCATGAGCAGGAAGGAAAGATTACTCCATTGTCACTTTGGTTCAATAGGAGGATTTGCCTCTGCCGTGCGACGAAAGGTGAGATCATAGAACACAAAATTAGGATCGCTATTCCTACAAACGTGGACCAGAAAAGGGTGTTTACGGAGGGAAAAGTCATATCACAAGAAAAGGTGATAAATTGTTGAGAGCCAAATTTTGGACTAAGAGAGAAAGATGACTGATGGAAAATATACTATGTTTTTCATTTTTTGAGTGAAAACTCTTAAGGATAAGGTACGTATATTTTTATCAAACAGAAGAGTGAATGTGTCATATTGAATTGCACGAATGGTTCATTTCCTTTCAGCAAAAGATAGTGTAAAAATGTGGACATGGGAGTAATCCAAGAGTCACAGTAAATTTGTTGTTCTTTTATAAATTATTTAAAGCTGCATAAAATTATTTGCATGGTTTTTATTCTCGGGCAGAGTAATTGCAAGTGACAAGTCAAATTATCAGTCAGAGATTGTGTCTAAAACATACAAACAAGTACAAACATTGGCTGTGAAGAAAGGGGAAGTAACATTGAACATGTCTAAAACATACAAACAAGTACAAACATTGGCTGTGAAGAAAGGGGAAGCAACATTGAACATGTCTTCAAAGCTTCCGATGAGTTAAGCGGAAAACTCTGATGGCTTTAAATTGTGACATGTTAAATGATAAATTTACTAGGAGTTAAGATAGTTTAGATGTGCAATCACTCTATGCAGGAAAATTTTGCAGTACTAAGATTACTGCTCTTTCTCCTCTTGCTATTCGGAATTTACTCATTGGGAAATGTTTGCTAGTTATTTTATTCAGAAGTTAGTTATATAGCAAAGTAAGAGTACAATCTTTATTTAACTAATGTAGCAGAAAGAAATATTTATACTTTATAAGAAATTGGAGTATAATAATTGTTCACTGAAGGCCTCCAATATAATTACGTAATGTAATGTGGCAAAGTGGGAGTATGATCTTTGTTCATTGAGGGCCTTCAAGATAATTATGTACATGTAAAACTGAAGTCGGAGTATGATCTTTGTTCATTGAGGGCCTTCAAGATAATTACGTACATTTAATTGCAAAGTCGGAGTATAATCTTTGTTCATTGAGGGCCTCACTGAAGGGCACAGAGAGCAGTTCTGGCATCATAAATTCATTTTGTGAATTACCATCCCAGGTCCCCAGCAGCCCTTTAGGGATAGATGACAAATCCGCCTGGAAAAAATAAAGAATCTTGATTAAATTAATTGACAAGGGTGAAAGGTTAAATCTATAAAATGAGTGGCAAGTTGGTTTGTGATCATACATGTCAACTGTTGTTTATTGATGGTTTATGACCATACATGTCCACTGTTGTTTATTTATGGTTTGTGACCATACATGTCCACTGTTGTTTATTGATGGTTTGTGACCATACATATCCACTGTTGTTTATTGATGGTTTAGTTTCATGTTAAAGGAAGATCCAGCATTGTGACTACTGATGTCAAACTTGTCAATCACAAAACCATTTTAGGATAAATGATGTGATTGGACAGAATGTAGGTGTGGAAGTGTGGGAAAGTTGTGCATAATTAGCATAGGTAATTTCCAGATGTGGACTTTTTCCAAGCAACCACAGTCCAAACAGATCCAGAAATTAATTATCGAAGGAGAAATATGACAACAATGATTCACAACCAAACAGAGCAGAACAGAATAGAATGGAATAGAACAGAATAGAACATGGCAAATAACAATGCAGTGATAAGTATTTGCTACAATGAAATTGATAGTGGTTTGTGTCAAGGCCAAATCCCTCTGAATACAAGTCCACTAAACTGAAAGAATATAATTTAAAATATACATGGCATGCTACTTAACATCTTACAAATACCCCAAAAAGTTCTTAAACTGCAAATCTCATTTTATAACAAATATACATACCTTTCATTCTGCAAAAACAAAGAGAATAAAACACTGCATCAATAATTCCTGAATTTTCTGTGTTTGAGAATGGCGGGAATGTATTACTTACTGTATTTGAGAATGGTGGGAGTGTATTACTTACTGTATAATGGCGGGAATGTATTACTTACTGTATTTGAGAATGGTGGGAGTATATTACTTACTGTATTTGAGAATGGCGGGAATGTATTACTTACTGTATAATGGCGGGAATGTATTACTTACTGTATTTGAGAATGGTGGGAGTGTATTACTTACTGTATTTGAGAATGGCGGGAGTGTATTACTTACTGTATTTGAGAATGGCGGGAGTGTATTACTTACTGTGTTTGAGAATGGCGGGAGTGTATTACTTACTGTGTTTGAGAATGGCGGGAGTGTATTACTTTTGTGTTTTAGAATGGCGGGAGTGTATTACTTACTGTGTTTTAGAATGGCGAGAGTGTATTACTTACTGTGTTTGAGAATGGCGGGAGTGTATTACTTACTGTGTTTGAGAATGGCGGGAGTGTATTACTTACTGTGTTTGAGAATGGCGGGAGTGTATTACTTACTGTGTTTGAGAATGGCGGGAGTGTTATTACAACGTGTAGTACATTTAGTCGTTCTGCGACCTGGATCCCATCTCCATTACTTAGAAGCACTGAGAAGTTGCTATGGTAACGGTCTTCGTCAGATTGTGCGCAGTACACATTGTTGACAATAGAAAGACCTGAAACATACCAGTTCAATGATGACGATTATGATGATAAATATCATGTAAGTAGAATGATAAATACACAATTGGTAAATGAATTATTCACTTCATTTTTGTTCATTTCATTTTACTTCTAAAATTGCTTTACATAGGCATTAGACATCTAAATAACTATTTAACAATCTATTTTTCTCTGTTCATTTATTTCTCTCTCTCTCTCTCTCTCTCTCTCTCTCTCTCTCTCTCTCTCTCTCTCTCTCTCTCTCTCTCTCTCTCTCTCTCTAACCTTTTAAAATTACTTTATTTGATGGCTTGTGACAAGTATGGGTTTCCATGGTTTGGCAATTGGTGAGTATGGTTTAATAATGGAGATAGCAAATGATTGGAAAAGAAAGTAGAAGATTCGACTTTGTTGAGCAGGTTTTGATAACGGAGATAATAAATGAAGGAATCGAAAGAGTGGGCATATATATATTTAATTTAGAAACAATTTCCCAAAAAATAAAAATGAAATACATGTTTTAAAAAGTATAAAATTAGTTATTTTACAAACAAAATTGTCACATATCCAAGCTAATATTTTTATTTACTGTTAATACGTTATGTGCAAAATAACATACAGCTGATTACTTCAACAAGTTTGGTTCTTATATTTGTGATTTTGCATCTTGTAGTAAAGACCAGTATGTGTTACTTTAATATTTGTGTTTTTATTGTATCATTTTGTGTATGCATATACAAATTAAAATTAGTTATTCAACTAGTTTGAGTATAAATTTATCTTATAATCGTGTTTGTACAAATTAAAAATTGCTACTATCAAAATAATGAATACGTATTTATTGTGTATGAGTTGATGTGAACACAAAAACTGCTTGTTATAATAAGTCTGAGTATTAATTGTTACACGTTTGTACAGAATACAATTAGTAGTTGAAACCGAACCTGAAAGTTAAATTTCATTTGAAATGTTATATGCACATTAAAATCCTGATCTTCATGATTAAATTAGTAATATTCGAAAATATTTACTTATGCAAAATACTAAATATATTTTAGTATGATGTCACAAAATCTATTTATAAATATGACACTATTCACTCTAAGTACCTCTTACAATTCTATGGGAGCTCATGACACACCTCTTACAACGATATCTTATCTCATGACACACCTCTTACAATTATACCTTTAGTTCATGACATACCTCTTACAATTATACCTTTAGTTCATGACATACCTCTTACAATTATACCTTTAGTTCATGACATACCTCTTACAATTATACCTTTAGTTCATGACATACCTCTTACAATTATACCTTTAGTTCATGACATACCTCTTACAATTATACCTTTAGTTCATGACATACCTCTTACAATTATACCTTTAGTTCATGACATACCTCTTACAACGATATCTTATCTCATGACATACCTCGAAAGTCTTGCCATATTGAGTGTCCGTTGTCAAAAAAATATTGTTTGTTGTTAACTTTGACCCCTAGCCTTCGTGGTACAGGGTCATCGGGAGGTGTCAGAGTGATCGTTACTGTGTCTGAGTTGAACGATGAGATCACAATTGACGTCATGACTGTTGGTTGCAGGTACTGGGCTTCAGATTTTACTATATATGTTGTTTTTTTTTAACAAAGGGAAAGGAATATTTAATAACGAATGTTTAACAAAGAGAAAAGAAAATTTAATAATCATTGTTTAACAAATGTAAAGGAAAACTTAATAACAAATGCTTAAGAAATTGAAATGAAAAATTAATAGTCAATGTTTCACAAAGGAAAACACAACTTAATAACGAATGTATAAGAATTGGAAAGAAAATTTAATAAACAATGCTTAACAAATGGAAAGGAAAATATAATAACCAATGCTTAACAAATAGAAAGAAAATATTAATAACGAAAATTTAATAGATGGGAAAAAACTTAATTTTACAATGTTTATATAACGCCTAATAATTTGGAACGGTAAAATATAATAATGTAATGCTTTACTAACATCAAACAAATAGAAAGGAATATTAAATAATAAATGCGTGTTAGTAATTGGAAAGGTAAAATATAATGATGTTTTGTTTAACTTACACCATACAGACAGAAAGAAAACTTTAATAACGAATGTTTTCATACATAGAAATATGAAATATATTGATGTGATACTTTACTATCCTCAAACAAATGGAAAGGAAATTTAATAATGAATGTTTAGTAAATGAAAGAAATTTAATAATGAATGTTTAGTAAATGAAAGAAATTTAATAATGAATGTTTTTGCAAATAAAATAGTAAACATTTACAGTTTAATATACCACATGGACCAAACAAATGGAAAAGTAAGCATTGACAGTTTAATATTTCACTGGAATCAAAAAAATAGAAAAGTTAAATAGTATGATACAATAGTTCACGACTGAACTTTTGGCAAAATGCTTAATTAGGAAAGACTATATGAATTATGTACACTATCTTTCCTTTATAGGTTTATAATCTCTTGATAGCGTGTAACCTTGCCCTTGAGTAAGAGTAGGTCCCGTGCCATCAAGTAAAGCTCTTCAAGTCTGTTCTTCCTAATATATCATCATATCATCAAATGTTTAGAAAGCCTAACTAGACTGTGTTTAATGATTAAATATTTATGAAGACAACTCTGATCATTGATATGAAATTAATTTGACTATATAGTGTTTCTAGAATATGTTAATGAAATTTTCTCTCTGACAACAGTCCTTAATAATGTATAATTTTGATCGCATCTATGAAAGTGGTCAGACAACAGTCCTTAATAATGTATAATTTTGATCGCATCTATGAAAGTGGTCAGACAACAGTCCTTAATAATGTATAATTTTGATCGCATCTATGAAAGTGGTCAGACAACAGTCCTTAATAATGTATAATTTTGATCGCATCTATGAAAGTGGTCAGACAACAGTCCTTAATAATGTATAATTTTGATCGCATCTATGAAAGTGGTCAGACAACAGAGTTGAATTATACACACCTCTGACCATTTGTACGAAATTGGTAAAAAAGAAATTATGTATAATGCTCATTCCGTCTCTGGAAAGTGTACAAAAATACAGCTAACTTTGTTTAATGTTGATTCCCTGTTAACATTTTCAGACGACAGAAGTAAAAGACACTCACAGAGGGGACTTATACGTTCCGTGAACCGAGCTTGGACCTTGGTTCCTGGAGAGTTCAAAAGCCAAAAGTCTCCAGCCCCACCAAAGTAGTAGTTCTTGCCGTCAAAGGTTTCTATATGAGGATCACCGTAAACTGACGCTACAAACACATAAAATGTCAAGAGAATGCCAATGTTCAGCGAAGGAAGTAATAAGAAATTGGAATGTTGGTCATGATGTAACCGTATGGTTAAAAAAAGCCAAATATCACTGAAAATAAATGAAAGTGTAAGTAAACGAGACTGAAAATAAATGAAAGTGTAAGTAAACGAGACTGAAAATAAATGAAAGTGTAAGTAAACGAGACTGAAAATAAATGAAAGTATAAGTAAACGAGACTGAAACTAATTGAAAGTATAAGTAAACGAGACTGAAAATAAATGAAAGTATAAGTAAACGAGACTGAAAATAAATGAAAGTGTAAGTAAACGAAACTGCAGAGAAATTAGATTTAAACTAAAGACACTGCAATAATATATGAGATTATAAAGAAATGCGAATGAAACTACAGAGAAATCAAAATTGCAATTATGAGAATATAACTACAATGAAACAACATTGCAAAGATATGAGAATGTAACTACAGTGAAACAACATTGTAAGGAAATGAGAATATAACTACAATGAAACAACATTGCAAAGATATGAGAATGTAACTACAGTGAAACAACATTGTAAGGAAATGAGAATGTAACTACAGTGAAACAACATTGTAAGGAAATGAGAATGTAACTACAGTAAAACAACATTGTAAAAATAGGAGAATGTAACGGAAATGCCCTAATTATCACAACGCCAAGCACCTATATCTATAAAGATTAAAACAAATTGAGTGAAACTGCTGTCAGCCTATAATTAAGAGAAAGAGAGAGAGATTCTGATTTGTAGATGAAAGAAACCTAGTAGCGAAAGTTATTTCTTTACGTTCAAATACCTTAGACATTTTTACGGTCATTGAATTATGTGTATTTATCGTCTCAATATTCTTTAAATCCATTCCCAATCAAATGTATTGGCTCATATTTGGTTGAATTATGTTATTAGATTAATTGTTACATTTTTTTCTCTATTTCAGTCCATCCGTCCATCCATCCATCCATCTATTTATAAATCTATTTATATTGTATAGAGAATTTTATGATAAAATGTACACCTACCAATTCCTGGGGGCACGTATGTGTTGCAATCTCGCGTGGGCCGCCGTTTCGAGTACAGATCGCAGTAGCCTTCACTACTCCATGAACAACAGAAATACCGTGGTACGACATCCTGGATTGCAAAGTGAGGTGCATATATTTTATATTTTATAACGAAATAGTAAGTAAACTTTCACCCGTGCTAGAAAGCGGATATTATGAGTGAAATTAGAAGATCGAAGTAGGAAAAAACAGACATTATGAGTAAAATTAGAAAATTGAAGTAGGAAAAAAGAGACATTATGAGTAAAATTAAAGACTCAATAACTGGTCCCACTATCTTTATTATGTTGGCAATATGCCAAATGCTATGAACAGACCTTTACTGAGTGGAGAAATGTAAGATATGCAAGTAAAATTTATGAAATAGGGGAAGAGTATGAAATGGGGGCAATTACGAAACATGGGCCAACTTTATGTAGGGAAAGTGTAAAAAATTTGGGCAAACTTTATGTAGGGAAAGTGTAAGAAATTTGAGCAAACTTTTATCAATTGTGGGGAAAAGTAGGAACTATGAGCAAACTTTTATTTAGTAGGGGAAGAGTTTTAGCGATACGGGCAATTGTTTAAAAATGTTTGGAATAATAGGAAGTGTGAGCAAACCTTTATCACGTAGAAACAGTGTAAGATATGTAGGCATTTCTTTTAAGTTGTGGAGAAAGTGGGAACTGAGACCAAACCTGTATCTAGCAGAGGAATTATAGGGATGTAGCCAGTTTTTTAAAATGTGGGAAAAGTAGGAAATGTAACCAAACCTGTATCTAGCAGAGGAATTCTAGGGATGTAGCCAGTTTTAAAAAGTTGGAAAAGTAGGAAATGTAAACAAACCTTCAGCAAATGGGAGAATATTGGCACACGCCCAGGTGTTCCTTGAGGAGCACTACTCCAAGCATGTGCTCGTTCTGACGTAGACCCGTAATACGAATCTTGTGCATACGTCAGCACATTTTGTTGGTTGTAACAGCAGTGACTTCCGGCACCATCAGGTCTGCATAAACAATAAAATACCAATAATTAAATGTTGAATAAACTATACAAACATTATGCATAGACAATAAAATACCAGAATTCATTGTAGAATTTTTGAATGCATGGAGCCAACCGGCATAGAAATAAAACACAACTTAATTTAGCACATTGCCAATAATTTGTGGAATTATGCACAGAAGCTATATGTTCTGACATATCATTAATTAATTGTGGAGTAAAATTTACAGCCAATATAATTATGCAAATGATATTAAACACTTAAAATAAAAGTGTTAATTTTAGGCATTTCTCAATATTACAACTATTAATCAACATAATATATTTTAAATAATAACATTTAACAGTAATTAGGAGCATTTAAATATTGTTAATACAATGTATTACTTCGCATTTATTAACAAACAGGAAATTACTAACAATATTGAACGGTTAGTTACTTACAGCAATAAAGAATAATTAAATATTTAATAAATATTAATAAATAGTAGTTTCGAATTGCAAGGAGTATTTAAAGATCATTTACTGAAAGCACTGAAGAATGACAAAATATTTAAGTTATTAGCAAATAGCATTTACGAACTAAGAGAATTTAAAAATTATTAAGTATAGCATTTTAGCATTGCTGCAAGTATTAATTTAATTATAATAATATTTTAAAATAGTAACTAACGTGTACAGTGTTTGCAATTATTAACTACATTTTCAAAATTATTACAGGTTTTAGCAAGTATTGTAATACGTAAAATGGTGTCTCAGTTTATTCAAGTATTAATTAACATGAAAGAAGGGTTTCAGTATGTAACAAGTATTAATTAACATGAAAGAAGGGTTTTAGTATGTGACAGGTATTAATTAACATGAAAGAAGGGTTTCAGTATGTGACAGGTATTAATTAACATGAAAGAAGGGTTTCAGTATGTGACAGGTATTAATTAACATGAAAGAAGGGTTTCAGTATGTGACAGGTATTAATTAACATGAAAGAGGGATGATCTCATCATATAACAAATATTAACTAATAGTTAAAGACTGGCAATAGTTTAAAAACAAGTATTAATTGACTTGAACTAAGTGGTCTCAGTATATAACAATACTAAATTACGAGAAAAATTACCTGACAAGTATTAATTGACTTGAACTAAGTGGTCTCAGTATATAACAATACTAAATTACGAGAAAAATTACGTGACAAGTATTAAGTTACACAAAACACAAAGTGGTCTCATTATGTAACAAGTATTAAGTTACGTCTAAAGTGGTCTTAGGATGTAACAAATATTAACTATTCCAGCACTCACGTAGACTGGACAGAGCGTACGCAGTGTTTGGCCCCTTTGTTATACACACAATTACTGTCACTATGGAAAATGCTACAGCCAATGTCCGGCTGCCATCGTCCCCAGTCGGCCAGCGTCTGTTGAATGGTGCATGGACACGGTAACAATCTGTCCAACCATGAAACATCATTCTGTTCCTGATCAGCCCATGATTTACACATTTTCTCTGGCCACCGTTCACCATATGCATCAGTCATGGCTTTGTTGTTGTGCCACCCAAGTATTATTGGTCCCACTGACACGTACCTGAAACACAAAACACAACTGGTCCCACTGATACATATCTGAAACACAAAACACAACTGGTCCCACTGATACATATCTGAAACACAAAACACAACTGGTCCCACTGATACATATCTGAAACACAAAACACAACTGGTCCTGCTGATATGACAAGAAAAGAATAAATGGTCCTACCTTCTGAGGTATGTTCAAAACAAAGCATGTACTGTCACACTGAGGTATGTGTGAAAAAAATTCTAGTCCCTTATTCTTATTTAAGTGTGTTGGATAAAGATAAAGCGAAACTGTTGATAAGAGTGTGAAAATATAAATAATAACAGGTTCTACGGAAGTACTGTGAAATTGAAAGAATAACTGACCACTGTTATGTAAGTGAATGACAAAGAATAACTGTTCTCAAGGACGTAAATGGATTACTTATGCCACAGAAATATATGGCAATATGGCTGTGAAATTCGAATGGATGGAAAAACAAGACCTTTCTTTTATTATTTTCCCTTTCACTACTCTGGTCTTAACCCGCTTTCTCAGCACGCATGCACACATACACACTTTCTCACACACTCACACACTCACACACACGCATGCACGCACATTCACACATTTACACACACACACACTGCATCACACTCACACACACGCGCGCACACGCACACACACTGTATCACACTCACACTCACACACACACACACACCAACTTCTGTTTTACAGGCAAAAGACGAACGACATAAAAGTATATTCACAAGCACCCAACCTAAGCTAAGATCATTTAACATTCGTAAAGTAACGTACCACTTCGGTCAGATGTTTTTCAGTCCTATATAGCCTATTGTAAGCTAAGATCATTTAACATTCGTAAAGTAACGTACCACCTCGGTCAGATGTTTTTCAGTCCTATATAGCCTATTGTAAGCTAAGATCATTTAACATTCGTAAAGTAACGTACCACCTCGGTCAGATGTTTTTCAGTCCTATATAGCCTATTGTAAGCTAAGATCATTTAACATTCGTAAAGTAACGTACCACTTCGGTCAGATGTTTTTCAGTCCTATATAGCCTATTGTACTAAAAATATCTCAGTTAGGCATTCTAATTTTGAATTTTGGATTGCACAACTACAACTCTCGTTCAAATTGTTTTTTTCACATTCAATATTGTAACATACGATTAAGAATGCACAGTGTACATGAATGTAACAGACGATTAAGAATGCAAAGTGTACATGAATGTAACAGACGATTAAGAATGCAAAGTGTACATGAATGTAACAGACGATTAAGAATGCAAAGTGTACATGAATGTAACAGACGATTAAGAATGCAAAGTGTACATGAATGTAACTGACGATTAAGAATGCAAAGTGTACATGAATGTAACAGACGATTAAGAATGCAAAGTGTACATGAATGTAACAGACGATTAAGAATGCAAAGTGTACATGAATGAATACTTAATGATGTATGTATCAGGATACAAAGAAAGTATGCGGTTAGTGAAGTCAGAAGTGTGCGGTTAGTGATGTCAGAAAGTATGAGGTTAGTGAAGTCAGAAAGTATGCGGTTAGTGAAGTCAGAAGTGTGCGGTTAGTGATGTCAGAAAGTATGAGGTTAGTGAAGTCAGAAAGTATGAGGTTAGTGAAGTCAGAAGTATGCGGTTAGCGAAGTCAGAAGTATGCGGTTAATGAAGTCAGAAGTATGAGGTTAGTGAAGTCAGAAGTATGAGGTTAGTGAAGTCAGAAGTAAATTTAACCCACATTTGCTCATTGGCAGCATCCTGAAAGTCCCGGCTTAGTCTGACCTCCACTACCCCGATAAGGTACTGATCGCAGTCCTGCTGGCATTGTTTGTCAACCGGGTTAAATGACAGTCTACCCGCGGAATTGGGGTAGTTCTCCGCCAATACAAGTAAGTCTTTCCACTGAACCTAAAAATCAATGACACGACAATAACTACGAATGTAAATTCTTTGACAGTGACACATTTTAAATGATGGATTTTAATCTGAACACATCACACAAAGTACCAATTACCTTTACAATGTCAAATATCAAAACATTTCTTGATTTAGGCACAAGACGTGAGTATCGAGATAACCATGTCACATAGGTCAAATGTCAAATAAATATATTGGTTTAAAGAAGAGCTGGATATTTAATGTCTGCATGTAGTATCGATATGTGATCAGAATAGTTATCAATGACAAGTACCGAGTGGTAATAGTTCTAAATGACTGGAATAAAAGCGAAAATATAAATATGGAATAATAATAATAATAGTTCCGTGAAGAGCGGGGAATAGAATCCAGAAAGTTGGGCTACCTGGTCTATGTCGACCACATTGTTGAGTGGCAGGTTCAAATCCAATCTCTGGACTTATCACTTTTATGAAGGAGAAAGCAAAACGTGATGCTATACCGGATCCAACTTCACCTGGGTTAACAAATTCTGCGTTAAGCACTATTATTTCAGGGTATTCTAGTGAAAACTCTGAGGAGTTGGACCATGGAAGTAAACATACAAATAATGGCATTACAATCAAAGCCAACCCACAATTAAGAAAATATAGAAAAATAATGCATGAACTTTTTATCAAACTTCATCCAGATGCCATTATCAGATGACATTGGCTCCTGGATCAGAGATTAATCGTACAAAATAGGCTTTTCTTTACAGCCCTAAAACTACAAGAGATAGAACAGCAACAAACTAATATCACAACACTGTGCACTGAAATAGAAGACAATAAAACATTCAGCACACCAAGACCTGTGAAAACATTTAGAGCAGTTCAAATATGCATAATACCTCAGCCAGATGGATTAAGGAAATGAAAGAAGAGTATAAACATATTTCACCTGTACAACGTCACAATCATTGAGAAAGATACCTAGTGAAGGTAAGAACTGTGGCAAAGTGGAAAGCCCCAAGCGCAGACCAGGTACAAATATTATGGTTGAAATATATTGCTTCTTTACATGGTAGACTTGCTGAACAAATGCAACAACTATAAACTTTACCAGCCTGGATGGTAAATTGTAAAACAAACCTGATTATGAAAGATCCAGAGAAAGGCACGACAATATCTCTCTGTGATTCTGCATATCTCGCAATCTGGTAAAATATCAACAGTGTTTACATCACGTGATTTTGTGATTCCCTTAACCAAACGTAACATTATTTGCATTAGTCATGACTCTAGTTATCCCTATAAACAATAAGGTTGCATATATCCCACTAGAGCTTTTGTTTCCCTTAAAATCAAACTCTATCTTACGTCCTGTTCTGTTTCTCTGTATCCGACAAGTACGACATCAACGCGAGCAGTGTCGACTACTGACAACTGACGAGGAATCCAAGTAAGGCTTAATTCCCCAGGACGCATCTGGAACCAGTCCTGTAGTGAATGATCAGCCAACAATTGCGGTGCAACTAGAGATAGACAAATGGCAGGCTAACATTCATAAAAGAAGTGATCAGAAAGACTAGAGAAAAATAATAAAATTATTCTAAGCATACTTTTATATCATAAGGAAGATAAATTGCTCCTGTTGTACATATGCTACAGACATTATACTTACTAGCAATAATTGTGGAATAAGCAATCCATTTACTATCATTAACAATAATGGTGGAATGAGCAACACACTTGCTATTCATTAACAATAATTGAGCACAATCAAGCCACGTGTTGCTCATTCAATAACATTGGAGTAAAACAAGACAGCAGTTACACAATTACTAACAGTAAGTGTAAAATAAACAGGCCAAATGTTCTTTAGAACAATGACTGTGAAATAAACTGGCAAATAGTTGCTTCTTAACTGTGGCCGTGAAATAAACAGTCAAATAATTACTTACTAAAAGTAAATGAGAAATTTACAGGCCACGTTTGTACTTACTAACAGTAATTGTGGAATAAACATGCCAGTTGTCACGATCTGAAGAAACCTCTATTTTCACCTGTCCCCTGCTTGATAACTTTGGCACATAGCACCGACCTCTCATTGTAGTAGTCATCTGTCCATCGGTAATTATCTGTACAAGTAGCAGAAGTAGTCATCTGTCCATCAATAATTATCTGTACAAGTAGCAGACGTAGTCATCTGTCCATCAATAATTATCTGTACAAGTAGCAGACGTAGTCATCTGTCCATCAGTAATTATCTCTACAAGTAGCAGGAGCACATTCATAAGCAAATAAACACCTGTGCAATAGATTCCATATTAGGGACAGTTGCACTCACTGCGTGTAACCTACACATTCTCATAGAAAATAACGACGCTAGATCAGTAAAACCAGGCTAAGAAAAGTAAAGTTAGAGATCCCAAGACAGATGCCCTAACTTTGGAAAGTTTGGAATTCCAGATACCGTATAGAGGCCTCAAACGTGCAACAGTTTTGAAGTTTTGGAACAAGGACATAAGTTCCAAATTTGTTATACAAATTTGTGATATCTGAGTGGGTGAATGTATCTGTGCTGATATATAAAATGCCACACCCACTCAAATTGTACCCTGCTATTTAGGCACATGTATAATTACAAAACGTTATTGGTCGCACACCAAACAGATCGATATACAAAACGTTATTGGTCGCACACCAAACAGATCGATATACAAAACGTTATTGGTCGCACACCAAACAGATCGATATATAAAACGTTATTGGTCGCACACCAAACAGATCGATATATAAAACGTTATTGGTCGCACACCAAACAGATCGATATACAAAACGTTATTGGTCGCACACCAAACAGATCGATATATAAAACGTTATTGGTCGCACACCAAACAGATCGATATACGAAACGTTTCTTCCACCCCTAACCGTTACACTCAATCACATCTAGGCAGTTGATAAAATGAAAAACATTCCCTGATAAACGAATGGAAATGTCTCTTACTAAATAATATAAATATTGTTGTTATAGTATAGATGCTAAAATGAGCACAAAACATTGTTTACAGTTGGCAGAACAGCATACACTATCTATATCTTTCTATTGTAACAAATGTATTAATTAATAGTTTGCACCCTTACATGAACAAAAGTCGATGGAAGTCATTTATCTACAGTCTATTTAATTTACTAGGTGTAAGCCTGAGTTGCATTGTTTCCATTAGGATGATTTTAGAACAGCAATAGCCTTGCTATTGGTTGGCATGGTTACAGTCTAAGGTTGATTGACTGACAGCTTGGTCTAGTATGATGAATGCCAAAACAGATCACAGCCATGAGCCAGAACGAGTCAAAGCTTCCATGTTCACTAATGCATAAAGCGTTCCAGATTGCCAACATTTTTAAACCTGCTCTGTTTCTGATGTGAAGCAAATTTGCATAATTATGGCTGAAGTATTAAAGATGAGTCATTTCCCTCTTTCAATGGCAAAACGAGAATTACTCCAAGCCTGGGACACATAAAGGAATCCAAAGTTCTGAGGGAGTCCTATGTTAAAAAAATCAACGATGTAATAATACACTCCCTTTCATCACTCACTAACGGTCTTATCAACTTATTTTTAATGGGGGGGGAAGTAGACATTACTGAATAGACTGCGCATCTAGATTTAAACAAATGTAAGTTTTATGTACGAATATACATCTATGCAGAGGCAAAAGAATCACACATCACTCATGAAAAGGATTTACACATCATTAAGACAAAAGAATAACATCGCTAAGGCAAAGGAATTGCACATCTGTACACAAGGCAAGAGCATGCTTAATCGGTTGGACAGTTGTCCATTGCATCCAATTAATTAATGCTGTACATGACGGTAAAACTAGTACTTTGGATTTCCGTTTCGTAAGACAAAATAAAACTCTTGGAATGAACTTCTCATTACACAGCAAATGTGAGGCAAAACTTGTTCCCTCATAAGACAAAATAAAACTCTTGGAATGAACTTGTCAATACACAGCGAATGTGAGGCAAAACTTGTTCCCTCATAAGACAAAATAAAACTCTTGGAATGAACTTGTCAATACACAGCGAATGTGAGGCAAAACTTGTTCCCTCATAAGACAAAATAAAACTCTTGGAATGAACTTCTCGATACACAGCGAATGTGAGGCAAAACTTGTTCCCTCATAAGACAAAATAAAAGTCTTGGAATGAACTTCTCAATACACAGCGAATGTGAGGCAAAACTTGTTCCCTCATAAGACAAAATAAAAGTCTTGGAATGAACTTCTCAAAGCACAGCGAATGTGAGGCAGAACTTGTTCCCTCATAAGACAAAATAAAACTCTTGGAATGAACTGATTTTTATTAAGGTCATCTTTACGAGCAAGTATTTGGTTGCTTCGTTTAATCCTTTGACTTTTTTTTTCATTTACAAATGACGACAATGCTCATAATTTCACTCTCTCACGTATTTATTTTGCAAAAGGAATAATCTATTATGCAATCACTGTAGTAACACAGAATGGTATCTTACATTGTCTTTACTAATACATCCTTTCGAATGATCAAGTTAGATAACTCCATGTGTTTACTACTACATCATGTCGAATGATCAAGTTAGATAACTCCATGTGTTTACTACTACATCCTGTCGAATAATCAAGTTAGATAACTCCATGTGTTTGTGCATGTCTTTGTATCACAAGAATGAAGAATACACAGCAACATGGGAATTGTAATACAATCAAAATATAAGGTTCCTTACACGGAAGTAAACGAGCAGTATATAACTGCAAACCCCTCAACTACCGCCCAGGTAGACTAGTTTGAGGACCTTTGAGAAGAGAGTGAGTAAGTGAGAGGGGAGAACATCTCAACTGGGCCGACATCAAACAGTTCTGATAACAAAACAACTCTTTTTCCTATTCTGCGTAAGAAAACAAAATTAATGTATCAAATTCCCGTAGGTGAGCGAAGCGTCAGGATGCTACACACATGTTTGTCAGAAGAAGAAGGAAAAAACGTGTTCGTTTTCTAACTTTCCCTCTATGATTGGTGCTTAAAATCGCAACCATTAACTAGAAATACACGTACGTTCCTTCCAGGAAACAGTTTATGACTCGTCATTTCTTGAACTTATAGATAGATAGATAGATAGATAGATAGATAGATAGATAGATAGATAGATAGATAGATAGATAGATAGATAGATAGATAGATAGATAGATAGATAGATAGATAGATAGATAGATATGCACGTGCACTGAATACTGTACAGTGGGTGTTTGCATGTGATGTCTCTAATGTGTTTTTGTTTTTGTTTTTTAGAAAAAAAGATAATGATGACAATATCAGTAATAACTAAGTACTTTTGTAAGATCTCAACTCTCACTTAAAAAAACGCGTGTTATTTAATCTAGACCTTTATATAACAATTGTCGCTATAATATTTTACTGCTCGACATTGACTTTGTCTAAATTTACATTTCAGTTGCGTCTTACCTTTCCACCGTAGCGGCAATATATAGGCGTGTATGCTTTCTGGCATCTTGCTGACACTGTTATTACCTCCCCTCCAAGCATGCTTACTTGTCTTGGGAATACTTCCACTATCTCGAGGCTTGCAGCTAAAATGGAAAGGAAGAAAAATAAAGCAAGAAAGTTAGCTCATTGCTGCTTTTGCATACAGTTAGACGTTTTCTTCTTGTTCTCCTTTGCAAGTGTATTATTACAGTAACCATTCCATAAAATAATAAATAGCAATACTTTAAGGATTCTGTAAATAAGCATTTAATTTCAAAGTATTCTCTCCTTTAAATGATACTTTAAGCTTTTCTTTGGAAGTTATTTATATTTCTTCAGAAGATATTTAAACTTGCATTTTGTTGTTATTTCTTTTAAGAATAAATTTTGAAGATGAATCCTTTAGATAATTTTGAAAATAAAACGTATGCATAACTTTGAAAGCAAACCATTAGATAACATTGAAGAAAATCATACTGATAATAACTTTGAAAGAATCTTTTAGAGTGTCACATAAAAAATAATGCCTCTTATAATTATACCCGGACAGAGAAACAGTGTATTGCCTAGATCCCCATTCCATGATCCCCATCACGGGTCAGACAGAAAAATAAGGACCAGATCCCCATTCCATGAGTCACGAGTCAGACAGAAAATGGGCCCGTGAACAAGTAAACAAGTAATTCCTTGGTAATTCCTTTTCTCTATTTTTATTAATTCACGGTCGCCATCGCTTCTTGTGTTAGGCAACCGATTCCCGTCACGTCCTTGAACCGTAACAGTAATTTAAGCTTACTTTTGACCCGCCTATCGCCAAACATCCGTCTCCAGACACTGCTGTCTTTCACCCCTGAGCAATGTTACTTTTAATTTTATCTGATTAGTACGAAGTCTTATTGATGACTGGATAGGTAAAAATTGTCTACTTTTAATTTTACCTGATTAGTACGAAGTCTTATTGATGACTGGATAGGTAAAAATTGTCTACTTTTAATTTTACCTGATTAGTACGAAGTCTTATTGATGACTGGATAGGTAAAAATTGTCTACTTTTAATTTTACCTGATTAGTACGAAGTCTTATTGATGAATGGATAGGTAAAAATTGTCTACTTTTAATTTTACCTGATTAGTACGAAGTCTTATTGATGAATGGATAGGTAAAAATTGTCTAATTTTAATTTTACCTGATTAGTACGAAGTCTTATTGATGAATGGATAGGTTAAAATTATCTACTTTTAATTTTACCTGATTAGTACGAAGTCTTATTGATGAATGGATAGGTAAATTTGTCTACTTTTAATTTTACCTGATTAGTACGAAGTCTTATTGATGAATGGATAGGTAAAAATTGTCTACTTTTAATTTTATCTGATTAGTACGAAACGAAGACTAAGTATTATTTTCAGTTACTTAGGGCTGGCAACCCCAAAACAGCCAGCAACAGTACATGAGCAAAATAAAAAGAGTATTACCTCCCTTGCTTTGAAAACCTTTGTAGCTAACAGCTTGCTCGGTCGTAAACTTGAGCGTCAAAACCTTGAATTTAAAATTTTGTTCCCTAATCGGTATCCATCACACGAGTCGTAAACTTGAGCGTCAAAACCTTGACAAGCCTACTGTTAGCAGCTTGCTATCAACCAATTTACGGCCTTCAGTTCGATTGCATCTGTTGTTTTCAATTCACTCTGCTGTGAAAACAACTGAGTAAATATGATGAAAATATTCGTTCTAATTATGATTTATTACGAAACAAAAAAAAACCCCAGCAAATTGTGCAAAATAAAGCAGAGCAAATTATAATTATAAAATATAACATTACTAAGATAAAAACTAAAATTAGAAATGTATGCTTATGTTGCATAGAGCAATGAATCAGAGCAAACACACAGACGCGTAGCGCACACAGAAATGAAGTATACCTGGGATACTCTGGGGCACACAACCACCCCTAATAATGATGTCATCATGAACTAGAAAAATATAACGGCCATCTACGTCACTCCCCTGTAGAACTGGTAGACGTGTTATCAGCTCTTCATCCCGTTTCTTCGTGCACGCGCCAGAACATTTGATTACGTCTCTCCAGCCTCGCCCCCTCCCTCCATTTATACCCGCCTGCCACATTGAGAAAGATGGAATAGTAAGTAGCCTACCTAGATTTAGAACTACAGGATAGCAAGTAGCATACCCTGATTTAGACCTACAGAACAGTAAATAGCCTACACAGATTTAGAACTACAGACTATTAAGTAGCCTGTCCAGATTTTGAAAGACCTACTAGTATGCATTCTGTCCAGATTTAGAACTACAGACTATTAAGTAGTCTGTCCAGATTTAGAAAGACAGACTATTAAGTCTTACAATTGTCTGTTTCAAATACATCAGTCAACAGAGAAAGTATCCTTACTATGTTATGCTGTGAAAATAGTCTTACAAGTGTCTGTTGCAAATACATCAGTCAACAGAGAAAGTATCCTTACTATGTTATGCAGTGAAAATAGTCTTACAAGTGTCTGTTGCAAATACATCAGTCAACAGAGAAAGTATCCTTACTATGTTATGCTGTGAAAATAGTCTTACAAGTGTCTGTTTTAAATACATCAGTCAACAGAGAAAGTGTCCTTACTATGTTATGTTGTGAAAAAAGTATGGAATGTATGGAATGAAATGGACGATAAGCTTAAATGAAAATGATTGAAATTACTATTGTGACTTACGGGGAATGTGTATGTGTGTGTGTGTGTGTGTGTGTGTGTCAAACTTTGGTTAAAGACGTTTCCCAAACTTTTGACATAAATAATAATAGACTAGAGAATGTGATATAATAATTTTCAAGTCATAGGTTAGGAGGGGTTTTGTCGAAAGTGGTTTTACAATGACTATTTAAAAAATAAATGAGGAATGGTTTTAGTAGAAATACATTAGTCAGAGCATTCAGTATAGTATTTGAACATCTAACAGAAGTGACGTCAGTATAGTATTTGAACATCTAACAGAAGTGACGTCAGTATAGTATTTGAACATCTAACAGAAGTGACGTCAGTATAGTATTTGAACATCTAACAGAAGTGACGTCAGTATAGTATTTGAACATCTAACAGAAGTGACGTCAGTATAGTATTTGAACATCTAACAGAAGTGACGTCAGTATAGTATTTGAACATCTAACAGAAGTGACGTCAGTATAGTATTTGAACATCTAACAGAAGTGACGTCAGTATAGTATTTGAACATCTAACAAAAGTGACGTCAGTATAGTATTTGAACATCTAACAGAAGTGACGTCAGTATAGTATTTGAACATCTAACAGAAGTGACGTCAGAAGGTGTCAGTTCACATGTCTTTGGAGTATATTTTCAGAATATTTAGTAGATACTCCACATATATTGGCTCAATGTGTGTGAAAGATATTATTCAAATTCTGTAATATGGCTGTAAGGAGAAGGTCAAATCGGAAAATGGTCTCTGATATTTTTTTTACCTTGGAGGAGCAATAAAACTGTCAAATTGATTGTTTGATGTGGTGGCGGGAATCAAAGAATCTATTTCGTGCAATCACTTTCAAAGGTGGAACCTGCTGATAAACTATATTTGTAACATATTGAAAGGTGGAACCTGCTGATAAACTACATTTGTAACATATTGAAAGGTGGAACCTGCTGATAAACTATATTTGTAACATATTGAAAGGTGGAACCTGCTGATAAACTATATTTGTAACATATTGAAAGGTGGAACCTGCTGATAAACTATATTTGTAACATATTGAAAGGTGGAACCTGCTGATAAACTATATTTGTAACATAATGAAAGGTGGAAACCTGCTGATTAAATATATTTATAACATATTGAGGGGGTGGGTGGGGATGGGATGGAGGCTGCTTAATTACTTTCCTTATGGAGGTCAAACGTCATGATATCCACTTTTGCAGTTTTTTCTTTGAATGTTCCAAAGTTTGTTACTGTTACCATACAAGGGCAAATCTCCGCACTGCATCCTGATTGATTGTTGTTGTACAAGAACACACTTCTTCACTGCATCCTGATTGATTGTTGTTGTACAGGAACACACTTCTTCACTGCATCCTGATTGATTGTTGATGTGGACAAGCATTTGAGGCAGGCATGGAATTCGCATAACTGTTATTTGTGATCGAATATTAATGTTTCTGTTAAATATGATATAATAGTATTTTTTCTGTTACATATGATCTAATTGTGATGTTTTCTGTTACATGTGATCTAATAGTGATGTTTTCTGTTACATGTGATCTAATAGTGATGTTTTCTCTTACGTGTGATCTAATATTAATATTTTATGCTGCAATTGATCTTATAGAAATGTTTTCTGTTACATGCGATCTAATAGTGATGTTTTCTTTTACGAGTGATCTAATAGTGTTGTTTTCAGTTACATGTGATTTAATAGTGATGTTTTCTGTTACATGTGATTTAATAGTGATGTTTTCTGTTACATGTGATCTAATAGTGATGTTTTCTGTTACATGTGATCTAATAGTGATGTTTTCTGTTACATGTGATCTAATAGTGATGTTTTCTGTTACGTGTGATCTAATAGTGATGTTTTCTGTTACATGTGATCTAATAGTGATGTTTTCTGTTACATGTGATTTAATAGTGATGTTTTCTGTTACATGTGATCTAATAGTGATGTTTTCTGTTACATGTGATCTAATAGTGATGTTTTTAGTTACGTGTGATCTAATAGTGATGTTTTCTGTATATGTGATCTAATAGTGATGGTTATCCAAGATCTGATAACTGAGGAGATGTTATGTTTTAGGAAAGAAACTGGCTTGAGATCAGGGTGAACAAGATGGCTTATGATTTATGACTGGTATGCAATAAGTCCATGAGATAGTAGTAGAAATGACTGGTATGCAGTAAGTCCATGAGATAGTAGTAGAAATGACTGGTATGCAGTAAGTCCATGAGATAGTAGTAGAAATGACTGGTATGCAGTAAGTCCATGAGATAGTAGTAGAAATGACTGGTATGCAGTAAGTCCATGAGATAGTAGTAGAAATGACTGGTATGCAGTAAGTCCATGAGATAGTAGTAGAAATGACTGGTATGCAGTAAGTCCATGAGATAGTAGTAGAAATGACTGGTATGCAGTAAGTCCATGAGATAGTAGTAGAAATGACTGGTATGCAGTAAGTCCATGAGATAGTAGTAGAAATGACTGGTATGCAGTAAGTCCATGAGATAGTAGTAGAAATGACTGGTATGCAGTAAGTCCATGAGATAGTAGTAGAAATGACTGGTATGCAGTAAGTCCATGAGATAGTAGTAGAAATGACTGGTATGCAGTAAGTCCATGAGATAGTAGTAGAAATGACTGGTATGCAGTAAGTCCATGAGATAGTAGTAGAAATGACTGGTATGCAGTAAGTCCATGAGATAGTAGTAGAAATGACTGGTATGCAGTAAGTCCATGAGATAGTAGTAGAAATGACTGGTATGCAGTAAGTCCATGAGATAGTAGTAGAAATGACTGGTATGCAGTAAGTCCATGAGATAGTAGTAGAAATGACTGGTATGCAGTAAGTCCATGAGATAGTAGTAGAAATGACTGGTATGCAGTAAGTCCATGAGATAGTAGTAGAAATGACTGGTATGCAGTAAGTCCATGAGATAGTAGTAGAAATGACTGGTATGCAGTAAGTCCATGAGATAGTAGTAGAAATGACTGGTATGCAGTAAGTCCATGAGATAGTAGTAGAAATGACTGGTATGCAGTAAGTCCATGAGATAGTAGTAGAAATGACTGGTATGCAGTAAGTCCATGAGATAGTAGTAGAAATGACTGGTATGCAGTAAGTCCATGAGATAGTAGTAGAAATGACTGGTATGCAGTAAGTCCATGAGATAGTAGTAGAAATGAACGACATTGTGGATGTCGTTAGACTGTCTTATGATCGAGAGCCATACATTATAAAATGACACCTATATAAATTCTTTCCATTATCAAATTCGGATATTTATATACTAGCAAAAGAGTGCAAATGTTGAGCAGCAGAGCGGTCTCCAATAACCACATTTCAGTGAAAAACTGAAAACTTTGCACATTGATGAAACACGACATTTCACGTTGAGTTCAGATGTGGTCCGCACAAACCTTTCAGGAACACTGCATTTTAGTTTCTCGATCTATGGTGCTATATTGGCTACAAGTGAGTATCTCTGATCTGTGGTGCTATATTGGCTACAAGTGAGTATCTCTGATCTGTGGTGCTATATTGGCTACAAGTGAGTATCTCTGATCTGTGGTGCTATATTGGCTACAAGTGAGTATCTCTGATCTGTGGTGCATATTGGCTACATGTAAATATATCTGATGTGAGCTGCTATATTGGCTACAGGTGTGTATCTCTGATCTGTCTACTATATTGGCTACATGTAGCTATCTCTGATCTGTCTACTATATTGGCTACATTTCTTATCCTAGATCATTCTGTCAGTCTATCCATCCACAGCCTGTGAAGTTGTCTTCCACAAGACATCAGTTCCTGTAGAAACCCTCTCTAATGGAGATTGACTGCAAATCAATGTTTCTATTTTTGTTAGTATATATTTTAATTCAGCAAATTCTCGTTTAAGAGTGTGAAGTGTAATTTGACTAAATAATTGTTTTAGCATTATGTATAATAATGTATGTCTTGTGTGCCATCTCATTATATTGCTTTATCTTTTGTTTCAACATATCTCTTGCGCCCAGTAGTCTCAGTGTAACTTGTGTATAGATATTAAATCACTCGCTCATTCATAAAATAATATGTTCTTTCTATCAGCTGTCTGAGCATGTCTTGATGGTATAATTGTGGGCGAGCCATTTACCTGTGTATTTTTTCTTTAATGTACAAGCAATTAAATCGGTTATCTAAACGGCGGGGCGCGAGGAGTGAGTGTAATGCATGAAAACAATAGCTACAATCAAATTTATTTTCTTTACATCAAACCCTGTGCTGAACTGTTACAATGTGCTGTACTGTTACAAATATAAATTTGTGATTTGTTTAAACGCCTATTGTTACTTAGATTTGAATTTATTGCAATGAATACGGTACTCCAATACACTATTTGATATGTTTGTAAATTATAAATAATGCTGCCACGTGCTTTGTTGTAATAAATAAAAAAATAACAAGCATTGTGCTGAAACAGATAAAAATTATGGTTTGGTGTTCTGGTATAAGTAAGATTTACAGATAAAAGACAAACATTATATCATTTCAATAAACTTTACACGCTAAATCTCATTGAGTGATTTGTTGTAAAATGTCTTTAAAATTAAGAAAGTTACCATGTGATTCATTGAAAACTTGCAACAGCACTATTTGCAGGCATTAAATAAATACAATTTGATAATTATATCTAGTCCTACCAGCACTGTTTGCAGGCATTAAATAAATACATTTGGATAATTATATCCATTCCTACCAGATGAGTATTCTGAAAGGGTATGTCGATCTTGGCATAATTGAAAACAACAAAAGTTGCAATCTCATTCGCTGCTATTGCAAGCTGAAACGTTGTACTCTGAAACAGAACAAAAGTAATGTATTTATACTTAAAATTATTTTAATCTAGAAGACAAAAGTAATGTATTTATACTTAAAATTATTTTAATCTAGAAGACAAAAGTAATGTATTTATACTTAAAATTATTTTAATCTAGAAGACAAAAGTAATGTATTTATACTTAAAATTATTTTAATCTAGAAGACAAAAGTAATGTATTTATACTTAAAATTATTTTAATCTAGAAGACAAAAGTAATGTATTTATACTTAAAATTATTTTAATCTAGAAGACAAAAGTAATGTATTTATACTTAAAATTATTTTAATCTAGAAGACAAAAGTAATGTATTTATACTTAAAATTATTTTAATCTAGAAGACAAAAGTAATGTATTTATACTTAAAATTATTTTAATCTAGAAGACAAAAGTAATGTATTTATACTTAAAATTATTTTAATCTAGAAGACAAAAGTAATGTATTTATACTTAAAATTATTTTAATCTAGAAGACAAAAGTAATGTATTTATACTTAAAATTATTTTAATCTAGAAGACAAAAGTAATGTATTTATACTTAAAATTATTTTAATCTAGAAGACAAAAGTAATGTATTTATACTTAAAATTATTTTAATCTAGAAGACAAAAGTAATGTATTTATACTTAAAATTATTTTAATCTAGAAGACAAAAGTAATGTATTTATACTTAAAATTATTTTAATCTAGAAGACAAAAGTAATGTATTTATACTTAAAATTATTTTAATCTAGAAGACAAAAGTAATGTATTTATACTTAAAATTATTTTAATCTAGAAGACAAAAGTAATGTATTTATACTTAAAATTATTTTAATCTAGAAGACAAAAGTAATGTATTTATACTTAAAATTATTTTAATCTAGAAGACAAAAGTAATGTATTTATACTTAAAATTATTTTAATCTAGAAGACAAAAGTAATGTATTTATACTTAAAATTATTTTAATCTAGAAGACAAAAGTAATGTATTTATACTTAAAATTATTTTAATCTAGAAGACAAAAGTAATGTATTTATACTTAAAATTATTTTAATCTAGAAGACAAAAGTAATGTATTTATACTTAAAATTATTTTAATCTAGAAGACAAAAGTAATGTATTTATACTTAAAATTATTTTAATCTAGAAGACAAAAGTAATGTATTTATACTTAAAATTATTTTAATCTAGAAGACAAAAGTAATGTATTTATACTTAAAATTATTTTAATCTAGAAGACAAAAGTAATGTATTTATACTTAAAATTATTTTAATCTAGAAGACAAAAGTAATGTATTTATACTTAAAATTATTTTAATCTAGAAGACAAAAGTAATGTATTTATACTTAAAATTATTTTAATCTAGAAGACAAAAGTAATGTATTTATACTTAAAATTATTTTAATCTAGAAGACAAAAGTAATGTATTTATACTTAAAATTATTTTAATCTAGAAGACAAAAGTAATGTATTTATACTTAAAATTATTTTAATCTAGAAGACAAAAGTAATGTATTTATACTTAAAATTATTTTAATCTAGAAGACAAAAGTAATGTATTTATACTTAAAATTATTTTAATCTAGAAGACAAAAGTAATGTATTTATACTTAAAATTATTTTAATCTAGAAGACAAAAGTAATGTATTTATACTTAAAATTATTTTAATCTAGAAGACAAAAGTAATGTATTTATACTTAAAATTATTTTAATCTAGAAGACAAAAGTAATGTATTTATACTTAAAATTATTTTAATCTAGAAGACAAAAGTAATGTATTTATACTTAAAATTATTTTAATCTAGAAGACAAAAGTAATGTATTTATACTTAAAATTATTTTAATCTAGAAGACAAAAGTAATGTATTTATACTTAAAATTATTTTAATCTAGAAGACAAAAGTAATGTATTTATACTTAAAATTATTTTAATCTAGAAGACAAAAGTAATGTATTTATACTTAAAATTATTTTAATCTAGAAGACAAAAGTAATGTATTTATACTTAAAATTATTTTAATCTAGAAGACAAAAGTAATGTATTTATACTTAAAATTATTTTAATCTAGAAGACAAAAGTAATGTATTTATACTTAAAATTATTTTAATCTAGAAGACAAAAGTAATGTATTTATACTTAAAATTATTTTAATCTAGAAGACAAAAGTAATGTATTTATACTTAAAATTATTTTAATCTAGAAGACAAAAGTAATGTATTTATACTTAAAATTATTTTAATCTAGAAGACAAAAGTAATGTATTTATACTTAAAATTATTTTAATCTAGAAGACAAAAGTAATGTATTTATACTTAAAATTATTTTAATCTAGAAGACAAAAGTAATGTATTTATACTTAAAATTATTTTAATCTAGAAGACAAAAGTAATGTATTTATACTTAAAATTATTTTAATCTAGAAGACAAAAGTAATGTATTTATACTTAAAATTATTTTAATCTAGAAGACAAAAGTAATGTATTTATACTTAAAATTATTTTAATCTAGAAGACAAAAGTAATGTATTTATACTTAAAATTATTTTAATCTAGAAGACAAAAGTAATGTATTTATACTTAAAATTATTTTAATCTAGAAGACAAAAGTAATGTATTTATACTTAAAATTATTTTAATCTAGAAGACAAAAGTAATGTATTTATACTTAAAATTATTTTAATCTAGAAGACAAAAGTAATGTATTTATACTTAAAATTATTTTAATCTAGAAGACAAAAGTAATGTATTTATACTTAAAATTATTTTAATCTAGAAGACAAAAGTAATGTATTTATACTTAAAATTATTTTAATCTAGAAGACAAAAGTAATGTATTTATACTTAAAATTATTTTAATCTAGAAGACAAAAGTAATGTATTTATACTTAAAATTATTTTAATCTAGAAGACAAAAGTAATGTATTTATACTTAAAATTATTTTAATCTAGAAGACAAAAGTAATGTATTTATACTTAAAATTATTTTAATCTAGAAGACAAAAGTAATGTATTTATACTTAAAATTATTTTAATCTAGAAGACAAAAGTAATGTATTTATACTTAAAATTATTTTAATCTAGAAGACAAAAGTAATGTATTTATACTTAAAATTATTTTAATCTAGAAGACAAAAGTAATGTATTTATACTTAAAATTATTTTAATCTAGAAGACAAAAGTAATGTATTTATACTTAAAATTATTTTAATCTAGAAGACAAAAGTAATGTATTTATACTTAAAATTATTTTAATCTAGAAGACAAAAGTAATGTATTTATACTTAAAATTATTTTAATCTAGAAGACAAAAGTAATGTATTTATACTTAAAATTATTTTAATCTAGAAGACAAAAGTAATGTATTTATACTTAAAATTATTTTAATCTAGAAGACAAAAGTAATGTATTTATACTTAAAATTATTTTAATCTAGAAGACAAAAGTAATGTATTTATACTTAAAATTATTTTAATCTAGAAGACAAAAGTAATGTATTTATACTTAAAATTATTTTAATCTAGAAGACAAAAGTAATGTATTTATACTTAAAATTATTTTAATCTAGAAGACAAAAGTAATGTATTTATACTTAAAATTATTTTAATCTAGAAGACAAAAGTAATGTATTTATACTTAAAATTATTTTAATCTAGAAGACAAAAGTAATGTATTTATACTTAAAATTATTTTAATCTAGAAGACAAAAGTAATGTATTTATACTTAAAATTATTTTAATCTAGAAGACAAAAGTAATGTATTTATACTTAAAATTATTTTAATCTAGAAGACAAAAGTAATGTATTTATACTTAAAATTATTTTAATCTAGAAGACAAAAGTAATGTATTTATACTTAAAATTATTTTAATCTAGAAGACAAAAGTAATGTATTTATACTTAAAATTATTTTAATCTAGAAGACAAAAGTAATGTATTTATACTTAAAATTATTTTAATCTAGAAGACAAAAGTAATGTATTTATACTTAAAATTATTTTAATCTAGAAGACAAAAGTAATGTATTTATACTTAAAATTATTTTAATCTAGAAGACAAAAGTAATGTATTTATACTTAAAATTATTTTAATCTAGAAGACAAAAGTAATGTATTTATACTTAAAATTATTTTAATCTAGAAGACAAAAGTAATGTATTTATACTTAAAATTATTTTAATCTAGAAGACAAAAGTAATGTATTTATACTTAAAATTATTTTAATCTAGAAGACAAAAGTAATGTATTTATACTTAAAATTATTTTAATCTAGAAGACAAAAGTAATGTATTTATACTTAAAATTATTTTAATCTAGAAGACAAAAGTAATGTATTTATACTTAAAATTATTTTAATCTAGAAGACAAAAGTAATGTATTTATACTTAAAATTATTTTAATCTAGAAGACAAAAGTAATGTATTTATACTTAAAATTATTTTAATCTAGAAGACAAAAGTAATGTATTTATACTTAAAATTATTTTAATCTAGAAGACAAAAGTAATGTATTTATACTTAAAATTATTTTAATCTAGAAGACAAAAGTAATGTATTTATACTTAAAATTATTTTAATCTAGAAGACAAAAGTAATGTATTTATACTTAAAATTATTTTAATCTAGAAGACAAAAGTAATGTATTTATACTTAAAATTATTTTAATCTAGAAGACAAAAGTAATGTATTTATACTTAAAATTATTTTAATCTAGAAGACAAAAGTAATGTATTTATACTTAAAATTATTTTAATCTAGAAGACAAAAGTAATGTATTTATACTTAAAATTATTTTAATCTAGAAGACAAAAGTAATGTATTTATACTTAAAATTATTTTAATCTAGAAGACAAAAGTAATGTATTTATACTTAAAATTATTTTAATCTAGAAGACAAAAGTAATGTATTTATACTTAAAATTATTTTAATCTAGAAGACAAAAGTAATGTATTTATACTTAAAATTATTTTAATCTAGAAGACAAAAGTAATGTATTTATACTTAAAATTATTTTAATCTAGAAGACAAAAGTAATGTATTTATACTTAAAATTATTTTAATCTAGAAGACAAAAGTAATGTATTTATACTTAAAATTATTTTAATCTAGAAGACAAAAGTAATGTATTTATACTTAAAATTATTTTAATCTAGAAGACAAAAGTAATGTATTTATACTTAAAATTATTTTAATCTAGAAGACAAAAGTAATGTATTTATACTTAAAATTATTTTAATCTAGAAGACAAAAGTAATGTATTTATACTTAAAATTATTTTAATCTAGAAGACAAAAGTAATGTATTTATACTTAAAATTATTTTAATCTAGAAGACAAAAGTAATGTATTTATACTTAAAATTATTTTAATCTAGAAGACAAAAGTAATGTATTTATACTTAAAATTATTTTAATCTAGAAGACAAAAGTAATGTATTTATACTTAAAATTATTTTAATCTAGAAGACAAAAGTAATGTATTTATACTTAAAATTATTTTAATCTAGAAGACAAAAGTAATGTATTTATACTTAAAATTATTTTAATCTAGAAGACAAAAGTAATGTATTTATACTTAAAATTATTTTAATCTAGAAGACAAAAGTAATGTATTTATACTTAAAATTATTTTAATCTAGAAGACAAAAGTAATGTATTTATACTTAAAATTATTTTAATCTAGAAGACAAAAGTAATGTATTTATACTTAAAATTATTTTAATCTAGAAGACAAAAGTAATGTATTTATACTTAAAATTATTTTAATCTAGAAGACAAAAGTAATGTATTTATACTTAAAATTATTTTAATCTAGAAGACTAAAGTAATGTATTTATACTTAAAATTATTTTAATCTAGAAGACTAAAGTAATGTATTTATACTTAAAATTATTTTAATCTAGAAGACAAAAGTAATGTATTTATACTTAAAATTATTTTAATCTAGAAGACAAAAGTAATGTATTTATACTTAAAATTATTTTAATCTAGAAGACAAAAGTAATGTATTTATACTTAAAATTATTTTAATCTAGAAGACAAAAGTAATGTATTTATACTTTAAATTATTTTAATCTAGAAGACTCGACTAAAGCTCATTTATAATTTTATTGGATTTCTGTAATATATATTGATATCAACAAAACCAATGTATTCTTACATTTAAATTTACAACAATCTAGAATTATCGACTACGGCACGTTTTTAATTTTATTGGATCTGTAATATTAATGAAAGTCCGAATCTTACCTTATATGAAACTAGAAAGACAGAAAGAAAGAAAGAAAGAAAGAAAGAAAGAAAGAAAGAAAGAAAGAAAGAAAGAAAGAAAGAAAGAAAGAAAGAAAGAAAGAAAGAACAAACGAACGAAAGAAAGAACAAACGAACAAAGAAAACAAACAAAGAAGAAAGGCAAACAGGCAGGTAGAAAGGATAGATGGATGAGGAAAGCAAGACAAAACGAGGGAGTGGGCGCAATAAGGTATTTATTTGAAAAAGAGACAAAGAATGTCGAAAAGAAAGATATGAAGAAAGCAAGAAAGAAGAAACGAAATAGGATATGTCAGTATTCAGAAATAAGGAAGTAGGGAGGAAAAATATAAAATAGAATAAAGGAAGAAAAAAGAAGTATTAAAAAGAAGAAGAAATGAAGAGACAGTAAATTAGGAATGCAAAAGAAAAATGAAAATGAAGGAATAGAAGGATGTTTATAGGAAGGAAGAAATTTTAAAAAAATCGAAGGAAAGAAGAAACAAATTTAAAAAATGGAAGGATATTAAGGACGGGGAGGGGGTGGAAAAAAAGAAAATACAGCTGAAGGGGCAGAAAATAAGGCTGGGGTGGAGAAAATAAGGCCGGGGCGGGAAGAATAATATAGAATTATAAGAAGGAAAGAAGAAAGGAACAATGAAGGCAAGAAGGAAGGAAGGGAAAACGAAAGAAAATAAGTAATACAAAGAACCTTACTGGACACGGTGGATTGGTCGTGACCTCACAACGCGTATTTTTATCACTTGTATCACGACGTGTAACATTCTCCCACGTGACTAGCAAAACGAAATGTGGGTCAAAGTCAGTGACGTTAACGGATGTAAGTGACAAATAGGCTCCAATGTCTTTCAAAAACTTATCATCTTGTAGCCGACCTCGTTCAAAGAGACGCCTGTGAATTAAATTAAAAACTAAAGTACAAAATTGGGTATTAAGTACAGGTGCAGCAGACCTATCAGTCATTGCAAAAAGCAAACGTGAGAACTTATTAAGAAAAAAATGGCTACCTTACTGATAATGTCTAATAAATGTAAAGTACTATTAACGAATTATACTGTAATGCAAAAAAAAAAAAAAAGCAAACTCACGCGGTAAATATATTTAAATTGTTGTTCAATAAATAAATAAATTTGCCAAAGTCAACCATGAAAGTTAAGCAATTTAGTGAATAATCCCGTGCTTGTACACAGGAGCACAAACTGTCTATTTGAACTTCTGGTGCCGCCTGGGGGGGGGGGGGATAACTCCACACTAACTGAATCAGTGAGATGATCAAAGAACATACAGACGACATACTTAGGGAAAAGGGAAAAGTGCCTCTTACTGGAAAGGGAGAACGTGTGAGGGGCGAGAGTGAAAATCCATGAAAACCTAGCATTAATATTAATTGCTGGAAGACATTTTGCTCTGGACGAGTAACACTTAGAGACGGAAGATAATTAGATAATTATTGGTTTCTAGGTCTTCATTTAGTCTCTCCGACTGCAAAAGACGAAGACCCCGTCAACGGGCAGATTAAATAGATCACTATTTAAGAACAATCGTTAATCCATCTAGTGGTAAGGACTATCACTTTCACATAATTATACACAGTATTCAAATGCATTCTAAACTTTGTTGTATAACATAATCTTTCAGATTTCAGATGTAGTATTTGTATTGTTACAAAAAGATTTGAGTTTTTTAAAACAAAGAAGAAACGAAGGACCATTTACTTTCATGTCATAACATTTTACAAATGCAAAATAAAACCGGTTTCATTATCGGCTATTAGACTTCCAATACTCATCAATAAAGAGAGCCGTTATTAAACTTTCACTATTTACTTAAAGTTTCTATCGGCTATGAGATTTCCAATACTCATCAATAAAGAGAGCCGTTATTAAACTTTCACTATTTACTTAAAGTTTCTATCGGCTATTAGACTTCCAATACTCATCAATAAAGAGAGCCGTTATTAAACTTTCACTATTTACTTAAAACTTCTATCGGCTATGAGACTTCCAATACTCATCAATAAATAGAGCCGTTATTAAACGTTGAGAACTCAGCACAGTTTTATTTCCAAGAGAATTCCTGTAAAATGTTGTTAATATAATGTTCAAGAACATATTTAGAATCTATATAACACTACTTTTCAAATAGTGCGTTTCTAGATGTCTAACACTCACCAATTGTTGCCTTTAAGATTCCAGTACTCTCCAAAATGGTTTACCTGTATTAAGTGTACAGTATCATCAAAGCATTCTACCTGTATCATTTGTCCAGTTCTCACCAAAACATTCTACCTGTATCATTTGTCCAGTTCTCACCAAAACATTCTACCTGTATCATTTGTCCAGTTCTCACCAAAACATTCTACCAGTATAAAGTGTCCAGTATAACCAAAATTTTCTGCCGGCACTAAATGCCCAGTACTCACAAAACATTCTACTCGTATTGAATGTTTACTACTCACCAAAACAGCTTATCTCTATTAAATATCCAGCACTCACCAAAACATTCTACCACTATTAGATGTTCACTACTCACCAAAACTGTGTACCTCTCTTAAATGTGCAGCACTCACCAAAACATTCTACCAGTATTAGATGTTCACTACTCACCAAAACAATATATTTCTATTAAATGTCCAGTACTCACCAAAACATTCTACCTGTATACTTTTGTGGTGAGCCCTGCGTGACGTAACCATCATGGTGGAAGGGGGCGATAAAAGGTTTGTCTGCACCGGCACTCAGCTCTGGAATACCATTACGCCAAGAGTGATGAATGTAATGGACATTGTCAAAGCCTACCAGGCCGTCCTTACTCAGCTGTATACAAAATATGTTTTTTAAATTCATTTCAGGAAAAGGTGTGTCTGTAGTACAACACATTCGCTCTGTGTAATTATATAAGTGATTGCTATCTAAATAAAGCTTACTTTATAACTACTCAGGTTATGAATTTATTGGAATACAATTACTATGAGTTGATATGTGGGTTTGAGTGTGTGTGTGTGTGTATGTGTGTGTGTATGTGTGTGTGTGTGTGTATGTGTGTGTGCATGTATATGTGTGTATGTGTGTGTGTATATAATACGACTTGAATACAGTGGTAAATACACGTCTATTTTGTGTGTGAATTGTTGTTCATGTTAGCGGTGTGATTTACCACATAAGAATTGTGCATTTACTTTTATTTTTACTTTTTTGTATTTATCATTTTCATCCCCCCCTCCCCACAGAGTGTATGACTTTGGAAAGGTGTATGATTGACTAAACCACTGAGTGAAAGAGAAACGCCCCATTAGATTAATAAAACCTAATTCTCACTTTCAAAAAAACTTGTTATTCACAGTTTTTGAGAGGGGTGAAAGAGTTCGTATTTGTATTGTTTCGTTCCATTCATCTGTTTGTCCAGTACTCACTTACGTAAACAGAGGTGAATTGCTGTCTTTAAAGTGACTTACGTAAACAGAGATGACTTGCTGTCTTTAAAGTGACTTACGTAAACAGATGTGAATTGTTGTCATTAAAGTGACTTACGTAAACAGAGGTGAATTGATGTCATTAAAGTGACTTACGTAAACAGAGGTGAATTGATGTCATTAAAGTGACTTACGTAAACAGAGGTGAATTGATGTCATTAAAGTGACTTACGTAAACAGAGGTGAATTGATGTCATTAAAGTGACTTACGTAAACAGAGGTGAATTGATGTCATTAAAGTGACTTACGTAAACAGAGGTGAATTGATGTCATTAAAGTGACTTACGTAAACAGAGGTGAATTGCTGTCCGAAAAAACGCACGCTGATAGGCAGGTCCACCTTCAAGTTTTGGCTAGTTATAAAAAATGAGTGGGTATCCATCTGGTTCACACGATCATAGTCGTATAAAGCCTCGTAGTCACTCTCTATAGATAGATAGATAGATAGATAGATAGATTAGATTAGATTAGATTAGATAGATAGATAGATAGATAGATTAGATTAGATTAGATAGATAGATAGATAGATAGATAGATAGATAGATAGATAGATAGATAGATAGATAGATAGATAGATAGATAGATAGATAGATAGATAGATAGATAGATAGATAGATAGATGGATGGATGGATGGATAGCTGAATGTATGGATAGATAGATAGTATGTTAAATCAGTTATAATGTTAAATAATTAGAAATATGAAATCCAGATTATAAGCTACTTACCTGCCTATCTTAGGGCGAATATTTTGCTATTTCAAATATCAGTGGCTACAAATACACCCCCTCCACCACTCCCACCCCCACCACCCCGATAATATGCTGGCAGTGACAAAAGCAGATTTAAGGTTAATTATGAAATTATTTAATAAGGAAAAATAGCTTCGTGAGCATAAAATATAACAATACAAATTATAAAGGCATAAAAATATAGAGAACAATTCCAAATACTGCTCATTTAAGGAAATAATTAATGGCAAGCACAGCAAAAGCAAGTACATAAAATACAAATTGTTCAACATTATTTCAAGAAACAGTTCAACACATAAAAGTTAAATCTACAGCGATTAATTAAAAAACAAATAAGCATGCAGTTCAAAATAAGTCTAAACGCAAGATCATTTTGTACGTCATTGCAAGCTGCTCAAGGATGATAATAGTTATATTGTCTGTATGCTTGAAGTAGGTATTACTGTATTGATGAGCCAAAAGAGATTGTTTGAAGTAGGATTACTGTATTGATGAGCCAAAAAGAGATTGTTTGAAGTAGGATTACTGTATTGATGAGCCAAAAGAGATTGTTTGAAGTAGGATTACTGTATTGATGAGCCAAAAGAGATTGTTTGAAGTAGGATTACTGTATTGATGAGCCAATAGAGATTGTTAATAGTTAGCCGGGTGTACCAGAGAGATTGTGGCTGACATTCATTTGTATTTCCGTGCTGACAGGAAAAGATTTACATGCTTCCCATTGGGAAATGAGTGTTAACCAAATGTATCTGTAATCTGCATAATGAGCATGAATGTTAAGAGCATTAACTAAGCTTCATTTCTTGTTTTTATCAGAAATTTAAATAGTTATTTTTATATTTTAGATGTGTTTCATTCTTTAGCTGGTAGCGAATGTATTTATTTGAAAAAACAATTACATTTGTAAACTCGAACTCTGAATTAGACAAATAGAGTAGATTTGTGAACTTGAACTTTGAATTGGACAAATACAGTAGATTTGTGACAAATATTTTTGCCATTTCCCTAAATTTGTCACATTTTATTATATAAATTTTGTATGTATAAAGTGTAGGCTAGTATATTCTTTTCCTGTTAACGATTATAATATAGCTGTGTCAAGCATATATTGAGAGCAACACCAATGAAAGCCAGCCCAGATTTGTTTAAAGTAGACGTGGTCTGCACTTTGAGAAAGGTAATAATGAAAGCCAGCCTAGATTTGTTTAAGGTAGACGTGGTCTGCACGTTGAGAAAGGTACTAATGAAAGCCAGCCGAGATTTGTTTAAGGTAGACGTGGTCTGCACTTTGAGAAAGGTACTAATGAAAGCCAGCCTAGATTTGTTTTCCCTAAAATTTGAGTGATGGGGAATTGCTCATGGAAGGTAGCGTTCTGCGCCAAAAGGATAGAATTTCAATGGCCAGTATTTCCCAAAATAGGCACATCTACTTGCCCTAGGGATGCTGACCTAGTATAAGTAAGCTGACAGTTAAGTGGCAGCTGATTTAGTCATTGATAGAATACTTCATTGCGCAGCCTAAGGGAGCAGTTTAAGATTTTGTAGAATCTTGTTCATAATGATCTGAGACTTAATAGCACATTTAACTTTGTGAAGAATGCTATAGTTGCTTGATTATATTTATTGTATGGTGCATTTATAATCCTTGTAAGGAGATTATGCAGTGCAATCTAATCTAAGAACCCTAAACCTAAAGAGTGCATAGCGCAGCAGGCTCAGGGGTTCTAATTCATCATCAGTATTCTCTCAACAACTTCAACTCTGTCTTTCATCATATTCAACCCTCTAAACAGCGACACGTCCCCTGCTAGGCAGTGACATCGGCCTATGACGTCGTAATTTGACGATGACGTGTTTGAGCATGATTTCACTGATTTACCCACAGTAATGACGTAATGTTAATCAGATTTGACCAGTTATGGTCATCCATCTCAACTTTCGCTTGTACTCTGGCTGTAAACATGGCCTGCTGAGTTAACACACAGTGAGAAAGGATCCAAACTGTCGTCTTTCATGTCACAATTGCTCTGCCACTGGCTGAAGGGCAGAGAAAGACAATTTTGCAAATCTCAGGTCCTGTAATCTAAAAATATCTGACTAAACTGTCTAAATTTTCTTTCATTACTCTTGTGATATAATAAGAGTATGTATTGATCGATTGTGTTGACAGTAGTAAGAATATTACAAAAACATTATTTCACAAATATCAAAACGAACGCTTGAAGAACTCAAGAACAATACATTACTTATTTGGCTGTCAAAAATAACTCAAGAACAATACATTACTTATTTGGCTGTCAAAAAGAACTCAAGAACGATACATTAGTTAGTTTTTTAGTCGCTATATGACTAGATTTTAAAAATGGAGTAGACCAATACAAAACAATACAAAACAACAAATGAAATCGTTGAAAGCTGAACTGGTCCAAAGGAAAAAGTAATGTAAAATTATGGCTAAACTGATGACAATGATGAAGTAAATGCTGAAGATAAACACTGACTATACCTGCTAGCAAAAGGAGAGCCATGAAGAACGGTATTGATTGAATAAGATGCGCCCTCAACCATAATCTAGCGAACTCCATATTGAATTAAACTCACACTGTGCGCTTGCCCAGATAACGATGTAGGTCAAAGAGCCGCCATTTATTCCTTTGTTTTGGGCTGAACTGATAAATTTGTCATGTCAAAAGATACTCTAATGTAAGTTCACAGCCACTGCATTTACTGGGTTTTTTAAATCTACGAAGTTTTCGCTCATGGATTGAATTGGAAGGACATACCTCCCCTCGCTTGTCTCTCAGAGGGGAGAGGAAATAAATAATGTAAAATTTAAGAGAGAGAGAGAAGAAATTCATTTAAATTTTACATTATTTTTTTTTTGTTGATAATGAAAGTATTGAGGGTTTGTTTCCGTAGTATTACACGGTTAATTACAAAAAAAAAAAATGAAAGAAAACATAAGTATTCGTTTGGAGGGGGAGGGAGTCTGGTTCAGAAGGCTGTAGAGCTAGGGGAAATTTCCCACCGAGTTTAAGACTCTTGCAGCAGTCCTTGGGGGGAAAAGGGAAGTAATAAGGTTAGCTGTTACTTCTATGTTTAATTCGGTCTTTGTCATCTCCCCCTAATTCATGATTGTGGTGATGGTACATCACAGTTTGTGTCAAACTGTCATGGTATATCTGATGTGATATTTGACGTATTCTTGGTGATATTTTCTGTTGGATATTGTCACGAAAATCAAGAAATATTAATAATTTTTTTTTCTCTCCCTCTAAGTAACTTCTAACTTTAAACTATGAACGAAACCGCTAAGTTAATTAAAAGAGGGACAGGGTGAAAATGACCATTTGTCAACAACGGGAAAAACTAAGTCGGAAACATTAGCTTTAAGTTCGTGTTGGGGAATGGAAAAGATATAATTAGCTTGCAAGAGAATGTTGGCTTGACCCTCTGTGGCCAGGAACCCACGCCCATAAATCTGTGTCAGAGTAGAGTACACAGGCGGCCAGTGTACGGAAAACGTGAGAAGGTGCTAGGACGCCAATTATGTCCGTGACGGAGGCAGACTAAGTTTTTGGAAATGTAAACATCATTGTAAGAATCACCACTATAAATGTTTGGTAGTTTAAGTTGATATTGCTATTGTGTAATTACTATTGTTTTGTGAAAGTACTTAGTGAAATAGAAGTTGAGTTATTGGAAAATTAATCATTGTATGCTAAGTTAAAAAGGTTGGTCTGTGTGTGTACTGCTTGCCAGGTGGCCATGAGCTGCCAGTAACTATAGTTTTTAAAATAAAATAGGAGTAGGACAGCTTGCTCTGAGATTTTAGTGTGTGCTCTGAGAGTTAGCTAGAGGTTAAATGGATACGTAAATCACAGTGTCAACTGGGAACTTGATACTTTGGCACTGATAGAACTGGACGCCAGAGGTAGCCAGGATGGGCAGAGAATATTCCTAAGCACGTACAGTGCTGGTTGTAAATGGGCAGTGTTGGATGGGGGATAGTGTCTGTGCTGGAAGGAGGGGTGTGTTCGAGTCATCTCATAGAAAGTGACGTACAAGAGTTTGTGTATAAAAGAGGAGACAGAGCCAGGGGCGGATGAGAAACGTGAAAGAGCGACGTGGAAAATGTAGCGTGTTGTACAGGGGTGAAGGTCACCTTTGAGTTTCTCCCTGCTTTTATGGATCAAGAAGACTCTACGATTCTGTGATGGCAAAGCAGAAGGAGGATTCTTGACCACTGTAACAGTGTGCCAGAAAGTCTACCTGGCTGCGTATGAGGCGCGTCGTAAAGACCGCTGCAGTTTTTAGATGGGCCAAATCAAATCAGATAGCCATCTCAGGTTTTCAAAGACTCTGTCAAAGACCGCGGGTGATCGATTATTTTCCAGGCAGAAGGCAAATTCCTGGTGGAAGTTTAATGTCACGGCGCTGGGAGATGTTACAGAACGAGATGTTACATAGTGGTAGTAACTATCGTTGGAAGCAGTAGCGGTCATGCATGAGGCATACTGCCGAGAACGGCAAAGGTTGGCCGTTGTGAAGAAGAGAAGAGATGAGAAACGAAGTTGAGAGAAGAGAAGATGAGAAACGAAGTTATGATGAAGAGAAGAGATGAGAAACGAAGTTAAGAGATGAGATGAGAAACGAAGTTAAGAGAAGAGAAGAAGGGAGACGAGAGAACGCTGCGAGTTGAGAAATTAGGCCTAACGAGAGAAGCGCACGGGAGCGTGAAGTGTAGCAGCCGTCGTAACAGTGAAGGCGGCCAGGTCGTGACGTCGACGATGTTTTGTTGTATCATCAGAACCCCCCCCCCAGCACAAGAAGAAAGTGTGAGCCCAGCACCAGAAGTGTAACGATATGAGCAGAGAACAAGAGAGAGTAACGAATTATATGAGCAGAGAACAAGGAGAACGTGACAATACCTATGTGAGTAAAAGAAAATTCTAACTAATTAGGGAAATCTCAGAGCACGTAGCACATAAATATAAACTAGAACCTAAAACTAAAACTAGAATCTTAATTAAGCATTAAAACCTAAAATTAGAAGTAAACCTTGATAGAAAGAGATATTGGTGGAACCATTGAAAAGACTTGCAAGTTAAATGACAATTGTTTTGAACTTTGTGTATTATTATTGAACATTGATGTGTGGCGCCAGAACTCTGAAATAATGACTATTCTATTATGTTGTAAAATGCCTAAGCAATGTTAGAAGTAGTACTGCATGAAGAAATTGAGTTTTGTATTTCTTTGATTTTAATTCATCATTTATCATTTTTCTTTCTTCTTTCTTCCCCCTTTCCCATGGGTGTGAGTGTGGATGGCTGACTGACTAACCAACGTGTGAGAGGAAACCTATAGACCAATAAATTTGAACTCGTACTCTGATATTGCGGCTTTCTCCTGTCTATGGTTTCGAAAGAGTGGTTGCTGTCGTTGTTATACGTTGTGTCGTCTGTGCCGTCTACACTTCACCCCTACCCGTATGCAAGCACACATGCAAACATGTCGGTAATACGTAACCTACACGCAGAATTAAATTCGAGCCAAACAAACATCTTGGTATTCTGTGTGTGGATTTGTCATTCTCTTTATGCAAGTCCTACGTGGAGCCGGCAAGCCACCATCCCTCTCCCCTCCTGTCGGAGAAGGGAGGGTGGGTGGTGACATTTGGTGACCCTGACGTGATAGGTAAAAATTGTTTTGCGGTGTGTTTGCATCATTTCTCTTTCTGCTATCTATCTCATGTAGTATCATCATATTTTGCAGTTATGATGGTTACAGTATTTTGATTTAAAGAAAGTGGTGAATTAGTATTTGATATATCTTTTTGATGCTTTAATTTTTGAAAACTTGTTTTGATGTATTCTGCTTTAATACTCATTTTTGCGTGTAACTATTTCATGATTTAATTTGAGAGCGCCGGCATTTGTGGGCCGATAAATTCGTTTTGATTGTTTTTTGAAAATGTAATACTTTAAATGCCTAGTCAGAGAGGCAAGTTCGAGTTTTATATCTCCGTTTTTGATATTTCGTTGTTGAAAATATTTGCTGTATGTATTGCAACAAGTTTCGAAATTCTATGTAAATATTAATGCCGATGTTGATCGCATATTCTACTTTGATTTTTGAGTCATGCCATTTTGAAAGTTCGTTACGGTTTATGAGGCAACGCTGTAGGACGACCCGCTGTTAAGTTCGTTTTGAAGTTGTTGATTTTGAAGTTGATGAAGTATTCGTGCAGAGTCACAATACTGTAGTACTTAGAGAGAAGTACCTTGTGTTTTGCGTCAGTTTTGGAAACTGAGCCGTGTATTTGTTTGAAGATTTGAGATTGAGTTTGGGCCGGTATTGTAGAAACCGCGTATATTCATTGAGTTGGAGGCGACGGTATTGAAGTCCGTGCGCACATATTTTGTTGTCGAAAACTTTGGGAGTCAAGCGACCTCGTTTTTGTAGCAAACGCATTTTTGATTTGCTAGAGTTTCTGTAAAACTCGCTAACCGTACGAATGGCTAATTAAATAAATGACTAGTAAGAATTGGGCAGGAGAAAGCAGAATTAAAGCAATAAGTAATTAACAAAGCAATAAGTGATTGACAGTGATGTAGTGAAATGTTGGACTACTACAATAAGCGTGGTGTAAATGATAGTTATTGTAATGATAAAGAAAACACGCGAATCGCACAGAAAGTACTACACTAAAAATGTAAACATAGCGCTAGAAGAAAAAAAAAGGGAAAGAGAGAAACTCATTCAGAGCATCGTATTTCAGCCGGCCGTTGAGATAATTACTCTTACTCCGAGAAACCCACTGTCCCCTCGCAGGAAAGGTCACGACCCAGAAGGTGTGTAGGTTCGTGTTAGTCATGCATTTGGAAAAACGGGAAAATGGAACGTAGTATTTTAACTGTTAGCGTGCGTTGGTAAATAGCTAAAGAATTCTATTTTGGCGATTTTTATTCTTAGGTATCTCAGCTCTTGTACTGATGAATGCCTTCATTTAGTAAGACTGCCATTGTGGAAAAAAGATTATATTTTATAAAGATAGTTTAAAGTAATATGTAATGAAGAGGCTTGTTAGATTAATTATTAAATGTTTATAGAGTGGATTACAGCATATAAATAGTGTTAGTCTTATAGTAAGACATTTTTGTTTTGCGGTGTTAGATTTTTCAGTGACAACAGACTTTGTTTTGATTCATTTCTGTCCGGGGCACACTCCCGCACAGCCAGCAACCTAATTTTTTTTTCGTTCCCTCACCGCCCAGTGACGCTACGCTTGCTGACGACCACGCGAGAGAATTTTTCCCCCTTCCCTTTGTAAAGGAAGGAACGGTTGCTTAGGACGCTGTTAGGAATGACCTCGTATTTTAGTACACCATAATTTTGTTTTGTGAAAGATCATTAATTGACATTTTCGTAAATTGATCATATAATTTTAGTTTTCTAACTTAGGAGTAGAAGTGTACCTGTACACAAAATTTTTAAGCAAAAGAGTGACACTGATATAAGAAATTTTACGATAATAGAACAGCAGATCATTGTGAGGTTACATTCGGGTCAAGATTTTGGAACAAGTTTGTAGTTCTTATAAATAACCTCATATTGAAATTAATCGTTTTACATTTATAAATGAACTTGTGAAAGACTAGTTTGAATTTCTTGAGAAAAGTTTTAGAGAAAAGTTTTTTGCAATAAATTTTTTCTGACAATTGTGACACGTTAATAGCTAACTTGAAGTCTGTAGGGGCCTATATCTAAGTTGATTTCATTGAAAATTTTAAAGAAATTACCCTGTAAGGTGATTTGATTTTTTCTCTCGATAGTTCTCCATCATCATGATAGATGATAAGTTTTCCTAGGCTGATATTTTTTGGGAAAAAAAAAACGCATGTTAATTCTTTTGCATAAATTGGTATAATGAAAAATATGCTGGTGTATAGACAGTAAATACGTTTATGCAATTAATTTTTAGGGCTGATCACAGTAGGAACCAATGCATTGTCTAGGCATACAATAGACACCGTTTAAATGAGTTTCGTGAAGCAGAATAATTTTAATCGTTTGGATTGTAATCAACTTTTGAAAAAAAAATTTTTTAATATTGTTGACCTACACTTATTTCATAAGCTTCGGTCAAAAAGGAGGAGGGATATGTCACGAAAATCAAGAAATATTAATAATTTTTTTTTCTCTCCCTCTAAGTAACTTCTAACTTTAAACTATGAACGAAACCGCTAAGTTAATTAAAAGAGGGACAGGGTGAAAATGACCATTTGTCAACAACGGGAAAAACTAAGTCGGAAACATTAGCTTTAAGTTCGTGTTGGGGAATGGAAAAGATATAATTAGCTTGCAAGAGAATGTTGGCTTGACCCTCTGTGGCCAGGAACCCACGCCCATAAATCTGTGTCAGAGTAGAGTACACAGGCGGCCAGTGTACGGAAAACGTGAGAAGGTGCTAGGACGCCAATTATGTCCGTGACGGAGGCAGACTAAGTTTTTGGAAATGTAAACATCATTGTAAGAATCACCACTATAAATGTTTGGTAGTTTAAGTTGATATTGCTATTGTGTAATTACTATTGTTTTGTGAAAGTACTTAGTGAAATAGAAGTTGAGTTATTGGAAAATTAATCATTGTATGCTAAGTTAAAAAGGTTGGTCTGTGTGTGTACTGCTTGCCAGGTGGCCATGAGCTGCCAGTAACTATAGTTTTTAAAATAAAATAGGAGTAGGACAGCTTGCTCTGAGATTTTAGTGTGTGCTCTGAGAGTTAGCTAGAGGTTAAATGGATACGTAAATCACAGTGTCAACTGGGAACTTGATACTTTGGCACTGATAGAACTGGACGCCAGAGGTAGCCAGGATGGGCAGAGAATATTCCTAAGCACGTACAGTGCTGGTTGTAAATGGGCAGTGTTGGATGGGGGATAGTGTCTGTGCTGGAAGGAGGGGTGTGTTCGAGTCATCTCATAGAAAGTGACGTACAAGAGTTTGTGTATAAAAGAGGAGACAGAGCCAGGGGCGGATGAGAAACGTGAAAGAGCGACGTGGAAAATGTAGCGTGTTGTACAGGGGTGAAGGTCACCTTTGAGTTTCTCCCTGCTTTTATGGATCAAGAAGACTCTACGATTCTGTGATGGCAAAGCAGAAGGAGGATTCTTGACCACTGTAACAGTGTGCCAGAAAGTCTACCTGGCTGCGTATGAGGCGCGTCGTAAAGACCGCTGCAGTTTTTAGATGGGCCAAATCAAATCAGATAGCCATCTCAGGTTTTCAAAGACTCTGTCAAAGACCGCGGGTGATCGATTATTTTCCAGGCAGAAGGCAAATTCCTGGTGGAAGTTTAATGTCACGGCGCTGGGAGATGTTACAGAACGAGATGTTACATAGTGGTAGTAACTATCGTTGGAAGCAGTAGCGGTCATGCATGAGGCATACCGCCGAGAACGGCAAAGGTTGGCCGTTGTGAAGAAGAGAAGAGATGAGAAACGAAGTTGAGAGAAGAGAAGATGAGAAACGAAGTTATGATGAAGAGAAGAGATGAGAAACGAAGTTAAGAGATGAGATGAGAAACGAAGTTAAGAGAAGAGAAGAAGGGAGACGAGAGAACGCTGCGAGTTGAGAAATTAGGCCTAACGAGAGAAGCGCACGGGAGCGTGAAGTGTAGCAGCCGTCGTAACAGTGAAGGCGGCCAGGTCGTGACGTCGACGATGTTTTGTTGTATCATCAGAACCCCCCCCCCCAGCACAAGAAGAAAGTGTGAGCCCAGCACCAGAAGTGTAACGATATGAGCAGAGAACAAGAGAGAGTAACGAATTATATGAGCAGAGAACAAGGAGAACGTGACAATACCTATGTGAGTAAAAGAAAATTCTAACTAATTAGGGAAATCTCAGAGCACGTAGCACATAAATATAAACTAGAACCTAAAACTAAAACTAGAATCTTAATTAAGCATTAAAACCTAAAATTAGAAGTAAACCTTGATAGAAAGAGATATTGGTGGAACCATTGAAAAGACTTGCAAGTTAAATGACAATTGTTTTGAACTTTGTGTATTATTATTGAACATTGATGTGTGGCGCCAGAACTCTGAAATAATGACTATTCTATTATGTTGTAAAATGCCTAAGCAATGTTAGAAGTAGTACTGCATGAAGAAATTGAGTTTTGTATTTCTTTGATTTTAATTCATCATTTATCATTTTTCTTTCTTCTTTCTTCCCCCTTTCCCATGGGTGTGAGTGTGGATGGCTGACTGACTAACCAACGTGTGAGAGGAAACCTATAGACCAATAAATTTGAACTCGTACTCTGATATTGCGGCTTTCTCCTGTCTATGGTTTCGAAAGAGTGGTTGCTGTCGTTGTTATACGTTGTGTCGTCTGTGCCGTCTACACTTCACCCCTACCCGTATGCAAGCACACATGCAAACATGTCGGTAATACGTAACCTACACGCAGAATTAAATTCGAGCCAAACAAACATCTTGGTATTCTGTGTGTGGATTTGTCATTCTCTTTATGCAAGTCCTACGTGGAGCCGGCAAGCCACCATCCCTCTCCCCTCCTGTCGGAGAAGGGAGGGTGGGTGGTGACAGATATGTGTTCTTGTGCATCATATCATTTTGAGCACAAGGAAGTATCAAGTTAACCATTTTTAGAGACGGCTAGGTAAACACATGAATCGACCTTACTGACCCAGAAAAGTTTTAAAATATTTCGAAACCAAGAAAACGTAGCGGCATTACAACAAATCTGAAGAATTAAAGAAACGAAATCCGCTGCAAACCAAACAAACAAGCCATCACAGAAAGACCAAGAATAAGTCATTAAAACAAAACAAAACTTGAATGAAACCCAGATGGCAAGTGTTGAAATTGAAAAAATAAACACATTCACAGCAATAACGACAAATGAATTAAATGGCCTGTCACAACAATTGAATATGGCATCATAATACTAAGCAGGTAAAATTCAGTTTGAAAAAAGAACAAAATTAACAAATAAAGAACAGATATTAATTCAGATCATTCTGACAAGAAGGTGGCAAAATAGCAAGTCTAAATTGCTAGGTTTTACACAATAAGAATACAATTTGGCGAAATTGTAAGAGTTCTAATCACCAGTATTTGCTTCCTGGGAGATCATCAGAAAATAGCAGACATGTTCGTCAAACAGCAGACAGTCCAGTTGAGAAATGATGATAATGACGACGACAGCGGCAGTAGTGGTGGTACCGGTGGTAACTACGATGACGAATAACTCTTTCAGCATTACTGTTTTCCGCTACAGGATTTTGTTTCAGCAACAGGATTTTGTTTCCGCTACAGGATTTTGTTTCCGCTACAGGATTTTCTTAATATTATTTCTAGTTTCTGCTGAATTTTGAAAACATGATTTTCTTAATATTCTTTCTAGTTTCTGCTGAATCTTAAAAAAACTTGAAGTAATTTTTTAGAATATCAGTCAAGATATAAAACATAAACGAAAATAATCAGTCAAGCACATTCTTGGCAAAATCAATAAGTATAAAACGGCATAGACAAAATCAATCAGTCAAGCACAATCTTGACAAAATCAATAAGTAAAAAAACGGCATAGACAAAACCAATCAGTCAAGCACAATCTTGACAAAATCAATAAGTAAAAAACGGCATAGACAAAACCAAACAGTCAAGCACAACATAAACACAATCAATAAATCAAGTGTAACATCTGCAAGAATAATAAATGAAAAACAACATAGTAACATGAACAAAAGAATGTTAGGCACAACTTAGACAAAATCAAAACGTTAAGTAGGATATAGACAAAAATATGGACAACACCTAAACGTCAAGCACAACATAGGCAAAAATCAATAAGTCAAGAATAATATATGCAAGACCAATAAGTCATGTACAACATAGGACAGATGAATAGAGTCAAGCACAATGTATGTCAGAGTTTCTAGTTTCGTTTGATTTGGGCTACTAGTTGACCATGTTGACTAGTATTGTTTGCTTTGGACTACTTGTTCTCTAGTTGTGTTTGATTGTACTACTAGTTGAACATGTTGACTAGTATTCTTTGCTTTTGGACTACGTGTTCTCTAGTTGTGTTTGGACTACTAGTTCTCTAGTTGTGTTTGGACTACTAGTTCTCTAGTTGTGTTTGATTTGGACTACTTGTTCTCTAGTTGTGTTTGATTTGGAATACTTGTTCTCTAGTTGTGTTTGATTTGGACTACTTGTTCTCTAGTTGTGTTTGATTGGATTATTAGTTGAACATGTTGACTAGTATTCTTTGCTTTGGGCTACGCGTTCTCTAGTTGTGTTTGATTTGGACTACTTGTTCTCTAGTTGTGTTTGATTTGGACTACTTGTTGATCGTTTTGTCTAGTTCTAGTTGATTTGGACTACTTGTTGATCGTTTTGTCTAGTTCTAGTTGATTTGGACTACTTGTTGATCGTCTTGTCTAGTTCTAGTTGATTTGGACTACTTGATGATCGTCTTGTCTAGTACTATTAGATTTCCACTACTGGATGATCGTGCTGTCATTTACTATTTGTTTTGGAATTCTTGTTGTTTAGTACTATTTGACCTAGTTGATCGTGTGGTCTAGCTCTGTTCGATTTGTATTATTCGTCTTACATCATCTGTTTAAATAGGACATCGACTACTCATTTCTATATCACAATGACTATTTCTGCAATCCTTTACTATTTGAAGTGTGTCTTACGTCATCTGTTTAAATAGGACGTCGACTACTCATTTCTATATCACAATGACTATTTCTGCAATCCTTTACTATTTGAAGTGTGTCTTACGTCATCTGTTTAAATAGGACATCGACTACTCATTTCTATATTACAATGACTATTTCTGCAATCCTTTACTATTTGAAGTGTGTCCATTTCTACAATATGTGGACAATTTTTTTTATCCAATTAAGCACTCCATCAGGATTCGGACTACAAGTTGTGATGCAGTTGTTGTCGATATTAATGAGTTGTAATTTTCGGTGTATAATGTAATCTTCTTGTTTTATCATAATGTTAATATCGAATCTTTCTATTTTTATCATATAATAATGTTGACTTTTTCTATTTTCTGGTTAAAACATTACAGACTTCCTTATTAATCAGTTTATTATCTGTAAAGAATTAGCTGAAATGACCTAAAATAATCTCAGAGAAAAATATCTGAAGAATATCTCGATAAGAATGTGATAAGGCAAGATAAACGACAACACACTTGTTTTATTTTTTTTTTTTTTTTTTTTTTGTCTTTCGTCTCTTTTTTTTAAAGTCATGCTTACTCTCTAGTTATCTCAGTATATGTTGTCTTCTCTTTGATTTTTAAAAAAAATGTTCACTCTTTTATATATTTATAACTTTTCTTTCAAAGTCAAAATAGCTCTAAACGCTCCGAGCACGATCTAAGGGAAGTAATTCAGAGTAATACATCTTAAAATTAATACAACTCAATCGACTTCACGATATCTGCGTGGAAACTATTAAATTTAAGGCGAAAAATGTTGTCGATTGGGGACTGTAGAAATTACCGCCCCTTCACCAGCTCGTTCACTGCACACTTCGGTAACAGTTATAAAAACGAAATGAAAAAGAAATAAAAGTGATTAAAAATAATCCTCTAATTAACTTTTTTTACACACAGGGGAAGAACTTTCATTGGAACTACTTAAACATATTATAGTTTATTATTTCGGGGAAAGTTTGAAGGAAAAAGTCGATCTAAAATGTAGTTAGATGCACTTAGCATTCTCGATTATAACGTAATAACATTATATATTTGAGTATCTTTTAGGCAATTGTTTTATTTCAGTTAGGTTAGACATGTAATGTATGGGGCACCGAAGTTTGAGTACTCTCCCTTGTTTTGTGCTATTTTCATAATTTCCTATATTGCATTATCATTTGCAAACATTCAGCCATCTGGTTAATACCCCAATCAAGCAATTAAGCAAGCAAGCAGTCAGTAAATAAATCTATTAACTTTTATTGTCAGAAAAACAGCCTAAGTCAATCACGAACACACGTAATCCTGGTGGTGGTGTGTGTGTGTGTGTGTGTGTGTGTGTGTGTGTGTGTGTGTGTGTGTGTGTGTGTGTGTGTGTGTGTGTGTGTGAGAGAGAGAGAGAGAGCGCGCGAGTGCGTGCATATGTGTGTGTGTTTACTCATGCAAAATCCATTACAAACAATAAACATCAACATATCATTGTAATAGAAAATTTATAAAACAGTGGAAAGACATTCTAGTATAATCTATGAAACAGTATTAACGTGTAACTACAAGTTACAAACATTTCTACGATTAAAAGCGTTTATGAAATTTCTTTATGAAGAATAGTAGATGATCTACCTCTCTAACGTTAAAGAACACCTTTGCACAACGAACAGATTTAGACATAGCAAAAGATAAAAATAATATCACTCAAATAGATTTATCATCAAAGAGATACAATAGTATCACTCAAACAGATTTAGCCATAACAGGAAATAACATAATATCACTCAAACAGATTTAGCCACAATAGAAAATATTTAAAAAGTATCATTCTATTCTAGGTCAAAATGGTTTGCTTGACATTAGTTGATTATGGAGTTTAAAGGACAACATTTATGTCATCTATACCAAAAATTATATCATTAAATCTAACTGCTTCAGAGATATTAAACTAGAAGAAACTGAGATTTATTGCTGTAAGGTTTCGTGTGCTTCCAAGTTCGATTGTGTACACGGACAAAAGTGTCTTGGAAAGATTTTACGTGTGAACACGGACAAAAGTGTCTTGGAAAGATTTTACTTGTGAACAGAGATAAAACGTCCAATGGGAAACATGATTTTAGCAAAGTGCATTTTAAAGCGAGACGTTTTACAACGCTTTGATGACAGCAGGGGCCTAAGGGAGACAACTATCGCCGATTTTCAACCACGAGGGTTTGTACGTATGCTTGGCACACTGGCAGCAATTTATCACCTTATCTGATAGAGTAGACTTAAATTATTTGCATTTCAACTAGCGGTATCCTTCAGCCGCTCCTCTGCCTGACTTTGAAAAATTAGGTTTATATTTAGCCTCATTCTTACACAAAATTAAACTTAAGGGTCTCAACCAAACGTGTAGAATTGTGAGATATACATTTAGTCTCATCTGTACTCAAACTCTCTGAAAATGAGTTTATATTTAGCTCTTTCTTACACAAAGGCCACAGCCAATTATGTAAAGTTGAGGATGACAAGTACATAATGAAAATACCCGGTCGAGGACCATAATACATTTGTCACCAATGATTTCACACATAATAATAAAGTGTAAACATTATGTAGCAAATATTTCCACATGATGAGAGACACAAAATAATGAAGTGTAAAAATGATGTAGTAAATGTCTCCACATGATGAGAGACACAAAAAAGGAACAATTGAAAACTCCCTCAACCGACTAGTCACAAGTGTTTATAAACTTTGCAATAGAACTGTGTCTACGCAGATCTCACGATAAATGACTCGAGGATTATTTATGAGAGCCATGCTTTTATACTCAGACACTGCACTCTGTAAGAAAATCTCCCTCAACAGAGACACTGCACTCTGTAACAAAATCTCCCTCAACAGAGACACTGCACTCTGTAACAAAATCTCCCTCAACAGAGACACTGCACTCTGTAAGAAAATCTCCCTCAACAGAGACACTGCACTCTGTAACAAAATCTCCCTCAACAGAGACACTGCACTCTGTAACAAAATCTCCCTCAACAGAGACACTGCACTCTGTAACAAAATCTCCCTCAACAGAGACACTGCACTCTGTAAGAAAATCTTCCTCAACAGAGACACTGCACTCTCAGCATTCTCTTTAAAAAGACTGAGTTATAGCCAAGAACGGTAGTATGCTTTTTAAGATAGCTGTATAAATAAAGTTATCTCAATGTCAACAGTGGGGCCTGTCTAACTTAAACATCTAGGAAGTCGCTTTTGATATTTTATTAAAGGGCAGATTCGCTGGAAATACTACCCAAAGCGTTTGGCTAATCTTTAGAAACCATTGCCTTCGTTGCAAACACACTTTTCAAAAACTGATATATTCACGGTAAATACAAACAGGCTAGAGTTTAACTTGCCTTTATAGTAATATAAAGTGCCTAGAGTCCAAATTGACTTCTTAATAATATAGAGTGGATAAAGTCTAACTCGACTTCATAGTAATATAAAGTAACTAGAATCTAACTTCCCAGTAATATAAAGTGGCTAGAGTCTAACTTGCCTTCATAGTAATACAAACTGGCTAGAGTCTAACTTGCCTTCATAGTAATACAAACTGGCTAGAGTCTAACTTGCCTTCATAGTAATACAAACTGGCTAGAGTCTAACTTGCCTTCATAGTAATATAAACTGGCTAGAGTCTAACTTGCCTTCATAGTAATATAAACTGGCTAGAGTCTGACTTGCCTTCATAGTAATACAAACTGGCTAGAGTCTAACTTGACTTCTTAGTAATATAAAGTGGCTAGAGTCTAACTTGACTTCTTAGTAATATAAAGTGGCTAGAGTCTAACTTGCCTTCTTAGTAATATAAAGTGGCTAGAGTCTAACTTGCCTTCATAGTAATACAAAGTGGCTAGAGTCTAACTTGCCTTCATAGTAATACAAAGTGGCTAGAGTCTAACTTGACTTCATAGTATTGCAAACAATCTAACGACTAAACTGCCTTCATTGCATTACCAACAAGCTAGAGTCTAATACAAAAATGCTGGAAGCAAATTACACCCGTCTTAAAGCTTGCCTTTGGAATAATAAAAAGGAGCTAGAGTTTTACCCGCAAAAAAATCCCAATTTTAACCTGTTCTAGTAAAACAACACAGATAGAGTTCTAACGACAAATCTCCATTTTAACCTGTTTTCCAAGAAGTAAAAGGAAGTTACAGTTGGCAAGACTGATACCTATTTGAATGTTTACCTTCGTAGCAACGCAAAGTCCGAGTTTCGACTGACTTAATCCCATCTTTCTTTTGCCTTCGTAGCAAATACATGAAAGCAACTTTGGGTGGATTGATAACCTTGTATTCTTAGTAAACAAAGTTGAAGCAGTATACACCCACATAATATTTAACTTCATACCAAATAATATCTATATCATATGAAACGCCGACACCAAGACTAATAGACATTTAACATTTTCCTTTTAATAGGAAACAAAATCTGACAGGCTCAAAGTCATTCATATCCTTTCTCCGATTTAGGGTATGTTATAGAGGATATAAATTACAGACTTTAAGGGTAGGATATAAATTACAGACTTTATCAACTCAAATTCCTTGTTCGTACTGTACAGATAAAACGTTAGAGAGTGAGTCTGTTAAACCAACGCCCTTCCAAGGACATGCATTTAAATTACATAGAACTTGCATCATACATACTTTGTTTATATAAATAATGAAAATAATAATGAATTTATAAGTTTTAAAAGTGAAAACACTGCAAGAGACATTGCTGATTTGAGCATTACAATAAAAAGTATTACATGGTGTTTATAATGAATCAAATATGGTCAACATATTGTTAGGAACTGCAGACACGCAACTAAAAAATTAGGTTATAAACAAAACTATAGCAAACGCGAGAATTACAATGATTTAATTCGTGAATTAGCATACTGTGCTCATAAGAATAAATTAACTATAATGATTTAACACAAGAATTAACATACTGTATTCAAAGGATTACAAGAGTAAAAAAAAAATTAACACAAGAATTAACATACTGTGCTCATAAGGATTACAAGAAGAATGTAACTGTAATGATTTAACATAAGAATTAGCATACAGTGTTCATAAGGATTACAAGAATAAAAAAGAACTGCAATGATTTAACACAAGAATTAACATACTGTGCACAGGAAAATACAAGAAACTGTAATGATTAAGCATAAGACAGGAAATGTAATGAACTAGAATCTAATGAACATCGAAAATAAAATAGAAGTGATCATTTTGAACATAACAATTAAAATATATAAGCATAACAAATGAAATAAGAGAACTTTATTTTTAAAATTTGGCAAACGTGAAAATTTAAAAGAGGAGATAACACAAAACAAAATGTAGAAACAATAAAGAAATTAAATGTTAATTAAATATAAATATATAATAAGAACAAGCTCTAACAAATGAAACGTTACCTAAGACATATGAAATGTAATCTGGGCTAAACATATGAAATAAAGGAGAACTATAAACATTAGAAATGAAACGTGGGCTAAACATATGAAATAAAGGAGAACTATAAACATTAGAAATGAAACTGGGCTAAACATATGAAATAAAGGAGAACTATAAACATTAGAAATGAAACGTGGGCTAAACATATGAAATAAAGGAGAACTATAAACATTAGAAATGAAACGTGGGCTAAACATATGAAATAAAGGAGAACTATAAACATTAGAAATGAAACGTGGGCTAAACATATGAAATAAAGGAGAACTATAAACATTAGAAATGAAACGTGGGCTAAACATATTAAATAAAGGAGAACTATAAACATTAGAAATGAAATGTGGGCTAAACATATTAAATAAAGGAGAACTATAAACATTAGAAATTAAATGTGGGCTAAACATTGAAATAAATGAGAGTTCAACATAAGAACTAAAAGAAGAATTAAAAATAAGAATTTAAATGAGAACTGAATCAAAGAAATGAGAACTAAACATACGAAAAGAACGGTACCCATTCAGTAAACTCCTGAAATCCTATTTTTATCCATCATTCATTTCTTCACTTTTCCATGAATAAACCCTGTGCCATGATCATTTATTCAAAGTGTCAATTTTCTAATGTCATTTCTAATCGTCTGTCTATGAAATACCAAACCAGTGGCTGCGTATTGTGTTCAGATGTTCTTTTTAAAGCCGCCAGGCTTATACCAGTGACTGAGTATTGTGTTCAGATGTTCTTTTCAAAGCCGCCAGGTTTATACCAGTGACTGAGTATTGTGTTCAGATGTTCTTTTCAAAGCCGCCAGGTTTATACCAGTGACTGCGTATTGTGTTCAGATGTTCTTTTCAAAGCCACCAGGTTTATACCAGTGACTGCGTATTGTGTTCAGATGTTCTTTTCAAAGCCGCCAGGTTTACACCAGTGACTGCGTATTGTGTTCAGATGTTCTTTTCAAAGCCGCCAGGTTTCTACCGGTGCAGGAAAACTAAGGACTTTGCTCCTTTGTTGTTTCTTTGATACGTTGTCGAATGAGGTACAAGCAATAAAGTAACTACTTCCATTCTGCATATGATGTCACACATGTACCGGTGTGACGTCACTGTTACCCATATGCTCGCCGTCTTTCACAACCAATTCTGTGACGTCATGCGAATTCTCGGTGACCTTTGTCTGGAAGTTGCGGTTACGCTTGCATTGATGAATGATGCGCATCACTTCCTCAGCTGGAGGAGCGATGATGACTATCATTGCCATGACGACGGCCCATATCTGGTTAAAATACAGCCACATGGAGAACTGAGTTTCGTCCATAACTGGAAAACTCGCCATGATGCCCGGAATGATGACGGCGAACAGCCCAATTGAGCACGCCCCTCCAACATAGGCCGTCAGCTTGGCGGTGCGAAATGCCTGGTTCATCTGGGCAATGGTCGGGCGCCCCTCGTACTCGTAGCCACGTAGGTCGTCACGCAAGTTCACCTCCCACGGGTGGAGAGGGTTGTCAATGTCGTACATTTTGAGCCATTCTGCCTCAGCGTCCTGAAGCGTACGTATTTTGTGCGTTAGCAGAGAGCCCGCTATAGAGACACCTAAACTGAAGCCAAAGCTTGAACAGGTGCCCGCTAAAATGGCGTAGTCTTGGACCGTGTTCACTAGAAAGTTATTTAAGCCACCCTCGTAAAATGTAGCTGAAGTTAAAGTGGCAATAATTCCCGCCGCAAGTCCGCTTAAGCTCCCTGAAAATAAATCCATATGTTAAAAAGATTTTATGGTTAAGGTAAAAATTCCGAAAAATTAAAACAAAACTCAACGTTAATATTAATATTGACTACTGTCAAGAACAATATTCACCTGTGTATTATAAGTGATATATTTTGTGGAAATGTAGCAATGTAATGACGTGCTATTTTGATATATTGTCGCATAACCTCTTCTATATAGGCAAAAAGAAGGAGATGTACAGAAAGAAATGATCACGTGACATTACGTCTTATATTTAAAGCTGTAATCCTGTCCCTTCGTACACAATGGCATTTGGCTTAGCCACACTGATTTAGATAATCCCGTAATTTGTTCTAACTCAAACTGTCACCAAAGGTCTTCAACGGGATCTTATTTAATAAAAACTGTCACCAAATGTCTTCAACGGGATCTTATTTAATAAAAACTGTCACCAAATGTCTTCAACGGGATCTTATTTAATAAAAACTGTCACCAAAGGTCTTCAACGGGATCTTATTTAATAAAAACTGTCACCAAAGGTCCTCAACGGGATCTTATTTAATAAAAACTGTCACCAAAGGTCCTCAACGGGATCTTATTTAATAAAAACTGTCACCAAAGGTCCTCAACGGGATCTTATTTAATAAAAACTGTCACCATCGGTCCTCAACGGGATCTTATTTAATAAAAACTGTCACCAAAGGTCCTCAACGGGATCTTATTTAATAAAAACTGTCACCAAAGGTCCTCAACGGGATCTTATTTATTGAAATGTTGTGCTTGTTTCACGGCTCGGTACGTCATTTATCGATAATTGATATAGACAGCATTTCAAAATATTTCGCGACAAATTATCCTAACCTTTTACACAGACTGCAAAACAAATTGGATTGTTGTTTGTGCCGTTGATTAGATCTAGAACATGTCGATGTAGATAATATTAAGGACGTATTAGTAAACTTAAATCCACCCGCATTAAATGCACACGCCAAAGAGATGAGCACTGTATCAAATAAAGATTTGCTTACAGCAAAATGGCGTTTGAGCTGTAGCAGGGAAACATTGTGAAATGGCATGTAGACTGTAATATGTTGAGCACTGCTAAATCGATACAATGTTCAGCTATAGGTGTAACCATTTGGAGCAAACTAAGTGATGCAGATGACAGAAGATAATGCAGATGTCTCAATTCTGGGTACGTGGTGGAATGGAGGAAGACGTGTTTTCTGCAACTGATAACACGTCAACACGCTAAGATCTTGCAATGCATGCAGGCATCGTCTTAAAAAAGTAACAGAAAAGAAAAAAAAAGAAGCTGCAAAGGGGGAGCTACTGTGTGCTCAGAAAATAAAGAGATAGGAGAAGTTGCGCTTCTTGACAGACAAGAGTTGTCCGCGTAGGAGATGTACAAATGAAATCTGATCAAACCTCTAAGATTGATGAATGCTGTAAAATATTGTCTAGAAAATGGTATCAAAAGAGGTTGCCGTGCAATGCGTTTACTGTGGTCTAGAATAACTGGGATGGCCACAAATCCTGAGATTCTTTGAGAACTGTGTGAGAGCTGCTTTCGTTCAGTAGGATGGAAGAGATTCTTCATTGCCTGAAAAGGTCGAGAGACTATGACAACATGTAAACGTAAACAAAATAATTATTTAATTAACGTATTTATACAATAACATTTCTGATTTAATGTTATTTTCTAAGGGATACATGATATGAAGCCGGTGTGTTAAAATTTCACTTAAGATCGTTAGACAACAACGCATCTAAATCAGTCAGTGCACGATCTCGCGCCGAATAACTGGGAGAATAATTATTCTTGTCCCACTAAAAGATTATTCAAAAACATTTAGCAGAATATTCTGCTAAAGAAAGAGTTTTTGTGGAGGCAGTCCATTTGGGCGATTTCTGTAGCTAATAACACATAAATTAATTAATTATTAATTACAGTACAGTATTATACATTATTTAATTAATTAATTAATTAATAATTACAGTACAGTACAGAATAATTATTCTTGTCCCACTAAAAGATTATTCTAAAACATTTAGCGGAATATTCTGATAAAGAAAGAGGCAGTCCATTTGGGCGATTTCTGTAGCTAATAACACATACATTGGCAAAGGTGATTTGATTCCGGTAACTCTTAATGAAGGTAATAATATTTCTCTTTAATTAAAGAGGCACTGAGGCTTGACTGAGATTTTTCGTCCGCATACGTTAAGTTAGGAAGTTAACTCCTAATAAAAGAAATAGATAGTACCTACCTGTAACGAGACACTTTGATGTCTTGATTCAAACAATAGGAAATAGTACATACTTATAAAGAGAACTTGTCAATTTTTATCTAAACAATAGGAAATAGTACATACTTATAAAGAGAACTTGTCAATTTTTATCCAAACAGCAAAATATAGCACACCTGCATTGTGACCATTTGAACTCTTGAAACAAACATCTGAAAGTAGCACATACTCCCAAAAAGACATTGTAATAAAGTCAAGCCTTACAATAAAAATAGTACATATGTCCAGCGAGCGCTTGTGTTTACCTTGAATCAAATTATATATTACAAATCTGCAATTAGTGGTCGTGATTGGTAAGGTCCCACACTGAACTGAAACCGTTTGACGTGACTTTGATACAAATGAGAGAAAGTGGTACAGGTGCGAAATAAAATGTTGTGACGTGACCTTGACCCAAACACTAATGAAGTACTGGCTAAAAATGTCACAAAACTACAATACGACTTGTGATGTGGCCTTGACCAGACAAACAGAAGTACAGATTTAATATATCACAAACCTGCAATAAGACCTTGTGATGTGGCTTTGACCCAGACAATAGACAGGAGTACTGGTGGAAAGCAGGGAATTGTTACGATAGCACCAACATAAAAAATCCAGTTAAGATCAATTCCAGACTCGAATACTACTAATCCTAGTGGAACTATGCAGACTGTTACCATGACAATACACCAGTTTTTAAACTCAAACAAAAAGTCCATGTAGCTCCGAAAACGTCCATGTGTTGCGCAGATATACGGTCGCGTGTCACAGTAGTCCATCTGAAAATAAAATCGACCAGAAATGACTTATTAACTTTCACAATAAAGGCGAACACACTGAAGTTATTTTTATGATCTGAAGTCGCAATAGTCCATAAAACAAACTGAACAGAACAGTGTTATTTAAATTATCACATTAATAGCGAACACATTGGAGTTATTTCTATGTATGTCGAAAGTCTCAGTAGTCCATCAGAAAATAAAATGAACTGAATGAAGTTATTTATATGATCACAGTCAAATCAAAATGAAATTAGTCAATTATATAATTCTGAAATAGAACAAAATGGAGATATTTACATGATCACAAACCATTCTGAAATAGAACAAAATGGAGATATTTACATGATCACAATCCATTCTGAAATAGAACAAAATGGAGATATTTACATGATCACAAACCATTCTGAAATAGAACAAAATGGAGATATTTACATGATCACAATCCATTCTGAAATAGAACAAAATGGAGATATTTACATGATCACAAACCATTCTGAAATAGAACAAAATGGAGATATTTACATGATCACAAACCATTCTGAAATAGAACAAAATGGAGATATTTACATGATTACATGTCAAGTAAAATCGAACACAAAACATTTATTTACATGATTACATGTCAAGTAAAATCGAACACAGAAGATTTATTTACATGATCACGTGATAGTAAACTCGAGCACAAACGATTTATCTTGGAGGCCAGCCGGCCTGACACAAACCGATTAAAATGTTTTAATGTGCAGTGTACTCACAAGAATTGCATTTTGAACAATCGGTACATTAATTCACCTTCCCATAGAATGCCACCTAACAGAAAACTATCTCCCGATAAGCAAGCATCTCCTGGGGTCTGGTTCAGCATTCATGTGCTGAGTAGCAGTGATTACGGCTTTGATATCAAAACTAAAAGTATTGACAGATCTCAAAAGGGAAAACTAGTGACTGGTAACGAGTTAACATTCACTCAAATGTGGTTCACAAGGAAATATGCTCCAAATAAGTGTATAATAAAGTTAATATAATGGGATTTGATGAAATCCACAAATCACAATTTAAAATAAAAACATTCACGGCAATTGATCCAGATTAACGACTGGTTTATTTGTAAAAAGATATAGTTGCATAGATTACCATGACCAAGCATACTTAGCTCTTGACAGCAGTTGGAATTTTAAAATTTAAATTATTTAAACCTTTACTAAAAATATTATAAAAAATGCAAGTTATATATCATCCATTGTTTTCCTAAAATACGTCATAAGTAAATGAAAATCGGTAGTAAATTCTCTATTTACTGACTCACATCTTCGTAATAATAGCCCACTGTTGACGTCATTTCACATAAAACATGTGTATAAAAGTATTTTGAAGAAAATGGATTTTGCAGAATTTGGGTTAGGAAAACGCATATTGGTTTCTCACTAAACTGATATACAGATCTAAACATTTTGACACGATTTCATTAGGAAATATCCTATTATGAATACTATACATTTTATTTGCAATTGTAAAATATTTTGAAGTGCATAGTCTTAGATCATTAATGCAACGGAAGTCATTTTAAATTATATTGGAATTATATTTGATACACATATTAATATCTATATTTAAAATAAAATATGTATTGCATCTCGTATCGACTAAATAATCTAGTAAGCGCTAATAAACATGACATAGTTTTCTTCCCAATCCACTGTCCGGAGAAAATTGAAATGTTCATACTTAGGGTGCAAGGATAATAATATGCAAATAAATTGCATAATTAAAATGATATACAGAAAATATGTTCCTTTGATATCGGCAGTCATTAGGTACGATTTAAAAATAATTGAACATTTTTTTTATTGCTTAAAATCAATAATAAGCTTGAAAACTTAAGGCTTTTGACGGATTTTCAGACCCACTCATTCCTGAATACATATATCTATAAGCGTGTTTTAAAATAATATCTTTATGATAAATATATCTGGAACTACATTTGATAATGTGAGTACAAGAACATACAATAGGATTATATTTATTGTAACATTTTGTGACAGCTTCACCCAACCCAATATCACTTTCTATAATATTTTTATATTTTAAGAGAGTATGTCAAGGTCACAAAGCACAAATCAGTTTTAATTTTTGGCTACGTGTCAGGGGTTGTATGCATAAAGAGTAAGCCAGTTCACAACGTACTCTTGTTATCTAGATAACGCGAAAGTAATGCTCTACAATAATATCAAATTTACTCCTCGAACGGTTCTCAGCCATGCATGTAGATAAATGCACGGTTATTTGCTTGAGAAAGAAATAGACGTGTAAAACAGATTAACATTCTTACTCGGTATCCGAGCGTATACATTTTTTCTTAAACAAGTAGGAACATATTATCTATCTATTTTATGTGTGTTCATGTGTCTGTGAATGTACATTGTGTAATACATAGATAGATGGATGGATGGATGAATGGATGGATGGATGAATGGATGGATGGACGGACGGATAGATAGATAGATAGATAGATAGATAGATAGATAGATAGATAGATTAGATAGATAGATAGATAGATAGATAGATAGATAGATAGATAGATAGATAGATAGATAGATAGGTTGGTATGTAGATAGGTAGACAGACAGACAAACAGAGAGATGAATGGATGGATGGATGGATGGATGGATGGATGGATGGATGGATGGACGGACGGACGAACAGATAGGTATGTAGATAGATAGCAAACAGACAGATAGATAGATAGATAGATGTTATTTGTTGTATTATCAGTTGTATATTTGCATCATTGTTCCAATATATTTTAAAGAATTACTATTGCAAAGAGAGATGTTTTAAAATAAAAATTCTACTTTAGGGAATACTTAGTTACTCAAAGAGAATAATCGAAAAGTGCACTTCATAAATTATTTTTCTTTTCTTTTCTGGAGTTTGATGAACACGTGTTAACAGAATATTACTGTGAGAACGGCAAGCCACCAGATGTCGATGATAAAATGTAAGGAGAGTGACAATGAAAATATTTTGTCAATGATAATGCAACTTGATCAAAAAGGATAAGCTCTATATAAAATGGAGCCTGATGTAACGGACCTATAAAACTATTCCCAAGTGCAAGGAGACAGTCGTTTAATCAAGCTAGAGGATACATTCTGCACCACTGGATAGCTGGTCTAGACAAAACAGATCCTAAGCCATAATATTTTGCCTATAGATGAATATCTAGACTTCAAAATTTTTTTCTAAACAGTAGTCTTGGCGCGTCTTGCTATGTGTGGTTCTCCAGTTTCATTGTTACAATGCTGTTTTTGTGAAATCCAAGAGTCAAGATGTCTAATCTTTGTCGACAGGAATATACAAGCGATTCCTGATGTTTACACTCACTCAGTATTAGGCAAAGAGTGCGCCACGGAACGCTGTGGGATATTCCTGCATAAACGCAATTGTAGATGTTTTCTGACCGCCGCTGAATAAATCCTGATACACTAAGTGGGCCATGAACCGAGAAAGTTGGGGAACCATTGCTCTAACGTCTTTTCAACTCAAAACTGATTTTTAAAAAAAAATCTTAGGCTAGCTCAGACAAGACGATAGATTCGTAACAATAATAATAATCAACTCCACCATTTCTTACTGTGTATTAATAATATTTTGTCCCAAGTGCTATCTCTATATAATTATTAGTATGCATTCAAATAGTATTTTATTTGCTTAACTATATTGGTTGTCATTGCTGTACTCTGGGGTGACTTTGTAATAATGAATCATATCAATATTATCATTTAGTTATGATACAAAACTTCTACAAGTGCTGATGCAGAGTATGGGCCACTGGTTATAATTATATATCTGCAACTGTTAAGCCGATATGCGAGTGTGCTGACGTCAAATCGACTCACGGCTCTCACCTACGTATTAAACCGAGAAACGATTTTATATAATAAGTACATAGATGTAGAGACTGACAGAGAGCAAGACATGATCATGAGACTCTCACTACAAGTTATTATAAAGTACATAGATGTAGAGACTGACTGAGAGTAAGACATGATCATGAGACTCTCACTACAAGTTATTATAAAGTACAAAGAATTTACGTTCTACGGTGGTTTTATTACTCTTGAAACCACACCCTACTCTATACTCACTCCTGATCCAATCAAATTCAAATCCATGACTTTCCAACTTACAAGTTCGCAATTACGTCAGCATAAGAATTGCATAACACATAACCAAGGCCAAAACCAAGATTCCAGATCTAATGTTTAAGCAGATGTGCTATTGTTTAGAGGTCAGGGTAAAGCGTTCTATAGGACAGTAACAACATCCCTACCTTGTGACTACTACTCACTCTACAGATTAATTTCTCCCTTCACCCTTGTCCAGTGTGGATTTCACTTCCAAAAATAAACTTTATGTAACAAGTCATAAATAGCATTTAATTTAAAAATTATAGCTCAAAGTATGAAAATTTAAAATTCCCTTTCATACGAAGTTAGCATTGCTATTTTCTTCTTGTAAATAAACTTTGGCTATTGCTCATTTATGTGTTATTTCTTGTAAATAAACTTTGGCTATTGCTCATTATGTGTTATTTCACCACAAAGAGACTGACCGTCTACCAGCGTGTGACACATCTTGTGAGAGCGGTCAATTTCACCACAAAGAAACTGAGGGTCTACCAGCGTGTGACACATCTTGTGAGAGCGGTCAATTTCACCACAAAGAGACTGAGGGTCTACCAGCGTGTGACGCATCTTGTGAGAGCGGTCAATTTCACCACAAAGAGACTGAGGGTCTACCAGCGTGTGACACATCTTGTGAGAGCTGGGCACAACAGTTACAGACGTGTATATTTAATCGTGGTCCATACTCTGCATTTGGGACTTTTAGATGTTTAATATCATTAACTAATAAAATGTTGGTATAATTCATTATTATAAAAAGGTTACAGAATTTTTCGCATTTTGTAACTGCTTTCGTCTTCCTTGTAAAAGAAAATAAAGAAAACAAATTCGCATTTGAAAATGAATGACGTTGCAGATTAATCGTAAGTTACGTGACTTGTGGTTTTATCTGATTGAATGGTTTGAAAATATATACTTCGGATTAATGATAATTGTTAGAAAGTGTGACATTTTGCTGGGAGGCGGGTAAGATGTTAATTCTCCACCACGTTCAGGCATTATTTATACAAGGATGAAGTTTTGCCCACGCTCAAAATATTGTTAGTACAGAACCACTGAAAACTATCACATTTCATTATCCCATAACTCCACACAAAATATTGTCAGTACAGAACCATTGAAAACTATCACATTTCATTATCCCATAACTCCACACAAAATATTGTCAGTACAGAACCATTGAAAACTATCACATTTCATTATCCCATAACTCCACACAAAATATTGTCACTGTCACATTTCATTATCCCATAACTCCACACAAAATATTGTCAGTACAGAACCGTTGAAAACTATCACATTTCATTATCCCATAACTCCACACAAAATATTGTCACTGTCACATTTCACAATCACATAACTCCACACACAAGTTCGTGCATATGAGCTCACACCTGACTACACTAAGAGGAAATCTGGAAGTTAGAAAAATGCGTTTTTTTTTTAAATATTAAAACAAATTCATGGATGATGCTCTGAAAACTAATTCGATATGTAAAACAAGAATAATGTTTTACAAGACAAACATTATGTAATGAATAATTTGATAAATGAAATGTAGTGAATAATACTTGCATTATTGCTAGTAACAGTTTCAATTTGAATCGGAAATTAATCCACAATAGTTGTGCTATAAATCTGGTACATGTCCAAGTAGAAGTAGTCATAGAGAGTTCAGGCTTACTCTTAAGTAACAGTAATCGGAAATTAATCCACAATAGTTTTTGCTATAAATCTGGTACATGTCCAAGTAGAAGTAGTCATAGAGAGTTCAGGCTTACTCTTAAGTAACAGTAATCGGAAATTAAGCCACAATAGTTGTGCTATAAATCTGGTACATGTCCAAGTAGCAGTTTCAATTAGAACCCGAAATTAATCCACAATAGTTGTGCTATAAATCTGGTACATGTCCAGGTAGAAGTTGTCATAGAGAATTCATGGCTTACTCTTAAGAAAGAATAGATGTAATACATGAGTATTGTACTAGATTAGATTTAAATAATTTTTAATTTTTCCCCTATGTTATTATACTGAGCTGAATATAGGTGTAGTGTTGTAATATGACGAGCTGGTTTACAAGATGTTTTATGTTGTTTTAAATCTCCATAAAACAATCACCTGAAAACAACACTAAGAGCGGCAACTCTTTTCTTCAACATTCATCGTTAGGCTTCGCGGTTCACTTCAGAGAGTGAGCAGCCATGCGTGTAGATACGATACTGCTTTCTTTTTTAATTTCATTATATAATCTTTGCAGCAAAACTTATAGCGTTTCACGTAATCAAAATGCGTTCAAACAGTCGAAAAAGATTTTAAACTATGTTCAGCCAGAAGCAAATACAGTAGAACGCTGATTATCCGAACTAATTGAGTTAAGGTTGGATCGGTTAGTCAAATAGTTCAAATAATCAAACAAACTTAGGAACAAAATAATTCTGCCTACAATTAAATTATTATATGCTTGGTTATTACTCTTGTATTTGAAATATGCTAACCGCCGCCCCCTACCACACTTTCGCGCTCATAACATACAACAGTAGGCCTACAACAGACAATGACGCATCAAGGTCACCGAACACTCTCCTAGCAGTCCTAAAACCAACATTTCGATTTTTGACTCATGGAATGACAAATTAAGACTATTTCTATGAGATACCAAATATATTTTCGAATAAATAATCGGAATCGAATGAATTATGCGGCAGGATATCTTTACATCTTATAGAATGACGCCATTGTTTGTGTCCGATAGTTTGAGCAGTATGAATTATGCCTGCATTGCAAAGACATCAAGAAAGTTTTGACTAGTTGTTTGGAAAAGAAAATTTAACAGCTAGTGCAGCAGCATGGGGTGGGTGAGGAACGGCGGTGGTTCGGATGATTGACGGTTCAGATAAAACTGATGTTCGGATAATCGAAGCTCTACTGTAACACAATGCAACTTTTTTCTATGGTTAGAGAATTATAGTCAGAATTTTGTACAAGGTCATATTGCATATGCTTTGTGCAGTCAGTTAGATCCTCTGTATAAGCTAAGATTGAGATTCAGCATCAAGAATCGATCATATTTAGTTTTAGGATTTGTTTAGATCTAAGATTCAGGATTAGAGTTAGATTTAGATTCAGGATTACTTTTCCAAGTACATACGTGTTTGCTGCTGTTTGCCATGTCCTCAATACAAGAGCGACATCGAGGAACCTCCACACAGGAGCACAGATCAACTGCGTCGGGTACTGTCGTCACGCCCAGACGATTGGAAAGGTGTTTCTTAACACGTCCACACAACACACAGTGAGCACTTGCCAACTGGTTTCTGCACAGAGATTAGTGTGTACACTAGCCAACTGGTTTCTTCCATAAACATTACAGCGATTACTTAGCAAGTAATTTCTTAAAGTGTTTACTGCACAAAGTTTAAAGTGTTTATTAGACAGCTGTTTACTGCACAAAGTTTAAAGTGTTTATTAGACAGCTGTTTACTGTACAAAGTTTAAAGTGTTTATTAGACAGCTGTTTACTGCACAAAGTTTAAAGTGTTTATTAGACAGCTGTTTACTGTACAAAGTTTAAAGTGTTTATTAGACAGCTGTTTACTGTACAAAGTTTAAAGCGAACTCTAGCCAGATGGTTGTGCACCAAAAGACTAAAGTGTGCATTAACCAAATAAATGTAAATTCCAAAATTCGCTATCACACCAAAAGACTAAAGTGTGCAATAACCAAATAAATGTAAATTCCAAAATTCGCTATCACACCAAAAGACTAAAGTGTTCATTAACCAAATAAATGTAAATCCCAAAATTCGCAATCACACAGAATAAAGTGTATAATAGCCAAATAAATTTAAATCCCAAAACTCGCTATCACACAGACAAAGACTAAAGTGTGCAATAACCAAATAAATGTAAATCCCAAAATTTGTTATCACACAAAGAGAATAACAAAAGGATAGACAGGCAGACGAACCGTTATTCGTGGCATTGACGTTTGTTTTCTTTCGATGACGGTGTTATGATGTGATTCTAATTGCTTTCGTGGGCAATTAACAGTGGTTAATATTCATGATTTTATTCTTTCGTGGGCAATTAACAGTGGTTAATATTCATGATTTTATTCTTTCGTGAGCAATTAACAGTGGTTAATATTCATGATTTTATTCTTTCGTGGGCAATTAACAGTGGTTAATATTCATGATTTTATTCTTTCGTGGGCAATTAACAGTGGTTAATATTCATGATTGTATTCTTTGGATAATAAATGATGGTCGTGATTGCATGAATGGACAATGCATAATTATTATTATTGTACTATGTGGAATTATAAAATCATCATGGTTTTTATGTACGGACAGTGTATAATTATCTTGACTGTATTGTGTGCACATACGTGTATGCATGCATTCTCATTCCGTTTGCTATGCAATAATAATAATAATTTAACTGCTAAATTTCTATCACTTTGATTATGTGATGCGCAAGATAACAGTTTGAAATTTCAAACTAAGATCAGTGAAGCAGTATTATACCCGTTGGTCTTTATACAACATGATTATGATGGACACCCTATCAAGGATCTACCTGTCATGTTAAATATAACTCTGGTAGATGTCATTCATGATGATGGCCTACCTAACAGGTCGAATACATTCTGAAAATGTCATGCACAGTGATATACCTAAAAGGTCGAATTTAGCTACATTAAATGTCATTCACGATGAGCTAAATAAAAGTTAATATGGAGCATTAAGTGTCATTCACGATGAGCTAAATAAAAGTTAATATGGAGCATTAAGTGTCATTCACGATGAGCTAAATAAAAGTTAATATGGAGCATTAAGTGTCAATCACGATGAACTAAATAAAAGTTAATATGGAGCATTAAGTGTCATTCACGACGACGTACTTAAAAGAAAGATTATTGCTCCAAAATGTGTCATAAACAATGAACTAACTAAAAATTGATATAGAGTGAGAGATGTCACACAAGATGACGTACCTAAAAGGTCGGATATATGTCTGATAGATGTCATACACGATGATGGAAGAAAGAGCCATGACTTCACCGGACCCAGTGGACATTAATGCCATTGCCCCCATGGTCAGTACCAGTATTCCACCAGCAGAACCCAAAACTTTCTCTGCTATTAATGGCGTTACCAAGCCTATAAATGGAAATGTATCGTTAGAACACAAGCGAATGGGGCAGCAAAAGAAGACAAGTGAAGGAACAAAAATGAATGGGGCAGCAAAAGAAGACAAGTGAAGGAACAAAAATGAATGGGGCAGCAAAAGAAGACAAGTGATGGAACAAAAATGAATGGGGCAGCAAAAGAAGACAAGTGATGGAACAAAAATGAATGGGGCAGCAAAAGAAGACAAGTGATGGAACACGCGAATGACTAAGTAATTGCTTGTTGCTATCATAGAGACAATCTGCAGGGGGATTGAATACATGTAATACAGCTCTGCCATACTGATTTCATCAGTAAACTCTTTACAAATCCAATATGTTCACTCTATCAGTTACTGGGGATTTATTTAAGAATATCAAGGAAACATTTTATAATGCATTTATTTCTACGCTATTAATATCTAAAACCGGAAACTGAAATTAAGGCAAGCGACTGAAAGAGAGGAAGGATAGTTGTTGTGTTCGCTCTCCTTCCATGAAACATTTAAAGACTGAATAATATCACATGCATTCACTGTGAAATGTAAATTTTTTAAATAACGTACGCTGTCATTTTAATCTCAAATACCGTCTTTGTACATAGTAAAATGCCATAAGTATTAATAAAATACCGTCTTTGTACATAGTAAAATGCCATAAGTATTAATAAAATACCGTCTTTGTACATAGTAAAATGCCATAAGTATTAATAAAATACCGTCTTTGTACATAGTAAAAAGCCATAAGTATTAATAAAATACCGTGTTTGTACATAGTAAAAAGCCATAAGTATTAATAAAATACCGTGTTTGTACATAGTAAAATGCCATAAGTATTAATAAAATATTAAAACTATCAGCCAGGAGAAACATGCTTAACTGTTTTACCTTCATCAATCTCACTAGGCATAAGAAGATGTGAGCCATTGTGTGAACTGAGGGCAAGGTACGCCATTCCTGTTGTGACTGCCATGACATTGGGGATAGAAAACCAAATAAAGCCAGCCAGGAGAAATCCCCACACGCCTTGGACAGGCTTTGCAGCAATACGGGATTGCCAAGATGCTTGATCACAATACGTCACAGCTGACGCCACAAAAACTTCGATGATGCCATAAAGGAACGCACCCCATGACCTGAAAAGTGGAATGATACGTAGAATTATAGATAGATATATATATGTACGACACATTTACAAGACATATAGTAACTCCTAATGGGTCTCTTGTCAACTGGATACCTTAGTACGATTATACTCATTACGTCACACAATTAACATTTATTTGTAGCTAGTAAATGCCAGGAAGGTTGCGAAAATAAATTATTTTAAAATATGAAATTGATCCTAACCGTACGACCTTCGAGTTCAGGTATAGTAAACATCTTTTAAACTGTCGCAATTGTGTATTAGATCAATTTCTGCACGTGTGTGCCAATGAAAAACTTAATTAGTCAGGTTTCTTTGAGCACCTCATTGCTTCTGGAATTGGTAAGACAATTTTATACTTAAATTTAATTTCATGATAGTTTGTGTGTTGATAACATAAAAGGAAGAATTATTGTATTTTGTCTGTTGATGACATAGAGGGAAGAACTATTGTATTTTGTCTGTTGATGACTTAGAAGAACTATTGTATTTTGTCTGTTGATGACTTAGAGGGAAGAACTATTGTATTTTGTCTGTTGATGACTTAGAAGAACTATTGTATTTTGTCTGTTGATGACTTAGAGGGAAGAACTATTGTATTTTGTCTGTTGATGACTTAGAAGAACTATTGTATTTTGTCTGTTGATGACTTAGAGGGAAGAACTATTGTATTTTGTCTGTTGATGACTTAGAGGGAAGAACTATTGTATTTTGTCTGTTGATGACTTAGAGGGAAGAACTATTGTATTTTGTCTGTTGATGACATAGAGGGAAGAACTATTGTATTTTGTCTGTTGATGACTTAGAGGGAAGAACTATTGTATTTTGTCTGTTGATGACTTAGAGGGAAGAACTATTGTATTTTGTAAGACAGGTAGAAAATATTGAGAGAATGCATTTCCCTATAAGCCGTGTAAGTGCATAGCAAGACTTTATTCTGATGAGAAATCCACGTGTGAGGAAGCTCAAAGCCTTTCCTAGCCCACTGCCTAGCCCACTGCCTAGCATAATGCCTAGCCCACTGCCTAGCACAATGCCTAGCCTTCTTCGTCTACTTCGGAATGTTTGCCCGGTCTGGCTCCTTATTTGCATATCTACATCTCAGCCTGGAACAGCTATAACGTGACGTTTATCTCCCGGGAATAATTATTACTGAAGTTAATTAATATAAATGCTAACAATGTCATAATATGATCTTAGGATGACTTTTATGACATACAAATATATTTATTTATATCTGCTTTTAAAAAATTGTACGCAAAAGTATATTTATTTATAGAGTACATTTTTTTCTCTCTTTCTTTTATATTTTTTCTTCCATTCATTTTTATTTTATCTTTCGTCAGTTTTTATGTCATTTTCTTTCTTTCATTACTCATTTCTTCTCATTTTTATTTTATCTTTCATCAGTTTTATGTCATTTTCTTTCTTTCCTTACTCATTTCTTCTCATTTTAATTTTTCTTTCTTTATTTATTTCTCCCTTTTTTTCTTTATGCATTTTATTTCATTCATTTACCCATTAATTTATTCGTTTTTCTTTCTTTGTGTCATCCATGTTTCATTCTTCTTTCTCTGTCTTTCGTTGACTAATTTTCTTTCTTTCTTCAAATTTTATTGGTTCTATTCTTTCGCTGTTGGATTCTTTTTGTCTGATACGTATGGAGCTAATTTTGGTAATGCCTGTCAATAGGAGTATGGAGCTAATTTTGGTAATGCCTGTCAATAGGAATTAATGTTGTGTTCCAAAGGTGTACGTCAGTTGCAGCAAGTTGTAAATGATCACAAAATATATAATTTAGGATCGCTTAGTGCAAGTTGTAAACGGTTTAAAACAATTTTATTCATTTCAGAGTTGTTAACAGGTAAAACGGTCAAATTCTATATCAATGAGTTATTAACAGGTAAAACGGTCAAATTCTATATCATTTAATGGCTTTATGACATATATGAAAATTAGTGAAATGATGCTTTCAAATATTGTATGAAATAATGTTTAAGAAGAAGATTTGTAAAGTTATATCAACGGTATGCGCCTGAAGAATTAATTTCCTGGCCAATTTAACATTACAAATCAATTGTATAGACCTGTACTTTATACCCGAATGTAAAGTAACTGTAAACATGAACTTCATAAACCAGCGCGATACCGTGAATGTAAAGTAACTGTAAAAATTAGCTTCATAAGCCAGTACGTTACCTGTAACAATGTATCTGTAAAAATGAGATTCATAAGCCAGCATGTTACCTGTAACAATGTATCTGTAAAAATGAGATTCATAAGCCAACATGTTACCTGAATGTAATGTAGCTGTTGCCCAGGTTGTCAGGTGGGCCTTGTAGACATGAAATCGCTTGGTACATGCGACGCGTGTCTCCAACATGTTCCCATTGGGCATCTGTGTTGTGGAGAATTTTAACAACGAAGACGATTAGCAAGACAAAGACGAGACATGCGTTGAAATAGGACACATAGAACGTTGTTCCCAGACCCCCAATGAGAGAGTAAGATCCAAATAACGTCGCCATAATCAGGACAGAATATTCATCAGATGCATTTTTCGTCAAGGACTGGATTGTCGCCCTTCCTGCCAGCAGGACGCCGATGGTGATGACCAGGTTGGTGAGGACCGCAAAGAAACAGAAGACGATGTGAGCGTGCTTGCCAAACCGAGCGTGTATGATCTGCAAAAGAACACTTTGTATGTCTTTAGTACAGCCAGATGGAAACTGTCAAAAGAACACTTTGTATGTCTTTAGTACAGCCAGATGGAAACTGTCAAAAGAACACTTTGTATGTCTTTAGTACAGCCAGATGGAAACTGTCAAAAGAGCACTTTGTATGTCTTTAGTACAGCCAGATGGAAACTGTCAAAAGAACACTTTGTATGTCTTTAGTACAGCCAGATGTAAACTGTCTAAAGAGCACTTTGTATGTCTTTAGTACAGCCAGATGGAACTGTCAAAAGAACACTTTGTATGTCTTTAATATAGCCAGATGGAAACTGTCAAAAGATCACTTTGTATGTCTTTAGTACAGCCAGATGTAAATAACTAAAACTGTCGAAACAAAAGTATACAAAATTAATTGTAAAATATTAATTAAAGCACTGTTACATTTAACGTTTGACTTTCCATGATATGCACTTATTCATGTCTTTTTATTTAAAATAATTAACGTTTACAGTGTAGCATAGCATTACAATAAGAGTGGTAAATTTAAGTTGTCATTTTTAATTGAGAATGATCTTGGTCAAACAGAAGTCATTAAACGGATGAAGTTAAAATAATGTGTGGATCTTGTTCAAACAGAAGTCATTAAACGGATGAAGTCAAAATAATGTGTGGATCTTGTTCAAACAGAAGTCATTAAAAGGATGAAGTCAAAATAATGTGTGAATCTTGTTCAAACAGAAGTCATTAAACGGATGAAGTCAAAATAATGTGTGAATCTTGTTCAAACAGAAGTCATTAAACGGATGAAGTCAAAATAATGTGTGAATCTTGTTCAAACAGAAGTCATTAAACGGATGAAGTCAAAATAATGTGTGAATCTTGTTCAAACAGAAGTCATTAAACGGATGAAGTCAAAATAATGTGTGAATCTTGTTCAAACAGAAGTCATTAAACGGATGAAGTCAAAACAATGTGTGGATCTTGTTCAAACAGAAGTCATTAAACGGATGAAGTCAAAATAATGTGTGGATCTTGGAGATATAAAAATATCGTGTAACGCTTGCACGAAAACCAGACATTAAAGTCGTCAACAAGACCAACGGAATACCAAGAGCCATCAACGTTGCTGCTAAAACAGAAATTTCAAGACAAAAGACAAAAGACAAAGAATGTTTTTTAATAGTATGATATCACAAATTAGAAATCGAAATGGCATTTGAAAGCTGACATTTTACCGGTAGTAATTGGAACGCAGGGAAACTATATTAAAACTGGAAAGTTATGTTTGAATATATTAATCAGAAAACTGTAGAACTACATTAGAACTAGAAAGTTATGTTTGAATAAATTAATCAGAAAACTGCAGAACTATATTAGAACTTTATCTTTTCCTCCTGCTTAAACATTGCTTTTCAATAGTACTCATATCCTCCGTAAAATAACATTGAACTAACAAGAATCCAAGAAAAATTCCGAAAAATATTCACAAACAACTAAATGACTGACAACATCAGATGTGAGATGAATCCATAGCAAGCAATAAAACAACTAAATTACTGACAACATAAGATGTGAGATGAATCCATAGCAATAAAACAACTAAATGACTGACAACATGTGAGATGAATCCATAGCAATAAAACAACTAAATTACTGACAACATAAGATGTGAGATGAATCCACAGCAATAAAACAACAGCAACTACGACGACGATGATGATGATGATAATGTGGACAATGAATTGTCATGCACTATGTATTGTACTTTGATCAATGGATCCAGTAGAACCAAACTGAGTAAAAGCCCCACAGAGTTAAAACTGGTACCGTTGAAATTGAGAGCGTTATTTTCATTAAAAGATTTCGTCCCTGATAGTTCTTAGCCCCCAATGCTAGTTCATAGCCCCTAATAGTTCTTAGCCCCCAATGCTAGTTCATAGCCCCTGATATTATTTCTTAGCCGACAATGTTAGATCATAGCTGACAAGGTTAGTTCTTAGCTGGCAAGGTTAGTTCTTAGCTGACAAGGTTAGTTCTTACCTAGCAAGGTTAGTTCTTAGCTGGCAAGGTTAGTTCTTAGCTGACAAGATTAGTTCTTAGCTGACAAGGTTAGTTCTTAGCTGACAAGATTAGTTCTTAGCTGACAAGATTAGTTCTTAGCTGACAAGGTTAGTTCTTAGCTGGCAAGGTTAGTTCTTAGCTGACAAGATTAGTTCTTAGCTGGCAAGGTTAGTTCTTAGCTGGCAAGGTTAGTTCTTAGCTGGCAAGGTTAGTTCTTAGCTGACAAGGTTAGTTCTTAGCCTACACTGGTTTACTGATTTATAAACCGCTATGACTGTGTTAGATGCGAGAAGTATCTACCCCCATTGTGTAAGTGTAAGGATACACTGCATTTTTGTATGCATTGTGGCAAAGTATGCTGGACTACATAAAAGAATTTCTTGTACAAGGAAGACAGAAAATTGCTACCTTGTTGTTCTGCTCGAAGTAACTATTATGGTAGAGTGCCCAGTTTAGCCTCGAGAGAATAGCAGCTCATCAGTGTTCTGCATCTTGTAAGAGGACACATGAAACTGACCATTCTATTGTGATATATTATGTGATGGTAGATGTTTGTCTATAATCTTGTGGAAGAAGGAAAACGTTTATAGGTTTATAGTGTCCGCATATCCGCCAAATGAGAGAAATGATTGGTGTCTAATGGAGAATTATTAATAACATAAATTAAGATTTCCATCACTTGTAATTAGTCATGGGTGATTAATTAGTAATAATAATCATAACCATAACTAGAGTGGTGTTTTAACACCTTTCTCTTCAAGGTATTAATTAATGCTTTAATGCTAGCGCAGTTAAGTATTTTTATGTATTTTATTTTAACACCTTTCTCTTCAAGGTATTAATTAATGCTTTAATGCTAGCGCAGTTAAGTATTTTTATGTATTTTATTTTAACACCTTTCTCTTCAAGGTATTAACAAATAATACTTCAACGACACAGAACATACTTTTAACGGAGGTTTGTTCGGAGGTGTTGTGAATTTGTTGTGAAGTGGATCGAACTTGAATAAATTAATATTATTTTTTCCCAGTTAAATATCAGGGCTATGTACTGTTTATTTTTTAAAATATCCAGTGTTAGACTATTTTGTAATTTAATAATTTGCTTACCTGTCCTATTATATTAGTTTAGTTCATACACTTCTAAAGTCATACATTTTAATTAAGTTAAAGTCATACATTTTAATTAAGTTAACTTTGTGACTTTATAGTTCTTGTCATTTTCAATTCAACCATTGTCAGTCAAGTAATTTACATTGTAATTTTTAATTAACTCATTATCAGTTAAATGCTTTATACATTGTAATTTGTAACTATCTTATTATCAGTTAAATGCTTTATACATTGTAATTTGTAACTATCTCATTATCAGTTAAATGCTTTACATTGTAATTTGTAACTATCTCATTATCAGTTAAATGCTTTATACATTGTAATTTGTAACTATCTCATTATCAGTTAAATGCTTTATACATTGTAATTTGTAACTATCTCATTATCAGTTAAATGCTTTACATTGTAATTTGTAACTATCTCATTATCAGTTAAATGCTTTACATTGTAATTTGTAACTATCTCATTATCAGTTAAATGCTTTACATTGTAATTTGTAACTATCTCATTATCAGTTAACTGCTTTACATTGTAATTTGTAACTATCCCTCAAAAATGACCACTGATGACAACAGCCATCCTCTTAAACCATGTGAAAGGTTTCGTCAATTATAGTTTCTTTAATTTATAACTTCAAGTACTTCAAGTTATAGTTTTTAATTTCTCTTACTCTGAAACGATTCATGTTAACGTTCAAAATTTTCTCATTACTGTTGTGATGTGTATATTTTTTTTTAATTTTGTCTTGAAAATGAAATACTGACGTCATACACAGTTCAACAGTGGAGTGCCCAGCTGAAGAATTCAGATTGATGGTTGTACTTTGTAATGAACACCCCATCCCTCACAGCACGTGCATGGATGAACCGGCGGAGTATATTGGTGGCAGCTAATTTCATCTCCTTATCAATCTTTTTTCCTATTCCCCACACGTTCCTTTCTCTGCCCTATTCCCGCTTATTACGCTAGCAAGGACTCTCGTTACGATCTATTCATAGTCATGACCCCGTTCTGTCAAACCAGAATGAGAGAAGTAGTGCACACAGTTTCTTGCACGCGTTACAAGTGCAATGCAAAGAACATACACATGCGTACATTTATACAACTATTTCATGCACGTACGTAAATTTATACAATCAGACAATTGCGGAAATATATATATATACACACATAAGCACAATCTCTGCATTTTGTACACATTCAAATATTTGTTGAATGTAAAGTATATGTTATGAGGATTATTTATTTATGAATATCAAATACGTATGTGTATATACTTTGCTTACGTCTAACACACGTGTCAAATAAATACATGTATGTGCATTGCATAGAACAGTACCCGTGGTTCAAGTGTGTGTTTGTATACATAGAACATTTTAGCATAGAACACAACACAGGTATGCCAAGTAAGTATATAAATACACTACACAGGTATGCCAAGTAAGTATATAAATACACTACACAGGTATGCCAAGTAAGTATATAAATACACTACACAGGTATGCCAAGTAAGTATATAAATACACTACACCGGTATGCCAAGTAAGTATATAAATACACTACACAGGTATGCCAAGAAAGTATATAAATACACAACACAGGTAGGCCAAGTAAGTATATAAATACACAACACAGGTATGCCAAGTAAGTATATAAATACACTACACAGAACATCACATATATGTCAAAGAAAAAAAGAAAGAAAGAATATTTCCAATGTCACAAATACCCTCGACTGGAGTGGGGATGGGGTTGGGCTGGTGGGACTGTCCTCAAACACATAAAGAAACTGAATAAATGTTCACGAAGATTATGTACATTTGTTAAATAATAGCATGAGTACACACAAATATAATTCACAAAATTATCTAAAAAATCAACTCACTTCACAACAATCACTCTTTTAACTTAATTAATAATATATAATCAATCATTTTAACTTAATTAATAATATATAATCAATCATTCAATGCTGACGTCACAATTATCCCAATAATATCACTTACACCAACAATATATTCAATGCAGTCAATAGCAATAACATTCTGATTCACAACAAAAATATATTAAATGCAATCAATAATAAAAACATTCTGACTTACAACACACCAAGATATATTACATGCAATCAATAAAAAATAGCAATCTCATTTAAGTCACTCTAAAAAATATATTACATGCAATCAATAATAATAACAATTTCACTTACATCACACCAAAAATATATTACGTGAAATCAATAATAATAACAATCTCACTTACATCACACCAAAAATATATTACGTGAAATCAATAATAATAACAATCTCACTTACATCACACCTAAAATATATTACGTGAAATCAATAATAAGTTTTGATTTTCAATTGTTAATTGATCGAAATTTCAAGCATCTTATGTTAAAACTGGACTAAATAGAAAGCGTGATTCTGTGCATATTTATTGAGAAACTTTACTGTAATGAAATAGAAAGCGTGATTCTGTGCATATTTATTGAGAAACTTTACTGTAATGAAATAGAAAGCGTGATTCTGTGCATATTTATTGAGAAACTTTACTGTAATGAAATCTCTTCACAAACATTGAGAACGCATTCTCCATTGGATAACAAATGGATGATAACAAATTTTAGAAATAACATTCTTGGATAACAAATGGATGATAACAAATTTTAGAAATAACATTCTTGGATAACAAATGGATTATAACAAATTTTAGAAATAATATTCTTGGATAACAAATGGATGATAACAAATTTTAGAAATAACATTCTTGGATAACAAATGGATGATAACAAATTTTAGAAATAACATTCTTGGATAACAAATGGATGATAACAAATTTTAGAAATAACATTCTTGGACAGTTAGTCCAAACAGCTAACGAACGCTCACCGTATTGTTCGAGTCTAGAAAGGAAAACATGTTTGTAGTATATTAATACCGAAAAAAAGCTACCTAAAATTAAATTAATCAATACGATGAAACACGACAATAAAGTAATGATAATGTGAGAAGAATCTAATAACATGTATGAAGCACAGAACCCTAACAGTAATCTTATTAACTACACATGGTCAGTCCATGCTACAACTCAAGGCTTTTCTTTCTAGCTTAAATTTCAAGATATCAAATGAATGTAAACTAAGATATTTAAAATGTTTTCACTTGATTGGTGTTCGTTGCTTGGGATTGTTTGTGTAACAGAGAAAAATTAAAACATGCGTTTCGTGTGATATTAAATCGCTTCAATCACCGAATTTTAGAATGTGAGTTATCTGTGCGTGTGTGTCTGTGTGCATCTTTATGTGGTTGTGTGCGTTTGTGTGTGTGTGTGTGTGTTTGCGTGGGGGGAAGAAAAAGAAACCATGTACATGGAGAGAGAAAATATACGAATTCATTTGAAGAGAGAAGAGAGGGAGAGTAAAAATAAAGAAGTATTGAAGTATGGGCATTGAAGGAAGAGTAAAAATAAAGAAGTATTGAAGTATGGGCATTGAAGGAAGAGTAAAAATAAAGAAGTATTGAAGTATGGGCATTGAAGGAAGAAGAGAGAGAGATAACGAGGCATTACAAATAGAGCGAGACAGAGATATGGCAAAATGCATATGACGACATAAAAAAGTGGAGAGGAGAGATATGACTAGATATTATGGTGAGACATAGATAGATAGATAGATAGATAGATAGATAGATAGATAGATAGATAGATAGATAGATAGATAGATAGATAGATAGATAGATAGATAGATAGATAGATAGATAGATAGATAGATAGATAGATAGATAGATAATAGATAGACAGACAGATGCCTGATTGACAGAAAAGAAAATGAAAGCACATAATGAAATAATTGATAAATGAGATAATTATTCAGAGACAAATGTCAACAAGAGAAAATAATACAACAGCACTTGCAGACTATTAACACCGAAACGAAGGAAGAGAAGCAGAAAGCAAAATCAGAGAAGAGAGACTGATAAATGAAAAGACAGAAAAAGCTAGTGTGGAAAATTGAAAAACAGAAAGAAGCATGCGAGGAAATAAGAGCGGGTATGTCGGCCGGAACAGAGTGGACACAAAAGCCATGCTCAGGCACTCGTCAATCATGTGAGGGAAAAAATGGGCAAATTGGGAGCTGAGTGTTCAGACTGACAAGAGAAGATAACCCGATTCATTTCTTATCTTGTAAAGGGGTTAGATAGAATTTCTTGAAAAATCTCTCTGTTCATGCTTTCTCCTCAGACAACCTACTCAGGGTCGAATCAGATAATTATCTGGGCCCCTAAACCCCATCTTCATCTTTAGAACCCACTTTATTGAGTGTATTCTGACCTGTAGAGTGGGTAGGTTCCGGGGTTTTACAATGTGTGAATACTGCGTTTTGAAACTGTTTTTCTTTTGCGTCAGTGGTTTTGATACATATTATCATTATCATCATTATATAGCTTACTTGTAGAACGTAACGAAGACATTATATAGTTTACTTGTAGAACGTAGCCATGGCATTGTATAGTTTACTTGTAGAACGTAACCATGGCATTGTATAGCTTACTTGTAGAACGTAACCAAGGCATTGTATAGCTTACTTGTAGAACGTAACCAAGGCATTGTATAGCTTACTTGTAGAACGTAACCAAGGCATTGTATAGCTTACTTGTAGAACGTAACCAAGGCATTGTATAGTTTACTTGTAGAACGTAGCCATGGCATTGTATAGCTTACTTGTAGAACGTAACGAAGACATTATATAGCTTACTCACAGAACTTAGACACAGAATCGTATAGCTTACTTACAGAACGTAGCCACAGCATTATATAGCTTAGTTATAGAAAGTAGACAAAACCTTATTTAGCTTCCTCATAAAATGTAGCCAAAACATTATATAGAAAAACTCATAGAAATAGTGAAAACATTAAATAGCTTACTCATGGAAAGTAGTGAAAACATTATATAGCGTACTCTTAGAAAGCAGTTTTGTCACCAAAAATATTCAACCAATTTGGTATCTTACTCATGAGAAGTACTCAAAACGTATTAAATATTTTCATGTATAAAGTATTCAAATCTAAAGATAGTTTACTAAAACGTCGCTCGGAGTGTTAGCCATTTTACTCAGTAATGTGTCTTTCAGAGTGTTAGCAAATTCATTCAACAAGTGTCGCTCGGAGTGTTAGCCAGTTCATTCAATAAAGTGTCGCTCGGAGTGTTAGCCAGTTTAGAAATTGTTTAGTGTTCAGCACCAAACAGAAAGCCATTCACAGCGACAGAAAACAGAAACAAACAAAATAAATATGGCATTTGGCTCATGACCCACCCGCTGCTCAAGTGGAGGCTGTTTTATTGGCCAGGTATGACAGGGGTGTCACTTGGTACTATCAGTCATCTGTCAGATAGTGAGTAGAAAGACAGAACACCAGGTTCCACAAGGTGAAACCCCAAATATTGATATTACTTTTAGATATGTAGCCATTGATTTCATTACAGAATTTGTTCCCTCATCTGGTCAAGGCCACAGATGTTATGTGATACCCTGACGCAATTGTGCTTAGCTCCATTAGTACCACATCAGTAGCAAATGGTCTGTTCACAATTTTCTTGCATGTAGGATGTCCAGAAGAAATCTAGTTGGATAGGAGACTCAATTCAAGAGCGGGTTAATGAAAGAGATTAACCAACTATTGAGAGTAAAGCAGCTTAAAACTACTCCTTACCACACTATGTGTAACAGTGTGAAGATCTGAATGCTACTCTTACCATGTCCTTGAGAAAACTGTGCAGAGAAAGGCCTCATAATTGGGATATGTATTTGCCTGTACCTTTGTTTGAGTTGCATGAAGTGCCACAAGATTCAACCCATTTTTTGCCCATCAAACTCTCAAACAATAGGACAGTTATGGGATCCATGTCTATATTACGAGAATACTGGACAGAAAGTGAGCTTCAGAATCTGTGAAAAGCACTCATCAGCGTGTGATCAAACTTGTGAACTGCAGTGATACTTCATGTCACATACACAAACGTAAAGCTAGACAATCACGTCTGTACAACCATAAATTGAAAGCATGTAACATTGAAGTCAGTATGTGGGTGTTGTTGTCACCTCTGCACTGAAAAATTAGATTTATCATTGTAAGGACCTTATGAAGTGGTTAAGAAATTGAGTGGGTGCAATTTCTGAAATCAGATTCATTGAAAAATGTAATGTTTTATGCTAACCTAATGAAAGCATATAAGGAATGTCCTGATAACATGGTCGCTACAGTTATACAGAAGACAATGCTACCTCTGTACCTGATGCTAAATCTATACCACACCCAGTTTTAACAGATGTTGAAACTGTAGATGTCATTATTGTATATCCGGAACTTTCAGACTGAATCTCAAAGGTGTGATGAAAGAAACATGTGACCTTTTTACTGATAAACCCATAAAACTGGATCTGTGCAATTTTACTGTTGCACTTCAGGATCATAATCCGATCCACACGAAACCATATGTTTTACCTTAAGTAATTCACCACGTTGTAATAAGAATGACAGTCTTCACCATGATGTAATTAATACGACAGCTTTCACTTTGATATAATTAGTAAGACAGCTATAACATGATGTAAATAGAATGACAGTCTTCACCATGGTGTAATTAATTAGTATGAGAGTCTTCAGCATGATGTAAATAGTAAGACAATATTCACCCGTGATGTCATTAGTATGATTACATTACTATCATGTAATTAGTATGACAGTCTTTAACATGATGTAATTAGTACGACTGCCTTCACTACTATGTAATTTTATGACAGCCTACACCATAATTTAATTTATAATAATTTAAGTATAACTGCCTTCAAAGTTGAGTAATTAGTATTACAGCCTACACCATGATGTACTTAGTATGTCAGCTTTCACCATTGAATAGATAAATAGATAGATAGACAGACAGACAAAAGATAGATAGACAGACAGACATATAGATAGATAGATAGATAGATAGATAGATAGATAGATAGATAGATAGATAGATAGATAGATAGATAGATAGATAGATAGATAGATAGATAGATAGATAGATAGATAGATAGATAGATAGATAGATAGATGAATAAACGGACGGACAGATGGATGGATGATTTGATAAAACGTGTAACTACTCATCTCCCGAAATGTCGTTGAAAAGGCTGGCACTTGTCAAAGCTTCAATAACAGATCAAAGAATCCAATACGTCTTTTGAGTGCCATCCAACATCTAAAGAACGCGTTGTGTTGTCCGCTAGCATTGCTGAATCATCTAGATGTTTTAATAGCTTCCAACGATCATTCAATCAACTTTCACGATATGCAGCTACTATGGTTTTATTCTGCCTTATTTCTTCGAGCTCTCTCATTGGATCTGTATGGTCCTTCTATCACTTCATCAATCTTGCACTCTTTATCTCTCACTAAATTTCATTCTTGCGGTAGTTCACTCACCTCGTAGTGATTTGTTTATAACAACCCTGGTATTGTAGCTCACTTACTTTTGCAGTGATCTAAAGAGACATTTAAAACAGGCCTAGTGTTGTATGTAGCTCACTTACTTTTGCAGTGGTGTAAAGAGACATTTAAAACAGGCCTAGTGTTGTATGTAGCTCACTTATTTTTGCAGTGATCTAAAGAGACATTATTTAAAACAGGCCTAGTGTTGTATGTAGCTCACTTACTTTTGCAGTGGTGTAAAGAGATATTTAAAACAGGCCTAGTGTTGTATGTAGCTCACTTACTTTTGCAGTGGTGTAAAGAGACATTATTTAAAACAAACCTAGTATTGTAGCTCACTCAACTGTACAATGATCTACATAGACATGCTTATAACAGGCCTAGTTTTGTAGCTCACTCAGCTCTACAATGATCTAGAGAGACATGCTCATAACAGGCCTAGTTTTGTAGCTCACTCAGCTCTACAATGATCTAGATTCTAGAGAGACATGCTCATAACAGGCCAGGTGTTGTAGCTCACTCATTGTTAAAGGCAGACATATTTTTAAAAATTTCCGTTAAACGATACTTACTCATAATTTTCAAATAACATTTATGACCTTGACCTTACAGTATTAGCCTTCAAAGAATTTCCACCCGAACATTGCTCCAACATAAAAGTCATAACCCTAACCCTAACCTTAATCCTAACTTTAACCCTAACCATTCACCGCTCCCACTGTAATATATAAATCTCTGAACCGCATAACCCTCAATCAAGACACTTTTAAAAACATATACAGCAGGTCTTTATACCAACTAGAAAATAAAGATAATTAATATACCAAGCAATATGCAAGCCACATGCAAATGATAATATCTACCAAATTAATGAAAGAAACGTAGGAAATATAAATGACACTATCTACCAAATTAATGAAAGAAACGTAGGAAATATAAATGACACTATCTACCAAATTAATGAAAGAAACGTAGGAAATATAAATGACACTATCTACCAAATTAATGAAAGAAACGTAGGAAATATAAATGACACTATCTACCAAATTAATGAAAGAAACGTAGGAAATATAAATGAACTATCTACCAAATTAAGCTATTGATGTTATACTTGCATTTTATGTAGAGATGCATTATGTGAGTAATCTATTATTTCTATATTTTGTGAACTATGATGCTTATATGGGTATGCTAAACACTTGACATTGTTTCCAGTGAACCTGCTCGTAAAACTATTATGCCGTATTTATTATGCTGTATGCATGTATCAGACTAATAAATAGTTTTGCAGGAAACTGTAAGTTGATACTTGAATATAAGAAAGGAGTTAAATAAATAAATAAACTGGAAATTTAGCATTGTTCTCTGATTATATTTTTGCAAAATCAGCCTTTCCTTGTGTTATTTGAACCTCCTTACTGATTATAAACCACTACGACCATGGTTGACACTGGAGTCATCTACTGTAGTGTGTAAGTGTAAGGAATACACTGCACTCCACTGATGTATGGTGCCAAGGTATGTTGCCTACATCGAGCAATTTCTTTTATAAGGAAGTTACTGGAAATTGGTACAATTGCTGTTCTGCTTGTGAGCACCCACGTTAGCTCAAGAGAATAAGCAGTGAATCAGGGTTTTTAAAACATGAAGGGGGGAAATGTGTGGAATTGATGTGGACAATAAATGTATGACTTTGATATAAAAACTGCATGTAAAAGACAATTATGGTTTCATCTATTCAAGTTTCATAGAAACTATTATCTCTTATCTCTAATAGCTCATTTCTGTTCTCTGATAAGAACTATCCTGATTTGTACTGACATTAAAGTGTTAAATTGTATTTTAGGATATAAGATTATGTAGAATAAAAATTATTTGAATGTGGTTTCATGGAAATATTGATGTCAAGCAATCTTGTTTTCATTGTATTTGTTATATGTATATTTGATTGTTGATTTAATAAATTTATTGTTAAATTCATTGACCTTTTTAGACATATTGATAACCTTATGTTAGAGATGAAAGTGGGAAGATGGGGGCTCACTAAATATATATTAAAGACGGATTTGTCTTCTCCTTTAATAAGATGTTTTCCACCTATGGAAATAGTGTGTGATGGCAAATGTTTGTCTTTAATGTTGTGGAAGAGAAAACATGTTTACAGCTCTCACATATCCCCTAAGTGAGAGAGACGAGTGGTGTCTTCTGGACAATTACTAATAACATGGATCAAGATCCTCATCACTTGTAATTAGTTATGGACGATTAATTAATTAATTAATAATAATAATAATAATAATAATAATCAAGTAGGTAGCTGTGACAGATTCTGACCGAATTCTGTGTCACGAACTCCTGACCCATATCCAAGAAATTCGAAATCATATTCGAATTGAATCCCTTTGTTAGAGTCTTTCCGAGGAAACAACAGAGAGTTCAACCTATGTTATGCAACTTTAGACGATAGTCGAGAAAGTTCGGATCAACAAGCATACCTCGTGATCTAGTCACGTGATACATTCATGCAATTCAATAAATACTCTTGATGCGATAATATACTTCACTCGCACACAAGACCGGCCGGACACACACATCTTAGTCGCCGAATATTTTGCTGAGTCGTAAGGAACACACATGGAACCCGTTGCTTATGGGTCAGGAGTTCGTGACACAGAATTCGGTCAGAATCTGTCACACAGACAGATAGATAGATAGATAGATAGATAGATAGATAGATAGATAGATAGATAGATAGATAGATAGATAGATAGATAGATAGATAGATAGATAGATAGATAGATAGATTTAAGATATAACGTTAAGAAATCTGAAATCTAATTTCGAACTTTTATAATATTAGTCACACTATATAGTGTGAAGTGTCACGTCAACCAAGCAATGACGTGACAAGATGAAGATAGACGTCACTTGGTTGCCGTAAAAAGGCAAAATTGTTTGGCCGCTCTGCAAACATTCGTTCGTTTATAAGACATTGTCAAGAATCAACAATCACACGAAAGCGAGAAAGAAGGAGAAATAAGAAACGAAAATAGTGCTTCCTTATTCAAATATGCCTACCTGTAAATATGTCTTTGCACCGGGCGCCTTGGTTTTGAACTGAACAGAGAAAATGGGGAAAATGAAGATATTCGCGATGATTCCCACAGCGTACCAAAAAGGACCTGCGATTCCATTCTGAAATAAATAAACATTTTATTGGCTCTTTTAATACAATGTTTTAACTTTTTATTGGCTCTTATAATACCATGTTTTAACTTTTAATTGGCTCTATTAGTACTATGTTTTAACTTTTTATTGGCTCTGTTAGTACTCATTTAACTTTTTATTGGCTCTGTTAGAATTATGTTTTGATATTTTCTTCACTATGTTAATGTCAATTTTTAATAGTTTATTGGCTATGTTAGTATCATGTTTTAACATTTTGTTGGCTATATTAGTATCGTGTTTTAATAGTTTATTGTCTCTGTTAGTGTCATGTTTTAATATTTTATTGGATTTCTTAGTGTCTTATTTTAATATTTTACAGGTTATGTTAGTATCAAGTGTCAACATTTATTAGGTATAAAATTATTATTATTCTAACGCTTTCTTGACTACATGAAGAAGCATTATTTTAGTCTATTACTGATTACATGAAAACGCAGTTTTAATCTTCTGTAGGCTACATAAAGCAACATTATTTTAGTCTATTACTGATTACATGAAAACGCAGTTTTAATCTTCTGTAGGCTACATACAGCAACATTATTTTAACATTTTCTTGGCTATATAAAGTAGCAATGTTTTAACACTTTGGGGCTATAAGATAACAATATTTTCAGACTTACTTGGCCACATAAGTAACATTATAATTTTTTTTTTCTTGGCTATATAAAGTAAAATGATTTTAACGTTTCGTTTTCTTGTCTTTGTCAATAACCATTTCTTCAACGTTTTGTTTCCTTGTCTTTGTCAATAACCATTTCTTCAACGTTTTGTTTCCTTGGCTTTGTCAATAACCATTTCTTCAACGTTTTGTTTCCTTGTCTTTGTCAATAACCATTTCTTCAACGTTTTGTTTCCTTGGCTTTGTCAATAACCATTTCTTCAACGTTTTGTTTCCTCCGCAGAAAAGTCTCAATTAACTTTTTACTGGGAAAGGGAGGGGGCTGCCCAAAATTGCATTATTTTAAAGTTTTCTTAGCTATATGAAGGAACTTTGTCATGATGCTTTCCTAGTGTTGTATGATGGGAATTTTCCCATATATTTTATATAATTTTTCATTGTTGCATGTTATTGTAATTTGAATGACGTGTGCGTATTGCGTCATGTTGTTTTAGAAGTGAGGTCCTGTCGTGCATGGTTGTAGATTTACTGACCGGTGTTTGATGTTTGCGGCAGATAGGTGTTCGAGTGTTTGTTGTTTACGTAGCATGTTCAATGGCCAATAAGCTAGCTAGAGATTATTTTGCGGTGCATGTGTGTGTTTTGGTATACAATGGGAAGCTTTGTTAACTAGATGGGCGCAAACGTTTAGAAGCTGTTAGAAAGGCATAATTATATTAGCGCTAAGTAATTGGTCAGATCGAAAGCATGTCTAATAGACGCAGGTGTGATTCCAAGGGTGATAAAAGAACGATAGCGAATTTCTATCGTCACTCGCTTCTGAAATTGTCTTTGGGTGGCAACTGGAATTCGGAGTCCCTCCTTACCTACCGGGTTGTCTATGCAGATCAAACCCTGGCTGAAATAGCGTCTAAAAGCATCTTTGTATTATATGTATCTAGCCAGTGACCCATACTCTTCACCGGCACTTGTAGATGTCTTGTATCATAACTAATTACACAATCATATTTGATATAATTCATTATTACAAAGTCACCCCAGGGTAAAGCGGTGACTGCTAGTTAAACGTTTTATTGTTTGGTGGGCTACAGAAAGTAACATTAATTTTTCGCTTTTCTGCACCATTAACTATATTATTTAACGCCTTGTAGGTTACATAATGTAACATAATTTTCATACATTTTGGCTAAATAATATAGCATTATATAAACATTTTGTATACATAAAGTTGCAAGTGTTTCAAAAAGTTGTTAGCTAAGCAAATTAAAATTATTTTAACTTAATGGAAGTTTGCATTGTTGGTACAAACTTAATGGAAGTTAGCATTGTTAATGGAAGTTAGCATTGTTAATGGAAGTTAGCATTGTTAATGGAAGTTAGCATTGTTAGTGGAAGTTAGCACTGTTAATAGAAGTTAGCACTGTTAATGGAAGTTAGTATTTTTTAATGGAAGTTAGCACTGTTAATGGAAGTTTGTATTTTTTAATGGAAGTTAGCACTGTTAATGGAAGTTAGCACTGTTAATGGAAGTTTGCATTGTTAATGGAAGTTAGCATTGTTAGTGGAAGTTAGCACTGTTAATAGAAGTTAGTATTTTTTAATAGAAGTTAGCACTGTTAATAGAAGTTAGTATTTTTTAATGGAAGTTAGCATTGTTAATGGAAGTTAGCACTGTTAATGGAAGTTTGCACTGTTAATGGAAGTTAGCACTGTTAATGGAAGTTTGCATTCTCTGAAAAGAGATGTAAGAATATCGATAGTTGAAGGATGCGTAATATCGTCCATATGAGACCCATCAAGATAGGATCAATATATCGGCTGGTGTCAGTCATTGCTACCGGTTTGTTCTCCCTAAAGATTCACTGGCAGGTAGAACTTGACAAAGGAGTCGGCTTGGAATCCCACAGCACGGGTACAATTACCACTCCCTTAAAGATTCACTGGCAGGTAGAATTTGACAAAGGAGCCGGCTTGGAATCCCGCAGCACGGGTACAATTACCACTGACAATAATTCTCTTTTCTTTGAAATGAATGCTCTTTCATCTCAAACAATTTGTTGCAAACGAGAAACCAAAATTAATCTTTCTTGTAAAGTGCAATTACTTTTATTCAAGAAATATTGCTTAGATTCATATTTACGTTTCAAGAATTGCACACCCATATACACGCTGTTGTTAACATTAAATGAAACAAAGAAAACTTTTCCAACGTAAATTGCGCACCATTCCCTACAAAGGTCATTCGACAAAAGTTTCGATCATTTTAAGCACAAAAGTCTTCCTTTACCATTTTATTTTGACGTAGTGCAGCATACATTTATTTATACAGCGTATTCTATTGAAATAAATCAATTTAAAAATTAAACCAAAGAAAAACAAGTGAGGTATATTATGACTATAATTTTATTTTATTGTGTGTGTTTGACTCATTGACAACGGTAAATAAGTAAAGCAAACGTGACAATACATCCATTAATAAAACGATGAAAAGATTTTGACACAAAGGATAATGCCATAGAATGATGTGAATACAAAGATAATGCCATAGAATGATGTGAATACAAAGATAATGCCATAGAACTATGAGAATACAAAGATAATGCCATAGAACTATGTGAATACGAAGGCTAAAGCCATAGAATGATGTGAATACAAAAGGTAATGCCATAGAACTATGTGAATACGAAGGCTAAAGCCACAGAATGATGTGAATACAAAGGGTAATGCCATAAAACGATTTATTATAAAGGACAAAGCCATAGAAGGATTTGAACATAAAAGATTATACAATGGAAAGATGTGTATGTAAACTCAATAATCGAACAATATAGATCAAAACAAAGTAAATAAAATCAGGAAATATTATCAAATGGTTATAAAAGATATGTAATATACAGAGACAAACTGAGACCACTGGAAACAAGGGTTTATTCTGAAAATATCTTTTGCCATTACCTGGGAAAATTAATTTTAAAATGATGTATTCTTTGTGAACTTTGAACTTGAATCAATTTCGAATTACTGGTATTACTTCTGTTCTTTTGTTCGATAGTATCTGAGCTTCTGACATCCTGGTATTTTTCAATCTTTAACCTCTCTTCTGATATTGTTTTTCGTCGACCTAAGAATTTATGGATTTGTTGGCAATGACAATGTCCGGTCTTCTGTGGACGTTACGTAATATGTTCTTATTTCCTAGGAGTCAACATCCACTTTTTTTCTGGTATTGTGATTTCACAGCTCCCACACAGAGTGTGACATGGTCTTTGTGTGGTGTGATTTCACAGTTCTCACACAGAGTGTGGCATCCATGGTCTTTGTGTGGTGTGATTTCACAGCTCCCACACAGAGAATGACATTTATGCTCTCTCTGGTGTTATGATTTTATAGTACCCTCACAGATATCGCTGTAGGAATTATATACCAATTCATTTATTTGAGAATGACATCCAGGCAGTACTTGTTCTGATATTTTATCCAAGATCTTGCAATATTGGCATTTTGTGATCCTTTGGGATCTTCTTGATATTTATCTTGTAGGATTTAATGTTCTGTACTTGATATTTATCTTGTAGGATTTAGTGTTCTGTACTTTATATTTATCTTGTAGGATTTAATGTTCTGTACTTGATATTTATCTTGTAGGATTTAGTGTTCTGTACTAGATATTTATCTTGTAGGATTTAATGTTCTGTACTAGATATTTATCTTGTAGGATTTAATGTTCTGTACTAGATATTTATCTTGTAGGATTTAATGTTCTGTACTTGATCGTGAGCAACAGTTAGTAGCACTTATTTTTCAGTTTAAACCTGTCTCTCTTTAAACCTGTCTCTCTCAGACATCTTGAAAACGACCACAGTTTGTTGTGCAAACTGAAAAGAAAACAAATTATGTGATGACAGACAGATAAGCAAATGAACATCACTGTACGATTTATACTTTGATTTCGGACTGTTGAAAAATCGCGGGGTGGGTGGGGGAATATTCGGCAAGGTCTAAAATCATTAAAGTACTTGTTCATTAAAGTACTTGTTTTTTTTCTAAATTCTTCTTCATCCCGTTTCCCTACATGTCTAGAATCTGTTTCTAATTTTGTGAGTAGGGTTTTATAAACTGTCAACAGTTTCCTAGTTTTTTTTTGTTTAGTTTGTTGATCTTCTTTAATGTCCAGTTCTTAAAAAGTGCACATACTTCTTAACCTATTAACGTCTTCTTCATTGTTTTGAATCCTGATTACAAATGTGATAATAATTAAGTAGGAACTAACCCTAACCCTGACCCTAACACTGACTATAACCTTAACCCTTACCCTAACCCTGACCCTGACCCTATATATAGAGTGGGAATGCCGACAGTTAGATTTAAACATAATATCTTTGTAGTAAGCATTGCCTTGATAGTAAGCATAATGCATTGGCAGTTAACGTAATACCTTAGTAGTAAGCATTGCCTTGTTAGTAAGCATAATGCATTGGCAGTAAACGTAATACCTTGATAGTAAGCATAATGCATTGGCAGTAAACGTAATACCTTGATAGTAAGCATAATGCATTGGCAGTTAACGTAATACCTTAGTAGTAAGCATTGCCTTGATAGTAAGCATAATGCATTGGCAGTTAACGTAATACCTTTGTAGTAAGCATTGCCCTGATAGTAAGCATAATGCATTGGCAGTTAACGTAATACCTTTGTAGTAAGCGTTGCGCTGTGCAGAATGTCCCCTGGCCAGAAGAGCTGAGAAGCCACAGTAACAGCGGTCAAACTCAGGCTGACATTACCACCCGCATCAAACGTCGTGTCGAGGTTATGTTCATCATGAAAGACGTACTTCCGCACTGAATTGTGGATGAGGGCAAGAATAATAGAAAAACCACCGAAACCCAACAACATCAACATCGCCGTCTGATTCTTTTCTAGAACTGCTTGCACTCTGCACATAAATACATATAACTCTTTTTTCCCTTTTGGCAGTCAAGCATGAACAGGCGCAATAACAGTGCGTTACTGACAGAAGACATGCATTTACATGCACAACATACAAACAAAATGTTACTGATAGTAGTCAGGCATTAAAATGCACAACATACAAACAGAATGTTACTGATAGTAGTCAGGCATTAACATGCACAACATACAAACAGAATGTTACTGATAGTAGTCAGGCATTAAAATGCACAACATACAAACAGAATGTTACTGATAGTAAGCAGGCATTAACATGCACAACATACAAACAGAATGTTACTGATAGTAGACAGGAATAACATGCACAACATACATTGTATTGCTGACAGAAGATATGCATGAACAATTTTACCGCTATTCTCTGGGGTGACTTTGTAACAATGAGTCATATCAACATTATTATTTAGTTATGATACAAAACATCTGCAGGTGCTGATACAGAGTATGAGCCACTGGGTTATATGCATAACTGCAACTGTTACGCCTGTATGCGAGTGTGCTGACGTCTTTCAACTCACGGCCCTCACTCAGTTATTAAACCGAGAAATAAAATTTATACAATAGGTACATAAATACATGGAGAGATGGACAGAAAAAAGACATAATCATGAGACTATCCCACTACAAGTTATGATAAAGTACAAACAAAGAATTTATGTTTCATTAACAAATACGCAAGATTGAACAATTAATAAAGAAAAATAATAAAAGAAAAGTTTAATAGTCTTTAAAGAATCAGCAGAATACAGTATGCCCTAGTTTCTCAACAAATGGCGATTTTTGAATTAAAATGTCTGCACTCTTGTTAGTCACTGTCACAATCAGGACTTAATTTCAGCTTCAATGTGCTGTCACAAGGTTTGTCATGCTGGTAGACGCTCCATAGAAATTTCATCATACATCACAATCAGGACTTAAGTTCAGCTTCAATGTGCTGTCACAAGGTTTGTCATGCTGGTAGACGCTCCATAGAAATTTCATCATACATCACAATCAGGACTTAAGTTCAGCTTCAATGTGCTGTCACAAGGTTTGTCATGCTGGTAGACGCTCCATAGAAATTTCATCATACATCACAATCAGGACTTAAGTTCAGCTTCAATGTGCTGTCACAAGGTTTGTCATGCTGGTAGACGCTCCATAGAAATTTCATCATACATCACAATCAGGACTTAAGTTCAGCTTCAATGTGCTGTCACAAGGTTTGTCATGCTGGTAGACGCTCCATAGAAATTTCATCATACATCACAATCAGGACTTAAGTTCAGCTTCAATGTGCTGTCACAAGGTTTGTCATGCTGGTAGACGCTCCATAGAAATTTCATCATACCTCAGAATCAGGCACCCAAAGCTCTCATCTTAAATTTCAGAATAAGATAGAAAATGAACCAAGAAGAATACACAAAGAAAACATTCTGAAACACGGGTATTTGCAGAGTGTAAATATACTACAATTTACTATATTAATAAATACTAATTTTGGCATATGCCTCTGTAAAACAAACTGAAGGTTAAACATATTTCAAATAAAATAAATTTCAAATTAAACCTAACCATCCACACAATACAAAAAGGTCTTTACCTTATCTACCCAAGGGTTTCCTGTTCCATGTACAACCCATCTTGGGAGGGACTCAGTCTCACTACTTGCCCAAAGAGTCATTTTGCAAAGAATGAGGAATAGAATTTCTATCATGGTTTTATTACTCTTGAAACCACACCCATCTCTTATCCATACTCACTCCTGATCCAATCAAATTCAAATCCATGACTTTCTAGCACCTTCCAAACTACATTCTGTCAACACACATGTGACCTATCTGAAAACAAGTTCATGATGACATCAGCATAAGAATTGCATAACACCTAACCAAGGCCCAAACCAGGATTCCAGATCTAATGTTTAAGTCAACACAATATTGCTTAGAGGTCAGGGTTCCAGTGTTCTACCAGACAATAACAACATCCCTACCCTGTAACTACTACTCACTCAACAGATTAATTTCTCCCTTCACCCTTGTCCATTGTGGACTTCACTTTCAAAAATAAACTTTATGTAATTTTTTAAATCATACAAATCACAAATAACATCTCATTTACAAATTACAAATCAAAATTTGAAAGTTTATACACAACTATGTGAGAGAATTCCCATCATATGACACCCCCATTTACAAATTACAAATCAAAATTTGAAAGTTTATACACAACTATGTGAGAGAATTCCCATCATATGACACTCCCATTTACAAATTACAAATCAAAATTTGAAAGTTTATACACAACTATGTGAGAGAATTCCCATCATATGACACCCCCATTTACAAATTACAAATCAAAATTTGAAAGTTTATACACAACTATGTGAGAGAATTCCCATCATATGACACCCCCATGCTTAAGACTATACTTGCTCAAAAGTTAGTTACACAAATATAAGTTTTCTATTTACAATACAGCTTCCAATTCATGAATCACCAAATCAAATAATACTCAGCAGTGTGTTTCACCTTGTTCCAAGTCAGATAATCAGAAATAAGATTTTTACTACCTGATATCACCATTTGATACTCTTGTATGAACAGTGACCATCACATAAGGTGGGCACAAACATGGTGCCTCATGATTGGTTTCCAGAGTAAACTTTCTACCATACAGGTACTGGTGAAATCTAGAAAACGTTATTTTTCAGAAACAGAGTAGTTTCTTTCTGTTTTGCTTAGTTTTCTGTTTCTGTAAGCAACGGAAAACAAGGTTCCGTTGTGTTCTTGGAGTATTTTGTAGTTCTACTTTTGCTTTGTCTGGTGCAATAATGCCTGAAATGATCGAGTGACTTAGGAAATTCAGTCTTAAACCCTATACAACATTTTGTGGGTCTAGCAATCAGTCCCATCTCTCAGTCTTTTCAGAACATCTGACAGTAACAATAAATGGTTGTCCCATGTCTCAGTTGCTAACAATAGGTCATCCATAAAGTTATACAGACCTCTATCACTCACCGGTTCAGCAAACTTATGCATCATGTGTGTGAATACGCACGGCGCATTCATCAATCCAAACGGCATCACTTTAAATTGATACATTCCCACTGAAGTTGAAAATGCCAATTTATGCCTGTCACTCTCAGTGACATTGACCTGCCAGTAGCCATTCGCAAAGTCAAGTTTAGAAAAGTACATAGTGTTTGCCACTTTGACAAATATAAGTTCTAGATCAGATAAAGCCTCAACATAGGAACTGTCATGCAATTTAATTTTTGATAATCTTCGCAAAACTGATTACTTCCATCTTTCTGTTGGATTAACAATATCGGTGCACTGTACAATTAATTTGCAGGTTCAATAATGTCTAGCTTTAACTTGTCATTAATCTCTTTTAATGTTCCATTGTCTTGTCTTGTGCAAGACTTTTAATGTTCCATTTTTTGTCTCTTGCAAGACTTTTAATGTTCCATTGTCTTGTCTTGTGCAAGACTTTAATGTTCCCTTGTTTTGTCTTGTGCAAGACTTTTAATGTTCCATTGTCTTGTGCAAGACTTGTAAAGTTCCATTGTTTTGTCTCTTGCAAGACTTTTAGTGTTCCATTGTTTTGTCTCTTGCAGACTTTTAGTGTTCTATTGTTTTCTCTTGTGCAAGACTTTTAATGTTCCATTGTTTAGTCTTGTGTTATTTATGTCTGGCTCAATACAAAATTTCTGCTTCTGAGTTTTCCTATTACGACTTTAAATTGAAGGCATAAGGACAGTTTCAGATTTATTAAAATGAATTTATTCCTACATCTATACGATTATATTTATATCATTAGAGATAGTACATTTGAACACTGGAACATTTCATAATTGTATGCGGGTATTTTTAAGTTTACTCTTTTTATTGTGATTTCATTGAATATATATAATTTGTGTGTGAGAGAAGGGAGAGTGGAAAAGGAGAGAGAGAAATTTCACAACACAAGTGTATAACGAGTTATATGCAGGTGGTGGGATTTCATTGTTTCTCACTTTGCACTCGGCCAAATTCCTTTAGCAATGAAGAGATGGTTGTCGGGTAGAAACTATGGTCTGAGGTCCGTGTTACAAAGAAGAAATTGTACTTGTCATTTTGTTAATGAGAGGAAGAAAAGGAGAAGTCGCTCGATGGAGATGGAGCCAAGTTACCTTTTAACCAGATAAGTGTGAAATCATGACGTCATTATCTCCACATAGTCTTTGTCACGCGTCATTTCCTAAATAATTACATTGCCGTCAAGGTCTTACCTCACTATGACTTGTCATTGCCTTCTTTCATTGAAATAAGCTGGAAAATGAGTACCTATTTATCTATTTGTAGGTCTGTCTATCTATCTAGATATCTATCCCTTTGTAAACCTCACACCTTTCTGTTCGATTTCCTGTCCATGCTTGTATTCACGGCCTCCTGGAAGACATTAATTTCTGTATTTGATGAATTGTACATTACTGCAGCCAGTTACCATGGCAATGGGGCTGGGTCTCACCATACCATAGTGATAGTACTGGTTATTCATGTTAATAGAGTAGATTTGATATAGTGTTAAATTTACAATAGTTTGATGAATTCAGAGGCCCAAAGGCCGGGAGGGGGGGGGGAGGATTGACGATAGCGACAGACTAACAGTGAACCTGAAGGATACAATGACAAACACTTACTGCTCTTTACAAACTGACAAACATGAAACACGAATGACGTAATCAAGTTGTCATGAGCGATCGTGCAAAACGTATTTTTCAAAAGAAATAGGAGAGAAAGGATGGGCTTCATTTAAAGAATTGATACTGTTTTCTGAATATTTCACTGAAAGTCTTCTGACAGTTTCTACACTTTTTGGAAATAGGTTAGGCTTTGAGCGCTTTTTTTCACAACTGTGGCCTTAACCGACATCGCTGACCGAGATATCATGCGGGGCAGGTCATTGCTATTCTCAGAAGCTAGAGCTGTGCCTACGGGATGTCTACTAGCCCGCTGGCGTGGTGACACAGCACTGCTTCGGTTCTCGTGCTTGAGTACTTTTGCTCACATTGTTGCACAGATTTTCTCTTTGGCAAGAGTTATGAGTAGATATTTCTTTGAAGAAGTGTCACTAGTACAAAACATAAATATACTTTCTTTCTGGCTGAAATATACTTCTCGTACCTGAGAGGATTGGCTGGTTCGATTTTCGTGGCTGTAGGTGCAAGTCTACAGCTACTAGGCCAGTTAGCAATGATTGTGCTACTCTAGTAACCTGCCAGTATTTGAGTGGTCAGAAGGCTTGGGTGACCACGAGACGCTTTAAGCAGTAGATAGTCAAAACGGATGGATTATGTAATGTATGCTTATAAGAAACTGTTTCTATGGAGATTTTTTATCAAGCAGGCGAGCATCTAGACATAAATTAAGGTTCCATTTTTTTTAAATCCACACTAAGGCCGAATGTCAAAAACAGTAATTCTATAGGGGAGTGGTTAAATAAAAGGGTGTATTTACATTATAAAATTCTTGTTTAACATTAAATGTGTGTTTTATAAATCAGTAAGTTTATTGGGTATGTAGAAACTTGTGATTTATGGCTTTAGATTAGTAACATTTCTGCTCCACTATATTGTAGTTAAACTGAGATTGAAATAAATAAGCATTTAGCAAGAGTTCGTTATTTCCTTTCAAATCTGCACTTATTGCTGTGACTTTGCCTTCATTAAATGCAGATTTGAAAACAAATAATGAACTCTTAGTTTTGTGTGCCACATTATATGCCCGCACACTCTACAGTTGAGGTACAAAAATAGTCGAAACTGGTTACATAACCAATGCTCTCAGATACACTAACTCCAACGTAAACATGTTTCATAGCCAATGCCCTCAAATACACGAACTCAAACCTAAACATGTTTCGACAAATGATGGAGCGAGTGGAGTGTGAGGAGAGAGCTGGATACGTTTAATATAAAGAAAACTTGAAACACTGGTTACATTAGAGACATTGAAATAAGAAACAGTAAACATAATCTATGTGCATAATACTATGACAAATTATGTCGAACTGAACACAGGTTGCATAGTCAGATCCCTTAAGTTTGTACTCTCAAAATACAAATATCAGTAATGAACTCTTTAAATACAAATATCATTGATGTTCTCTGAATACAGATAACACGGACTTATGCTGTCTACATGCAAATAGAGTTGTGCTCTCTAAATATCATGGTCTTTCTGTCTACATGCAAATAGAGTTGTGCTCTCTAAATATCATGGTCTTTCTGTCTACATGCAAATAGAGTTGTGCTCTCTATATATCATGGTCTTTCTTTGCTTCTCTCATGGAGAGGATTCCAGGACCACTGTAGTCTTGCACAACGCATATTCTTAACAAGGTTGCAGATTTATATTAGGTGATTGACAGCTTAGTCCAGGAGAGTATAATGGTAGGAAGTCTATAATGCAAGGAGAGTAGAAAAGTAGCAAGGCTACAATTGCTAAGATAGTAGAAAAGTGTCAAAGCTATAATTGCTAAGATAGTAGAAAAGTGTCAAAGCTATAATTGCTAAGAGAGTAGAAAAGTGTCAAAGCTATAATTGCTAAGATAGTAGAAAAGTGTCAAAGCTGTAATTGCTAAGATAGTAGAAAAGTGTCAAAGCTATAATTGCTAAGATAGAAAAATGTAGTGTTGATATAAAAGGTGTACATTTCCACTTTAAGTGTGCGCTCTTCTGTGTACTTTTGTTATTTCTTCCAGTTTGCAGAGAGCTATATAATGATATCACTTGACTTAGCAAGCTTGCATACACTCAGCAGTATGACTAATTAGAAGTAATTACCTCAGATTGTCATGCATGAAAAAAAAGTCGTATCAATTTGGCTATGGGAGTCAATACATAATACACCTTCCAACATACAATATTGAGAGATCAATGACCTATGACCAACAAGCAGTACTGAGAGGTCATTGACAACATGCAGTACTGAGAGGTCATTGACAACATGCAGTACTGAGAGGTCATTGACTACATGCAGTACTGAGAGGTCATTGACAACATGCGGTACCGAGAGGTCATTGACAACATGCAGTACTGAGAGGTCATTGACAACATGCAGTACCGAGAGGTCATTGACAACATGCAGTACTGAGAGGTCATTGACAACATGCAGTCCTGAGAGGTCATTGACAACATGCAGTACTGAGAGGTCATTGACAACATGCAGTACTGAGAGGTCATTGACTACATGCAGTACTGAGAAATCAATGACACCTTCGGACTATAATAGGGTAAAAGACAACTGCACTGTGTCATTTTCTTTTAATTCCCTCTTAAATCGTATTGATATATCTCGGTACGGTTAGATTCATGAGCTTAGTGTTGTCATCGCTAATATATGGGTGGGTGGGTGTATGTGTGTATGTGTGTGTGTGTCTGTGTGTATGTGTGTATGTGTGTGTTTGTGTATGTGTGTGTGTGTGTGTGTGTGTGTGTGTGTGTGTGTGTGTGTGTGTGTGTGTGTGTGTGTGTGTGTGTGTCATAGTACAGTATGTTCATGGGGTTTAAGAGTTCATCGTGCTTTATAACAAGAGTATGTTTATTGTGATAAGATCTACAGGGTCATTCCTTTTTATAACACAGCCTATTTATGTTAATGGGTTTAAGTCATGATGTATATAAGGTAGGTGGATGAGATGTCGGCAAACTGACAGCAGATTAATATTTTAAGAAAGTTGCAAGACGGTATGGCTAGTTGACTATACCAGCAGAGTGCAGAGAGTCTTAGAAATCGGATGTATTAGATAGATAGATAGATAGATAGATAGATAGATAGATAGATAGATAGATAGATAGATAGATAGATAGATAGATAGATAGATAGATAGATAGATAGATAGATAGATAGGGATTAATGGTTGGAATTATATTATTTTATTTTATACATTATTTTTTTCATAGGCGCTTAATGTTTAATTTTAAAATTAATAGTCTGCCTAGAGTCACCTAATAGAATTCTTCAGATCAAATGTCAAGCTAAAAGAGCAAGACTTTTTCCAAAATATGAAAGATAGTTGCTAAATGTAAGAAAGAACAGACATGACCAATTTCGCCTGTGGTGGACTCCGAATCTTTCACATTGACAGGTGCTTAGGTACAGAGTCATGTGAAACTAAGCCTTCATTTTCTCTCCGGACAAGCGAATAATTTTTGTCGCGATATATTGTGAATTAATTTTTGCGGCCATCGCAGCACTTATTATCTGATAATGCCATCACGGCCCGAGAACGCGGCGGCGGCTGCTTTCGACTCTTGTGTTTGATCCTATTAGGACAGTTTTTCTTCAATTGCCTCCCCTAGCAGGCAGCATTAGACTGGCGAGGGAAAGACAAGGAGCGCTAACTGCTGCTGCTCGTGTCAAGTGGCGCGAAACGATAAGGGTCGGAATTAACCGAGAAGGGCCGATTGAGTCCAGCTTTTTCGACACGCAAAGAGGTTTAGACAAAGTCGTATTTTTATTCTCAATCTCTCGACCTAAGATGAAAAAAAAAAAAGTACAGAACGATACTAATTAAAAGGAAGAAATTACTATGAAACTTATGAAGAAAGCGACGTGCTGTGACGCAAAAGAAGTTTCCACTAGATTAGCTATTTGTTGACGTTTTAAAAACAAAATATTTATTAGCATGTATTCAGTATACTGTCCGTAACATTTAAATCATTAATTATTCATTAATTATCTATATTTTCATGTTTTCAATTTACTGTCAGTCACATTTCAATCATTAATAAATATATCGTGCTTCTCAAAGGAATAAATGTACTAAAATTCTTTTTTCTTAAGGCCTCGTGTTTGCAGATATGTCTTTTAGTCAACAAGTTTAAGTAACAATAGCAGTGAACGAGGCTGAAGTTCAACAGTTTGTGCTGTACGTTGTAAGCAATGCTTTTAAAAACACTGTATTTGTAATGTTATCAATGCAATTAAAAACACTGCATTTGTAATAATGGCAGTGCAGTTAAAAACACTGTATTTGTACATGTTATCAATGCATTTAAAAACGCTGTTTTTGTACATGTTTTCAGTGTGTTTACAAACACTGTATTTGTACATATTATCAATGCTATAGACAACATTGTATTTTGTACTTGTAATCAATGCATTTAAAAACACTGTATTTAAACACATGTTATCAGTGCTTTAGAGTAAAAATATATTTTGTAATATATAACAATATATAGTATGTTATCATTTGAATTTCGTTCTTACACGTCTACTTAACTTTCCATATTGTTAGTATAGTCTAAGCTTGAGATCAAAACTGCAGGTTTACATTTTACAAATCAAAGCTTCATCAATGTAGGCGTAAATGTATGAGGTAAATGTAATCCACGCTTTGAGTCACACTATGGTAAATGTAATCCACGCTTTGAGTCACACTATGGTAAATGTAATCCACGCTTTGAGTCACACTATGGTAAATGTAATCCACGCTTTAGAGTCACACTATGGCAAATGTAATCCACGCTTTAGAGTCACACTATGGCAAATGTAATCCACGCTTTAGAGTCACACTATGGCAAATGTAATCCACGCTTTAGAGTCACACTATGGCAAATGTAATCCACGCTTTAGAGTCACACTATGGTAAATGTAATCCACGCTTTAGAGTCACACTATGGCAAATGTAATCCACGCTTTAGAGTCACACTATGGCAAATGTAATGTGTGAGATCAAAAGAGAATGTTTGTAGATGTAAATCGTGAACCCCATTCTACTGTAAATATAATTCACGTTTTACATCAACACTTTATACATTTAAAACTGGACAAAGGTGTACTGTGTGAATCTAATTTATGCCCCAGACCAGGACAGATCGCTAGAGGTTCCCCAATAAATCGCTAGAGGTTCCCCAATAAATCGCTAGCGGTTCCCCAATAAATCGCTAGAGGTTCCCCAATAAATCGCTAGCGGTTCCCCAATAGATCGCTAGCGGTTCCCAAAGAAATCGTGATTAAAAAAACATAAACATCGTACATATAGTAATTTTATTGAGGGGTTCCCTGAGACCTGAAAAATATTTTAAGGATTCCTGCAGTGTAGAAAGTTGGAAAAAAAAGGGCTACTTTAACTTACACTGGACACTTTAACTTACACTGGACACTTTGACAATGTATTCAATGTTTCAAATCAACAAGCAAACTTAATGTGTAGGTGTAGTAGCTCTACTCCATGAATAGAGTAATACTGTAAAGTTCAGTCTAACTTGTAAGCCAACAGGGAGCTATATTAAGATTTTTTCAGTAAATCTGTAAACTTCAATGTAACTTGTAAGACAACAGTGAACTTTTAAGAATTTATTCCAGTAATGCTGATAACTTCAATGTAACTTGTAAGCCAAAAGGGAGCTATATTATGAATTTATTTCAGTAAATCTGTAAACTTCAAAAACTTCAATATAACTTGTAAGCTAAGAGTGAACTTTAAGATTTATTCCAGTAATGGTGTAAACTTCAATGTAACTTGTAAGCCAAGAGTAAAGTATGTTAAAAATATATTCAAATACTGCTTTTAAACTTCAACAGTAAGCCAGACATGAAGAACACTAACAATTGTGTCTACGTACACCAAACGCTTCATAAAGCTAATAAGGAATAACACTAAACGTTTTGGTCCAGCTACTTCGTAAGTTAACCAAGATCATTAATACATAAGTATATATCTAGTAATTCCATCAGACAGATAAAAGAACACTATAAGTATGTATCTAGTAATTCCATCAGACAGATAAAAGAACACTATAAGTATGTATCTAGTAATTCCATCAGACAGCTAAAAGAACACTATAAGTATGTATCTAGTAATTCCATCAGACAGATAAAAGAACACTATAAGTATGTATCTAGTAATTCCATCAGACAGATAAAAGAACACTATAAGTATGTATCTAGTAATTCCATCAGACAGCTAAAAGAACACTATAAGTATGTATCTAGTAATTCCATCAGACAGATAAAAGAACACTATAAGTATGTATCTAGTAATTCCATCAGACAGATAAAAGAACACTATAAGTATGTATCTAGTAATTCCATCAGACAGATAAAAGAACACTATAAGTCAATTTAAGATTTAGTCTTGTTAATCAGCTCGCAATAAAAATAAGTATCCAAGTGAATAACTTTAAGACTGTATTTTGTTATCTATTTCAGCTAGAGTTAACTCAAACCATAAGCCTACACAGCCCTAAGCTAAGCTCTGTTCCTAACACAAACTTCAAGTTCCACGTTTGCCTTTGGCTAGACTGTGATTAACAGTTTGACGGCAAGCAAGCTACAAATGCTGCTGGTGTTAGCATTTACGAATGCTCTCTCTCTCTCTCTCTCTCTCTCTCTCTCTCTCTCTCTCTCTCTCTCTCTCTCTCTCTTTCTGTACACATCATTGTTTCTCTTTGCCTCTCTTACTATACATTCTCTCTCTCTCTCTCACTATTACTAGGGTCCCTGTCTTTCTCTCTCTCTCTCTCTCTCTCTCTCTCTCTCTCTCTCTCTCTCTCTCTCTCACTCACATACACACACACACACACACACACACACACATGCTGTTTTTCATTGTTTCACGCTTTTTCCTTCACTTTCTCTCTTCCCTTTTTTCTATTCCCCTCCATTTACGTAGCACGTGTCCCCACTCTCCCTCTCCCTTTCTCGTATGGTAGTTATAAGGGTCAATCCCTCAAGCATATAGTGATACGGCAGACAATTACAAGCAGTTAATTTAGAAACACCCAATTTGTGCTTCATTTATTCTTTCAGACGTAGTTAGACGCTTCAAGGTTGATTCAAATTGCTAATAAACAAGGTAATTGAAAAGTCCGCTACAGTTTCACAGACATTTACTTTGCATTAGATAGATAGATAGATAGATAGATAGATAGATAGATAGATAGATAGATAGATAGATAGATAGATAGATAGATAGATAGATAGATAGATAGATAGATAGATAGATAGATAGATAGATAGATAGATAGATAGATAGATAGATAGATAACAATATCAATATCCTAAGAATTTATAAGATATGTTTCCTGTTTCGTTCAAACAAAAGCATACATTTGTAGTAGATGAGTATTCATAGCACAGTAATTGCTATATGACCTATCAGAGTGTGAAAATAATGTATGCATATATAACAGATGTGCTTCTATCGAGTATTTGTTAATGGATATTTCATCTTATATATAATGTGTTTGTTAGTGGATATTTTATTTTATATATAATGTTTCTTTTCTGATTGATACTTTATGTTGTTTTTGTTAATGAATATTTTATAATGCATATATTGGGTCTTTGTTAATGGATACTTTGCATTACAGATAATGTGTCTTTGTTAGTGGATAGTTTATGTTACATATAATGTTTTTATGTTAATGGATAGTTGTGTCTTTGTTAGTGGATAGTTTATATTACATATAATGTCTTTATTAATGTATAGTTTATATTACAAATAATGACTTTGATAATGGATAGTTATGTTATCACATGATGAAACCTTTTAGTAAGGACGTTAAATATCTCTGTGAGATAGTTTCTTTAAATGGAGATCTTGCTTATGATGATTAGAAAATTAATGATATAGCATTAAAGTTAATTATTTAAGTATTTAAATTTCTACAATAAATGTATATTTTGTACGCATAAAAATAAATCACGTGTGATATGTCAGTATTGCGATATATTTCTACCACTAATCTTATTGTGATATAACCCAAACACTAATCTTATTGTGATATAACCCAAACACAAATCCAAAACAGGGGTACACAAACCGCGGCCCAAAACAGGGCTCAATGCGGCCCCGGAGGACTTTTGGATGTTACCATTATTACGAATGTAAAGCACATTATTTCATTATTTGTGTTGTGTTTTTTTCTTCTGAGCCATGTGGCGGCCCTCCACGCACTATCAATTGGAAATTTGGCCCTCTGGCCTAAAGTTTGTGCACCCCTGTCCTAAAATGATATGTCCCCAACACTAATTCTACAATGATATGTCCCCAACACTAATTCTACAATGATATGTCCCCAAACCTAATCCTATGATGACATATTCCCAACACTAACCTTATGACGATATATCCCCAAAACTAATTTCATGATATATCCCCAACACTAATCCTATGATAATATAGCCCAAGCACTAATCCTTTGATGATATATCCCCAACACTAATCTTATGATGATATGTCCCAACATAATCTTATAATGATATATCCCCAACTCTAATCTTATCATGATATTCCCCCTACCTTATCCCATGATAATATATATCCCCAACTCTAATCCCATGAGGATATAGCCCAAGCACTAATCCTATGATGATATAGTACCAACACTATTCCTATGATGATATAACCCCAACACTAATCATATGTTGATATAGCCTAAATCTGTATGGAAGGACAATGCATTCCCATCCTCACCAAATAATACAAGTCCCATCCTAACCGTATGATGATACGTATCATATACTATGGAAGGCAGGACCAAAAATGCACTTCCAGGGATGGAATTGACAAACAGTTTTGGAAAGGAGGGAGCTTGTTCACACGTTTGCCAATCGAGGCGTTTTCCATTGCTACAAATTTACTCCAATCAGATCGCTAATTTAATTATTTTATTAAACCTACTTTCTCAGTGTATTCCTTTTCCTGTGCTGCGACTTCAAAATTATACTAAATGTATGCAGGTAAATTGATGTTCTAACCCAAACTGTAAGGCGATAGATTTATGGCCTTGCCCTAACCGCAAGACGATTCATTCCCACCTCAATCGTACGACAGTTTTACACTAACTCTAATCGTATGTCACTTTTACACTAACTTTAATCGTATGTCACTTTTACACTAACTCTAATCGTACAACAGTTTTACACTAACTCTAATCGTATGTCACTTTTACACTAACTTTAATCGTACAGCAGTTTTACACTCTCTAATCGTATGTCACTTTTACACTAACTCTAATCGTACAACAGTTTTACACTAACTCTAATCGTATGTCACTTTTACACTAACTTTAATCGTACAGCAGTTTTACACTCTCTAATCGTATGTCACTTTTACACTAACTTTAATCGTACAGCAGTTTTTCACTAACTTTAATCGTACGACAGTTTTTCACTAACTCTAATCGTACGATAGCTTGTCCCTAACTCTAATCATACGACAATTTTACACTAACTCTAATCGTACGACAGTTTTAATGTAACTCTAATTGTACGACAATTTGTCCTTAACTAATAATTATTATCATAGTATAATCGTACGACTGTGTGTCCCTAACTCTAATCGTACGACAGTTTGTCACTAACCAATAATCGTACGACAGTTTGTCCCTAACTCTAATCTTACGACAGTTTGTCCCTAACTAATAATCGTATGACAGTTTGTCTTAACTCTAATCAACTAATAGAACAGAAATTCATTTACTTTATAACCTTTGCCATGGCATTAATTACATAGACTTTGTATGTCTAAAGAGTCAAATCTAACACTGTTTTTTCTTTATTCTCCTATCTGTACGCATTCAATGGTTTCATTCTATCATGTTGTTACATACTAAACACCACCACCTCGTTCCTCCAACTCTTCTATTTATTTTATGCCATTAATTGTCTGCCCCTGTCTAGGCAAGCTTAGTGTGGCTAGAGAAAGCTCGGTGCTGTTTTGTAAGCTTCAGCTAAAAGGATGGGTGTGTGTGTGTGTGTGTGTGTGTGTGTGTGTGTGTGTGTGTGTGTGTGTGTGTGCGGGTGGAGTGGAGTGGAGTGGAGTGGAGTGGAGCATGATACTAGCGAGCTATAGTCGAATTCATCCACCCTTACAGCATATAGCCCATAGTTATGCATTCATCCATCATAATCAAGAGATATGTCTTCATCATTGTTCATAGTTACACTTCCATTACAAATTAAAGTGCAGACTTCAATATAGTCTATAGTTACATCTTTATTATAAACTAGTTTGCAAACTTCAATATAGTTACACCTTCATTACAAAATATATTGCAGACTTCATCATAGTCTATAATTAGACCTTCATTGCCAACTAGAGTGCAGACTTCATTATTGTTCAGGTTTACTTTATCACTGCCTTCATTTTATCCCTTATTATAACTTCATTATGGCCCAGAGATATGCTTTCGTCATGGCCCAGAGATATACCTACATCATGGCCCAGAGATATGCCTTCATCATGGCCCAGAGATATACCTTCATCATAGCCCAGAGATATATATTCATCTGATATACCTGTGACAACTTCATTTTTAGCCCATATATAGCTACATCATTGCCCAGATATATAACTTCATTATAGCCAAGAGATATAACTTCATCATAGTCAAGAGTTGTAACTTCAATATAGCCCACAAAAATAGTAGTTTCATTATAGCCCAAGGCAGTTATATTACAGTTATACTGTTTATGTGTTATAATACTATGCACAAATATCTTAATATCGATAAACATCATGCTTGCTTTTCTTTATTATCGTAAAACAACGAATGGTATCCGGATTCTTGTTTTTAAAAACATGTTTACTTTGCAACTTTATTCTTGAAACTGTTAAATTGCTTGCCTCAATTGTATATTGCACTTGGTTTGTATAAAACGATCTTGCCTCAATTGTATATTGCACTTGGTTTGTATAAAAAGATCTTGCCTCAATTGTATATTGCACTTGGTTTGTATAAAAAGATCTTGCCTCAATTGTATATTGCACTTGGTTTGTATAAAAAGATCTTGCCTCAATTGTATATTGCACTTGGTTTGTATAAAAAGATCTTGCCACGATTGTGTGTTATGTGTACGAATTTTACTATTCTAATTTTAAAATATTATTTTGAAAAGAGTTGTGTAAATTATTTTTGAAAACAGTAATTGATAACGTTGTAATAACTTCTTTATTTCTGTTATCTGATTAGATATTGTGCATTTATATCTTATTTTACCTTATCTTTATTTCAGAATACCTAACCTTATATTAATCTTCCATAACTTATTTTATTTTAATCTTGGTATATCATATTCCATCACATTTCATATCAGACTATATAATATCATAATATTTTATGATCATATAGCCTCATCGCATATTATCCTGTCATACGTTATGTTTTATCACACCATGTCATTTATAATTTCATATATGATCATATCACTTATAGAAGTATATCAAGTAATATATTGTATAACATTATTCCGTTTCATATATTATCATATCAAATAGGCATATAATATCTTGCTATTCACATCGTATCACTTCATCTAATATTTTACAGCCTTAAGTGTGTATAAATATCATAGTACATAAGTAAATCATATCGAGCAACACGTCATCATAAGTAAGCATCACATGTTGTTATTGTATCTAGAAATATGTTCCACATATGATTTTCATTATATTGCCATTGTCAAATTATATGTTGCACACTTCAAGTTTGATTATTAAATTAAAATAATATATTCACAAGCCTACTAAAGAAGGCTCAGAGTTCTTTGGCATTTTGCTTCGCACAAATCAACCTAAACACTGCTACGTTGTATTACATATTGGCTAGGCTTTGTCCTGGTGTTCATCTAGAAAATGTCATCCTAGCACACACACACACACACACACACACACACACACACACACACACCGCATGTTGTCTTGATGTTTCTCTGTTGTGTGAGAAGGATTAGAGTTGTTTAATCAAAATTGAGAAATCCAAACCCCACATGGCCGCATATGCCTTTAGTATTCATTGAAAAAAGTTAACATTTAACTCTTATCCTAACTCTGCATAGATATAAATATTTTAGTATTCATTGAGAAAGGTTAACATTTAACTCTTATCCTAACTCTACGTAGCTATGAATATTTTAGTAGTCATGGAGAAAGGTCAACGCTTAACTCTAACCTTAACCCCACATTACTGAACGAGTGTTATTCTCTGAGAAATACTAACACTTAACTCTAACCTTAACCCCACATTACTTAACGAGTGTTATTCTCTGAGAAATACTAACACTTAACTCTAACCTTAACCCCATTATTAACGAGTGTTATTCTCTGAGAAATACTAACACTTAACTCTAACCCTAATTTCCATTATCCTTAACTGTAATCCACGTTTTTGAGTTGGGTGTATTATAATTTTATACTAAAAGCATTATAAGTTTATTATTGGTTGCTATTACTTTTATTTTTATTATGTCTGATAGTATAATCATTAAATATTGATAACAGTGAAGTACTAAATTTTAAAAGTTTCATGAAGTACAAAACCAACATGATTTCATGAGGTCGCACATAACAAATTACCGTCAAGTAAAGATTTGAAAGGTCCTTTAAAACTATACAGGCATTACAATATTACTGTTAACTATATCAGGCATGTATATTTGATAAGATTATAAGACATATTTAATAGGACGGTTAATTATGGCAATAGCAAAGCAATGACTAAGCACAAACATACAGAGACAAACATTAAGGCCATAGCCAAAGCAACGACTAAGCACAAACATACAGAGACAAACATTAAGGCCATAGCCAAAGCAACGACTAAGCACAAACATACAGAGACAAACATTAAGGCCATAGCCAAAGCAACGACTAAGCACAAACATACAGAGACAAACATTAACGCCATAGCCAAAGCAATGACTAAGCACAAACATACAGAGACAAACATTAAGGCCATAGCCAAAGCAACGACTAAGCACAAACATACAGAGACAAACAATGAAACAATGTAAAACTACAAAGTGTTGTTCTTTTCATGCAAAATTAATATTAAGATTAATACAACGTGTACACATTACAAAATTAATATTAAGATTAATACTACGTGTACACATTACAAAATTAATATTAAGATTAATACTTCGTGTACACATTACAAAATTAATATTAAGATTAATACTTCGTGTACACATTACAAAATTAATATTAAGATTAATACTACGTGTACACATTACAAAATTAATATTAAGATTAATACTACGTGTACACATTACAAAATTAATATTAAGATTAATACTTCGTGTACACATTACAAAATTAATATTAAGATTAATACTTCGTGTACACATTATAAAATGTCACAATCACGCTGTTTGATACTCACCCTTTAGAAACTGATGCTGCAGGCTTCAGTGCCATGGGGCATGACGTAGTTGTGTTAGAACTGAGCGTAGCGCCCTCTACACAGGCCAAAAGTGCAACAAAGCACGAAATCCGCACTGTATCCATGGCAATGCTGAGTCTTGTGTCACTATTCTTATTATTCCGATATCGTTTTGAGTATCAACATAAGTGTTAAGACACTGAAATAAGTGCAAGCGTTTCCAGTCCAGAAAACAGTTCAGGTGGTTCTGGAAGTGATCAAGCGCAATCCACTATTGCGATATCGCAGCATACCTCCACTAGGCCGGGAGAGTGTCAGTTAACAAAAGCTGAAATGAACAAACTAGCATACGGTATTAAGTCATACTTCACTGTGCAAATGTGTACGTCATACTTCACTGTGCAAATGTGTACGTCATACTTCACTGTGCAAATGTGTACGTCATACTTCACTGTACAAATGTGTACGTCATACTTCACTGTACAAATGTGTACGTCATACTTCACTGTGCAAATGTGTACGTCATACTTCACTGTACAAATGTGTACGTCATACTTCACTGTGCAAATGTGTACGTCATACTTCACTGTGCAAATGTGTACGTCATACTTCACTGTGCAAATGTGTACGTCAGTGTATATCAAGAGGTGCCTATTAAAGTGCGCCGCAAACATGTTATAAATTTCCGACCTGAAGTGTTTTTAATAATCATATACAACAGATTTTACAGTTTGAATTCATTCAATAATAATTCGAACTATCATTTGATTTCTTTTAAAAGTAGATTTGCAAAATTTCTCATTACAAAAATGCAAGAAGCCAATGAAGAACATTCAAAGGTCATTTACGAAACACACTAATTCCACTTTGACCTAATAAATTTTCATATTTAAAAAAGTCCGGTAAGATAAAGGAAATTTTTTTTGTGCATGCACGTATAGCACTCGCGTTGTATCATTTTACAATTAACGAAGTGATTAGCAGGCTGTTTCTGGCTTGTGTTTAATTAATACATTCGATTTGCAATTTTAAAACTTTATCAAAAATAGATACCGTCAAAAATAGATACCCTCATAAATGCATACCCTCAAAAATGCATACCCTCAAAAATAGATACCTTCAAAAATGGCTAGATTTAAATAAGAAGACGTGTCAAGGAAATTAGTAGCAATGACAGTAAGGCTAGTACTTGCAGTAATGAAAAAATATCAATTTGGACGAGGTCACATCAATACCAAGTACGATTTTTATATCTAAATTTCATACACAGCACGTGGACCGCTATTTTAGTCTTGGATTTTCCTAGTCTGGATAGAAAGATTGTCCTCAGCCATTATGTGTGCCGTGACAGACTTTCGCATAAAACCATGATTCCTTATAAATTGAAAGACATTTTACCGCTAAACATGCACTTCTCGGGAATAAAAGATTTGAATTATTTCAAAAGGTTGGTTGAACAACAAACAAAACATGTATTCTATTTTGAAAAAAGAGTTAAAGAATCTGATAAAGTTTTAAAAAGCTTTTTATCAGATAGCAGAAATCATAGCACAGCAAATGACGTCACACATACTTTAGCTGAGTCATATTTTGCCTGCGTGCTGTTCAATTGTTAGAACAATGTTTGATAGTGAAGCGGAAAACGAAATTCTCAAAATTCCATCGTCTAATGACACGATTTAAAGAAGAACAGTCGAGCTACATTTTCAACATTGAGGGAAATGTTTCAACACAACTTTAAAAATATCAGACTTTGCGCTGCGAGTTGACGTGTCTTCAGACACATGACCAAGCACAGTGCTAACATTTGGTCGCTTTGTCCATGGAAATTAAATCATAAACAATTGTTAAGCTCTAGAGAACTTGTAGAACGCACGAGAGGTTAATATTTATTTGATACTTTGATTGCCTCTTAAAATGTGTAATCTCTCCTGGAAGCCATGTGTAGGAGATTGAATAAATTTCGCTCCATCCGTTACGGAGTCTATCAAGGGATTTGTCGTACTTGTAAAAGAGCAAAATCCTAACATTATTTCTACATATTGCTTTCTGCATAAGGAAACCCTTGTTGGAAAGAGAGTGGGTAAAGAATTAAAATCTATATTAGATCAATTTTGTGAGGTCACGACCTCTAAAGACCTTACACTTTAATAGATTTGTAAAACTAGGGATTCTCAGTATGAGTGTTGCACACACAGAAGTGAGATTGTTCTCAAGGGGAGGGGAAGAGTGTTAACTGATGAATATGAATTTAAGGACAAAACGAAATTTGTTTCCAGTCAGAAGGAAACATAATTTTGTATGAAAATGTCGGCAGTGAACTTTGATGTGCCGGGCTGGCATATCTGGCATAAATATTTAGGCGCCTGAACAGTGCATGCAAGGACGAAAAGAAAGCATCCTTATATTTACTGATAAACTACAGTCTTTATTTCTTAAAGATCTATTAATCTGGTTAAATAGAGCTAGGGGAGGTAATCTTGTTATGTTTCTACCAAGCAGTATGAATAGAGCTAGGGGAGGTAATATTGATATGTTTCGACTAAAAGACATTGCTACCGTCATAATGGAGCAATAGGAAGTATTGGAGCAAAATATCCAGCATTAATTTCCATTGCCAACTACATGGAGATTCGACTGGTTATGAAACCCATTTTGCCCGTTTCAGCTGACTGAAGTTTACAACAGTTATCGTCTATTCCAGCTTATCGCAGTCTTAAAATGAGACACTCCGAGATGTCCCTGGATGCACTCTTGATTTCTTGTAAAGACGAGTTTTTCTGTTATTGCAAAAAAAAATGCATGAATTAATTACCTATTTGCAGTTTTCTACGTTATATTTGCGTGGATTGAGATTTTTAATACTTAATAACATTAAATAAACTTTTCTACGTTATATTTGCGTGCATTGAGATTTTAATACTTAATAACATTAAATACACTTTTCTACGTTATACTTGAGAGTTGGGATTTCAACACTTACTAGCATTAATTGCAAAATCAAGGTCAAGGCTTCACTGAGCTGAAGATGGAATAAGAGTCTTCTTATCTCAAATAGCTGTAAAATCACTCCCGAAAATCACACCCTAATATCACGCCCTAATGTCACGCCGTAAAGTCACGCCCTAATACCACACCCTAATATCACGCCCCAATATCACGCCCCATTATCACGCCCTAATGTCATGCCCTAATATCCAAGAAATTACAAACAAGCATCAAGCCCAATTATCCCATTAGGACCTTCAGCTTATTATGAAAAAATACGTTTTTTATTGATCATATATATATATATGTTCTAGATTTTTTAAATAATTAATCTAAAATCGAATCGAGAGTTTACTTTATTGTAAAGTGTATGGCAGTAGCCAAAATTAGTTTATTTAATTTAATATATTTCACTGTGATAATATATTTTTAGGTACGAAGTCAGATAGATGTACCGCAAATTTTCACAAAATTGAAAAAAGTGTGCTATGAAGACAAAAGTGTGCCATGAAGACAAAAGGGTTGAAAACAGAGGTGTATGTTAAGAAGAGCTGAAACGCTTAAGCTGTTGTGACAGCCAGTCTCTAGGTATTATTTTTTTTATAAGTAGGTTAGTTAATAATTATCAGTGTGTACTAAAGTACTTTCATTTCATGAAACAAATTCTATTGTTACTGGTCATGTGATGAAATTCCCAATTCAGTCGGAATGATTATACATTACTAGCATTCATTAGGTTATCAATGATTAAGTACAGTTTCATTATGTTATCAGTGGTTAAGTACAGTTTCATTAGATTATCAATGGTTAAGTACAGTTTCATTAGCTTGTCAATGGTTGCTTTCAACTTAAGAAACACGTGCACAAATCTAAAAAAAACAACTTTATCCATAAAGAATTCATTCGTATTCAATATTAGATGTGTACATGTGTCCTAGTAACTCTTGATAAAGTCTGAAGAAAGGTATACTTATAATGGTATAAAAATATTTTACTTATATTGATATGTTATTGTAAAAACATTGTACTTATATTGATGTGTTAATGTAAACATATTGTACTTTATTACTTGATACTAAAGCAAAATATCCAATTTATGTTAAATATTATTGGAGTCAACTTGTTTACTATTTAATTTTACTGCATTTTCTTACTTCTTGCTGTAAAAATTCGATATTCTTGCAAACTTGTTACTCAGATAAAGTCGTGTAAATCTTGAGTTTTTACTTTAGAAATATTATGTAATTTCTGAGTCGTGTAAATGTTGAGTTTTTACTTTAGAAATATTTTGTAATTTCTGAGTCGTTGGTTTCTCATGGGTATAAATAATGTTCACAGTAATTCTAAAAATACTTCTTTTTATATAGAAATATTCTTTACATACCAGTCTGTTGCTATAGAAACATGATTTCATTTCCATGCTGTTACTAAAGCAAAACACTCGATGTACTTGTTAGTTTCTTCTTGTGTTGTCAAAGTCAAAATAGAGTCTTTTGTCAATCCATGCTCAAAAATATTTGTTACAACTGTTTGTCATCGCATTGCATTTTCTTTAAGGAAATGTAATTTTCTTTTCCACAACAAAGTTGAGCATGGATCAGTTTAAAAACTCACTGTCAAAAGACACCAAAAGGCAAAGAAGCTAGAGTGCACAACTGCACCACAAAATTCTGAGGTTGGATTATCTTTCTGTCAGACAAACAACCCCGTACACAACACGAGAAGCACTCCAAGATAAGATGGTGGGTTAGCTTTCTGTCAGACACGCAGTTCCCTACACAACACCGACGAGAACCACTCAGTGTCTGGATGGATGGCAGGCGGGCAGGCCACAGCAGCGCTTCGTGCTAACATTATACAGGTGGCGTATCGCGTGTTCCAGGACTGTGGCACTTCAGTAGAGGGAAGAGATCTCAACAGGACGCTTTGACAAAAAAAATCTATTTTTTCATTAATAATACTTTCTTTTAAGCTATGTTTGTCATGAGTACGATTCATTTTTTAATGTAATAAGCTTTCACACACACGCACAGAAATACATAAATATGTGTGCATGTGCGCGCGCGCGCGCGCACACACACACACACACACACATACTTTCCCACTTAAACCCAGATTTTAAAAAATCGAAATAAACTATTTGTTAGTCTTAGTAGAAATTTAGTAATTGTTAGTATTATTAGTAATAATCTTAATTTCAATATAAGAAATGTCCTACTGAAAAATCAAAATTTGCGGAAATAAATCTTTATTTTAACAAATATTAATAAAGAAATAAACGTTTTGAATGTATGACTGACTAAAGAAATAAACGTTTTGAATGTATGACTGACTAAGAGTGCAAGACAGAGCAAATGACTGCTGAAACAATGGCACAGTCAGAGATGTTAACAGCAGAATATCGAAACAAAGCGAATGTTTGGTGAAGAATAGCTAAACAAAGATAATGTTTGGTGAAGAATAGCTAAACAAAGATAATGTTTGGTGAAGAATAGCTAAACAAAGATAATGTTTGGTGAAGAATAGCTAAACAAAGATAATGTTTGTGAAGAGTAGCTAAACAAAGATAATGTTTGGTGAAGAAGAATGGCTAGACAAAGCTAATGTTTTGATAAAGAAGAATGGCTAGACAAAGCTAATGTTTTGATAAAGAAGAATGGCTAGACAAAGCTAATGTTTTGATAAAGAAGAATGGCTAGACAAAGCTAATGTTTTGATAAAGAAGAATGGCTAGACAAAGATAATGTTTGGTGAAGAAGAATGGCTAGACAAAGCTAATGTTTGGTGAAGAAGAATGGCTAGACAAAGCTAAAGTTTGATAAAGAAGAATGGCTAGACAATGCTAATGTTTGATAAAGAAGAATGGCTAGACAAAGCTAATGTTTGATAAAGAAGAACGGCTAGACAAAGCTAGTGTTTGGTGAAGAAGAATGTCAGAGAGATTGACTGACAGGACAAAAGGACAAAGATTGGCATGATAGAGGAACTTAAAGACTGACAAGACATGGGAGACTTAACAACTGACAGGACATAGATGTGGCGGAGTAAATGTGCTTATCCTTACTTCAAACTTAGTTGTTATATATAAATTGTTATATAAATTGGTATATAAACTGGTAGCTGTCAAAGTGACACGACCTTCGGCACAGCTTGTGCTGAAATTTTTAAATGTCAAAGTACTCAGGTGAAGAATGTGTTAGACTTGCTGATGTGATCTAAACCGCTTTATAGCAGAATGTATTAATTATATATCAGTATACGAAGTTAATATAGCAGAATGTATTAATTATATATCAGTATACGAAGTTAATATAGCAGAATGTATTAATTATATTCAGTATACGAAGTTAATATTGCAGAATTTATTAATTATATGAATAATACTCCATAGATCTATTAGATCCAAATTCTATTGATTCACTTTACACATTGGCTTCTATAATTAACCTAATTCCTTGCTGTCTAACTCTATAAATGTCTCTATTTCCTTTTTATCATAGCCACTTCTCTAAATCTAGCCATATTTCACTTTCTAGCTCTAAACCTTACTAGGTGTCTTGGTGTAGCTCTAACAACAGACTTACTAGATCTAGCTCTAAACCTAATTAGGTGTCTAGGTGTAGCTCTAACAACAGACTTACTAGATCTAGCTCTAAACCTAATTAGGTGTCTAGGTGTAGCTCTAACAACAGACTTACTAGATCTAGCTCTAAACCTTACTAGGCGTCTAGTTGTAGCTCTAACAGCGGACTTACTAGATCTAGATTTTACCCCGTCCTAATTTTATTCACATAGAAATACGTGATGTGATTTACATTACTCTCTAACATACATAAGTCATAGTGCAATGATGGAAACAATATACTAAACGTTGATAAGTACTATGTTTTCTCTATAAAATAACAATATACTAAACGTTGATAAGTACTATATTTTCTCTATAAAATAACTATAATTTTCTTAAATATGAAACAAAATGTACATATATAAATCACACAGTTGGTGCTGTAAATAATATGAAACAAAATGTACAGATATAAATCACACAGTTGGTGCTATAAATAATATGAAACAAAATGTACAGATATAAATCACACAGTTGGTGCTGTAAATGATATACTCAAAACATTGGCATAAATCACAACAACTAAAATCTCAGACAGGCTATCCGTAACAATGTCCACATCGTTATCCGAAATGAAGCAATAAAATATCATGCTTGACAAATTACAAACACTACGTGTAAAATTCACAAGAGGAGGATCATTGTGCAGTTCTTGTAGAATACGATATACTCTCTATACAATAGTATAATATCCTACACTATCTACACTGTAGAATACGATATACTCTCTATACAATAGTATAATATCCTACACTATCTACACTGTAGAATACGATATACTCTCTATACAATAGTATAATATCCGACACTGTCTACACTGTAGAATACGATATACTCTCTATACAATAGTATAATATCCGACACTGTCTACACTGTAGAATACGATATACTCTCTATACTATAATATCCTACATGTCCACAAGGAAATGGCACAGTGAAAAGAACAAAATAAATTCACTCATTCATTAGTGAATATACTGTCTATCATGGAATGAGAAAACCATTTAGCATCCCACTTTCATATTTTTACAAGAAAAGCGTTGTAAAAATACTTTACCAAAACTTTACCAAAACTTTATCTGTATGCAATTCGAATAAAAATGCCAAACTTCCCTCGAGATTTGTAGGACAAACTTAGTAACCTTTGACTCCTTGTTTAATGAAAATTCCGAGCTGCCGTTAGAAAAATATTGTCAGTCACTTATGCTGTTTCCTAGTTCTTTGGCCGCAATAAAACCACTCGATAATTTCTAAATAATGTTAACACTTTAGTGTGTATACATTTTTTTAATAATATGAATTAATAATAACGTTAACACTTTAGTGTGTATACATGTTTTTAATATTATGAGTTAATAATAATTGTTTGTAGTATGATTTTATATAATAAAATTAGCGTGTCTGTTACAAACAATAAATACGACCGTTATCTTTGGCCACAGCATTAACAGACTCAGTTTTTAAAAAATGATGATTGTCCCGGCATTAATAGACTCAGTTTAAAACAAAAAGATGATTGCCCCAGTATTAACAGACAGTTAATCAATGTTTCAGCATCCGACACTGTTCTTGTCGCTGCGGTATGCTAAACACAAACACAAACACAAACACAAACACAAACACAAACACAATCTCTTCACTGATCTCCACTTAAACTATGATACACTACAATGAGTTGTTGAACTGTTACAGTCTGTTTAACAAATCATAGCAATCTCTTCACTGCTCTCAAGTTCAAACTGTGTACATTACAATGTGATGAATAAGGTTTATTTTATAAATCTAAGAACATGTATTTACACCTAGAGTGGTAAAAAAATAATTTAGTTGTTGCTGAATTGTCATTTGATAAACTACAGTGGTAAAAAAATAATTTAGTTGTTGCTGAATTGTCATTCGATTAAATACAGTTATTTTGCTGAGTAATTGTTTTCTTTCTGTTGTGTCACTGGGACAATGGAGATATCTCTGGCTGACATAAAATTAAAATAGAAAATAATAACATGTTTTTGAGAACACGGAACAGAATAATTAATACAGATATTAATATACTTTCCATTTAGTAGAATTTTCTTTGCAAGAACTAAAAATGGCAGAGAATGTTTTTGCCATGTGAAAGAATTGCGCCCTCATTAATGCTCAAAAAAGATTGTATTTGCCATGTGAGAGGATCTATCTATCTATCTATCCCTTAGTCTTGTCAACCACTGGGCCACTATTGATGACCTGACAACCATTTTCCTCCATTCCATATGTTCTCTGCTAATCTTACTGTATCGCTCAGTTTCAGTCCTGTCCACTCTGAGATGTTATCCTTCCATCTTTTCCTGTCTTCCTCTCCTTCGCCCTCCTTGCACAGTACCTTGCATGATTGTCCTAGCAATCCCTGTTGATCGTGTTACATGCCCATACCTTTACATTTTGCACAATGGTCAATAGCTCTTCATAGGGCCCAATGGCTTGTTTAATTCTGTTTCTCACTTCATCATTCGTGACATGATCTCTATATGAAATCCCAAGCAACCTTCGAAAGCATCTTACATGTTATATGTTGTAGTCTGTCACCTGTATTTGCTTACTATGTCACCTATATTTGCTTACTATGTCACCTGTATTTGCTTACTATGTCACCTGTATTTGCTTACTATGTCACCTGTATTTGCTTACTATCTTAGCTGTATGTATCAGGGGGCTCGAGCCGTCTTCTAGAACTATCACTCTTATATTCTTCATTATCTTTCATCTTTCTAACACGTACGGCCAGCCAGATTTGTGTTTGGGGTTTTAGCCTAAGGTTACGGGCAGCCAGGGTGGTGGAGAATTAACATCTTGCCCATCTTCCATCAAAACGTCACAGATACAATATGTCTAAACTGGAGAGTTGAGAGAATTTTGCTGTGGTAGATACAGTTCACAGATCTTTGATGATCGATAAAAGTGTATTTTATATTTTATAGGTTTGCTCATGTTATACTGGCGATCCATTTGGAGAGAATTAGGTTGACGATTAATTTTCAATGCCTGAAAACGGCACTTCATTATTTATTTAGTGTTATAATGCATTCTGGCCGTTTGAGTGATGTAAATTATAATTTCGCCAGATGTATGAGCGATATTGATTTCTGCTTTGACTGTGATGCATTTCTGTTCGAGATTGTATGGTATTTTAGTGCAATTTTTGTTTCTTTTTTACAAGTACGTATTTAGCTAGAATGACAGTTATGTTACGTAGCAAAATAAGCCTGCACTCTTTGACTTATGGTGGTATTATTTTTACTTCTAAAGGGCGTATTTATTGACTTATAGTGGTATTGTTTTTACTTCTAAAGGGCGTATTTATTGACTTAAGGTGGTATTATTTTTACTTCTAAAGGGCGTATTTATTGACTTAATGTGGTATTCTTTTTACTTCTAAAGGGCGTATTTATTGAGAATATGTACGCAAGTTTTATTAACGGGGTGGGTGGGTGTCAGGATTAGGTGTTTATTTGTTTTAATCCAAATATGATTTATTTGTTAAAGAAACGTGTGATTTTGGATTGTGTGCTGTGATTCTACGATTAACTTCGCTTGGTTATTAATTTCTATATTTAGTTCTCAGGGAGCATTTTGCTGGGACATTGATCACACTAGCGGTCACACTTACCGATTATTTTATTTTATTTTTACTCCTCACTGATTCGTGACAGTCACGAACAGAAACAAATATATTTTAATCAGTTTAAGATCAACGTCAGAAAAGCATGTAATGTCTAATATAACTTCTTTGCAAGTATCTGACAGTTATTAATTGACCTAGAAGAAAATGTGGTAGTTGTATCTGACAGTTATTAATTGACCAGAAGAAAATGTGGTAGTTGTATCGTCAGTGTACGATAGATGAATAAAAAGCCAGGCAAATATATACTGCATCGCCTAGACAAGGTTATGTACAAACTATTATCGCTATAATATCTATAACTCCATTTATGTTCTTTGATAAAAACAATCCTTTGATTTATATTGACACTAATCTATTCAATTATGTGTTAGGATACAAGACTGTGTAGGTATTGAAATTATTTGAACAGAGTTTGTGGGAATATTGATGTCAAGTAATCTTTTCATTGTATTTGCTATAGGTATATTTGATTGTTGATTTAATAAATTTATTGTTAAATTTACTGACGTTCTTTCAATATAAGAAAGATAGTGGATGGGTGTGGGCTCGCTAAATATAAATTAAAGGACGGATTTATCTTTTCTTTTAGTAAGAAGTTTTCCATTTATGGAAATATTGTGTGACGGTAAATGGTTGACTTTAATGTAATGAAAGAAAGAAAACATTTACAGCACCCGCATATCCGCCAAGTGAGAGAGACGAGTGGTACTGATGGAGAATTATTCATAATATAAAGTAATATTCTCATCACTTGTAATTAGTTATGGATGATTAAATAATTATAATAATCATGTATGCGTCACAGGTAGATAGATCAATGCTCAAATAATAATGTTCATAACGTTTTCATAATGGTAAATGTTACGAAATGACGTGAATATACAAACAAAAGATTTTAACTGCTGAATTAGACTTTTTAAATGTATTTATTTATTGCAACCAATGATTATTTACAACTATCTTGGTTATTACACATATTGTGAGGTCATAACTATAATCTTAACTAAGAGTTTACTCATTAAACAAACAACCACATTTAAATGATACTACTGCATAAATGTTATGTTTTGTTGAGTTTACGATAAATTCAGACAAGTGAAATGTAGATTTTACTTGAAGTCTGGAACAGCTCTTGAAATGCTTTTGACCCCAGAAAGAAGAATCACGCATCGGGAAAGCTGGCGTTTTATGAGCTCTCCATTTAAAAAGAATTTTCCTTAGCAAACAAATTCCTGTCGTGGGATCAATGGCCTGCGTGAAGCTGATTGTAGCACTTTTTAATGTCTGTTGACCCGTGTGCCACCATCCAAGCCAGTTGTCAGCGAATGGAAATAATAGGAGCTACTGTATCGCATAGAGCGACAGAAATAAAGCTCCCAGGAAGGATTAGTAATCAATCCATAAACATAAGAAACAGTTTTCAAACATTACTGTAGGAAATAGGTTCACACTGCAATCGCAAACACATATAAATGCACGCGCACAAACGATAGATAGATAGATAGACAGACAGACAGACAAACAGACAGATAGAAAGATAGATAGATAGATAGATAGATAGATAGATAGATAGATAGATAGATAGATAGATAGATAGATAGATAGATAGATAGATAGATAGATAGATAGATAGATAGGTAGGTAGGTAGGTAAGTAGGTAGGTAGGTAGGTAGATAGATAGGTAGGTAGGTAGATAGATAGATAGATAGATAGATAGATAGATAGATAGATAGATAGATAGATAGATAGATAGATAGATAGATAGATAGATAGATAGATAGATAGATAGATAGATAGATAGATAGATAGATAGATAGATAGATTAGATTAGATTAGATTAAATATGATTTGAGGGACTGGGCAGGACAGGTAAATAAGTAGAAAGGTGTAAGTAACTGAAAAGGTTTCTTTTCATCTATTACATTTCTTTTCATCTATTACATTTCTTGTCATCTAATATTTTTTATTTCTTTTCAGCCTTTGTATTTCTCGTCATGTTATATTTCTTTATATCTGTTATATTTCTTTATATATTTTGCCAAACCTTATATTTCTTAGTATCTGTTATACTTATTGTCATCCTTTATCTTTCTTTTTATCAGTTATATTTCTTTTCACTCTTATATTTCTTTACATCTGTTATAATTCTTTTTATCAGTTATATTTCTTTTCACTCTTATATTTCTTGACATCTGTTATAATTCTTTTTATCATTTATATTTCTTTTCACTCTTATATTTCTTGACATCTGTTATAATTCTTTTTATCTGTTATATTTGTTGCCCTCCTTTGTATTTCAAAAACGTACCTTTACGGCCAAGGTAGTTAATGAAGTGCTATAAAAGATATGCTTTGGAAAATGTTTTTAAAATAAGAGTGACAGTAACCAAAGATTAAGCCCCTTTATATTACCAACACGAACGTCCTTATTCACTTGGAGAGCTTACATTTTGCAAAGCTTTCTGGAGAACAACTAAATTTTAGAATTCTAATGCTGAATTGTGTTTCTGGAGAACAACTAAATTTTAGAATTCTAATGCTGAATTGTGTTTCTGGAGAACAATTAAATTTTAGAATTCTAATGCCAAATTATGTTTCTGGAGAACAATTAAAATTTAGAATTCTAATGCTAAATTATATTTCTAATAGGTATGTGTAAATACTTCTGTATCAAGTCTGTTGTTCAATGTTAAAATGTGTTTATCTGATTCAACGTACTGGTTTTATTTTATTGTCATCAATCTGAACGTACTGGTTTTATTTTATTGTCATCAATCTGAATGTCCCTTCACAGTTAGTAATTTTGTAAGTTAGTTTATATTGTTTTCTTAGTGTATTCTATGATTTATGTATGTGTGCATGTTTTTCTCCTATCAGAGGGATATAGTTATTTATTTTATTTGATAGTTTATTTTGCAAATTATATTGTAAGAAAGTATTGTATTTAAAGAGTATTTAGTGTACTATTTTTTGATAGTTAAAGTATTATATAACTCTAGGTAGTTTAGAAGGAATTTGTGTTAGAACGAAAGTACGTTAGCACAGAAGAACCAGTTTAGCAGCAGTTTTAGTCTCAGTTCCAGAATTGTCTAGTGGAGTCCCCTTTGCCGCCCGGACTTTTTAGTTATATTGCGTGTGAGAGAGTGTGAGAGGGTCGTCTTGGAGGGGTGGTCTTGGAAGAGTGGTCAAGAGATGAGGAGAAAGGCTTGTTTTTGATGCAAACATGTAGCAAGAGAGGAAGCGTTGTCTCGGAAAGGCGTGTTCTAATGCCACTATGTATGTTGAGAGGGAGAGAGAGACAGCATTTGGCGGTGTCGCTGGAATAAAGAGTACATAAAATGTAAACACGTGTTGTGTGTTCTGCCTCTTCTGCTGTGGTTGCCGTAGCTGTATTGTCTCATCGTCTCATTGTTTCATCATCGTTTCATCTCCTCGCATCCTGGGGTGACCCACTAAAAACAACACAACACCACACCCCATCATATTCTCATAGAAGATGAGTCCATGAGAATGAGCAGACAACCCTCCTAGTGGATTATTGAGCATACTGACTGGAATCAGCACGCCGCCACGCTGAAAACGACTAACACATACAGTGATGGACAGAATGGAGCGTTTTAACAAAAACGTTCGTTAGAAACGATAATCTCATGGTAGGGGACCGTGTATTGTTGCGTAACCATCCCCAAGGACGTGTGTTGACATTTGGAGAGATGACGTGTACATTATGTAATGTGTACCCGGAAGGAAAGCTTTACATGACACACCGTGTAAATCGAACACAGCGCGACCGACAACTACCGCAAACCCGCCTGTCACCACAGACGAACCCGAGTGACCCCGAAGAAGGGTACATCATAAAAATTCGATCATTACCCTCCAGAATCCCTGAATGTGAGAGGGAACGTCAGAGATCATTAAGAGACGTATACAAGTACCCCCTCCCCTCTCCACTACAGATCGACGGCCAGAGCCAATTCTATGAAGACCGTCTCAGGCAACAAGTATTCCAGTGCAATACGGATATACAGTACATTAACTGTGCTTAAATGAACTTCGTATAATTATAAGTCAGAAAATAGTATCATGGTGTTTGTACTATAACTCTGTCTTGTTGGAGATATTGTTTGCAACGTTTTATAAAGTGGGATGATTAATTATCTTTTTTATTGAGTTGATTTATAGGTCCACCTTTTTGCCTTAAAAAAAATTAATTTCTTCTGTAAATTATAATCGCATGTTTCAGAGCAACCAAATACTAAAAACATTAGAAACACAATTGTCTCCCTTTGCTCAGAATTAGTTTTTCTGTGAACGACATTAACTTAATCTTTCACATTTCACGCCACTTATTTTATCAGCTAACAAAGCCAAAGCCAAACTCTCCTAAACTGATCTACCGAGGGAGGGTGGTTGATGGTATGCGCCAAACTGATGCGACTTTTTTCACCCCCTTCCGCCAGCCCTTCTGCCCTCCACCTCGGAACGCAATGTGAGGCTGTGTGGTCCCACTGGTGCAGTACAGATCAGATAACGTCTGATGACGAAATGATCAATGCAAGCTCTAGTGGTGACGTTAACCTGCTATCGATCCCCCACAAAAAAAAAAAAAAAAAAAAAAAAAAAAAAAAAAAAAGCTCTCCTTACTTGATATTTCATATTATTTAACAATAATGAATACATAGCTATTAAAAAAATATCTTTTCACACTCAAAAACTGCACTTCACAATTCAGATATGAGAATTAAGCAGTTTTAATACAATCCCTATACGATTAAGAATCCTTCAAGTCTTGGAGTCTACAGAGTTATGCCTCTTTCACAAAGCGATTGTACTGTTCGAACAGTTATCTCTTTTTCATCAAACGAATTAGCTGTTCAAACATCAGCGTTTGCAAATCTTTCAAGACTGAATTATTTTCCCCACGATTTTACTAGTTTATATATCATATAACGCTAAATAGTATATGCTTGACCCAACGTACATTTTGGTCGTTAAGTCACGTGAAAAACGTACAAATGAGCAAGCCACTCAAGCGTTTAGCTCCCTTGTTGAAAGCAAAATGTCGCTCACTTGATTATATCACGCAAAATCAAAATTATAATAGTAAAACAAATGTTATGTATATAATTTGTTATTTTTAAAAAGGAACACTCTTCTTTTATTAGATCAGTTTCTGTTCCAGTTTGACTTTTATACTTTCCTGGAGTATACTATACTTTTCTGCAGTATAGGATTGGAGGGGGCCAGTACTCCATGAGTTAACTGCAGTATTCCTATATCTTTTTTTACGTAGTCCTTTAGCTTCATGTAGGGCATACTCCTTTGGTCTCCTGTCGTATCACTATAGATTCTACAGTATTCCTTCAGCTCCTGCAGTACTATTGTACTATAACTTCTTGCAGCACTCCAGTTGTTGTTTCTCAAGACCCGTCGTACAGGTCACAAAACAGTTGGCCTATTATAAGAGCCCTTTAATCGATACAAAATCTTGTAAGTGTTTCTCAATAATATGTATACTGCAATACGCGAACCACAATAAACAGTTTATACTTTTTAGAAAGTACAGTAGAGCATACTAAAGAACACATACTATAGTAATACATTCTTCACACATTCATGACAATACACTTATCTATGTATGAAAATGACTGTTGTGTGTAAAGAATGCGCCAAATCAAGGTTACTTCCCGAGAGTGATTTTTTTTTAAAATGTAATATTAAGATGCCGTTTATCCAGATGAAATCCGGGTAGCTAGACAAAGACATATATTATAATTTAATAGTAAACTGATCTCTTATGTCTTAATCAATCTGATAACCTCCTCTTTCTGTCCACTAAGTATTTGTCTAAATCCTATTCCCCACAACACGGTCGTTAACATCTATCTATCTATCTATCTATCTGTCTGTCTATCTATCTCTCTATCTATCAAAAAAACGAATGATATTAACCAGGAATTAAATATCTGCATTAAAAAGGAATTAAATATCTGCATTAAACAGGAATTAATTATCTCCTTTAAACGGGAATTAAATATCTCAATTAAACAGGAATTAAATATCTGCATTAAACAGGAATTAATTATCTCCTTTAAACGGGAATTAAATATCTCCATTAAACAGGAATTAAATATCGCATCACACTATCTAGCACTGTATCACATCACAATACTAGCACTGTATCACATAACAATATAAGCAATGTATCACTACACACTACCTAACAATGTATCACTACACACTACCTAACAATGTACACTACCTAACAATGTATCACTACACACTACCTAACAATGGATCACTACACACTACCTAACAATGTATCACTACACACTACCGAACAATGTATCACTACACACTACCTAACAATGTATCACTACACACTACCTAACAATGTATCACTACACACTACCTAACAATGTATCACTACACACTACCTAACAATGTATCACTACACACTACCTAACAATGTATCACTACACACTACCTAGCAATGCATTCCATCACACATAGTCATCCCGATGTGCTTTATACAAATTCACTAAGTTTATAATCAACATGATATGTAAAATAAATCAGAATAAACCTTACAAAAAATAATCTATTAAGTTCGTGGAGGGTTAAATTGTTTACACAAATTTACACAGAACAGCCTATTCCATAAACAGACTACAATAGTTCATTAAGTGTGGAAAACGTGATAATAATTACATGTATGTTAAAATTGAAGTGGGAACATTAAAGACCAATGGAGATCACATTAAACCATTGTGATAGTATACTAGAAATATGCATGCTGTAGATACAATCTGCTCTGTCCGTTCATGTATCAGTGGCATTTATTTAAAACTTACTTTTGCAATTCACTCATTACAAACATATGGTTATTATTGTATTGTTTAAAACTTACTTTTGCAATTCACTCATTACAAACATATGGTTATTATTGTATTGTTTAAAACTTACTTTTGCAATTCACTCATTACAAACATATGGTTATTATTGTATTGTATTTCTTTGAAGAGATTTCAGAGTACTCACTTCTTCGTTCGATTTACTGTTGAATGCGCCAAGGTAATTTTTGACTATATATTTTTTATTTTGCCTTCACTTCATCGTTATATTGCATAGGCCAAGTGTGACAAACACATGAATAAACAAACGACTCACAATCATCTCTCAATATTGCCAACAATTGATTAATAGATTATACCAGATTGATGACATTTGTATTTATTTTTCGGCCATAGTTTTTAAACGACTATTGTTTTTTAGGTCCCTAATTCAATTGAGCATTATTCACTGCGTGTCGGACCGATAAACAATTCAACTAGTGTGACATCAAACCATCAACAAATAAGGGGAAATCACTCTCACAATAAGATTTTAAAGTTCTTCATACTAGATTTTCTCCCTTTGACCATATCATGGCGTTTTACACGTTTGGTTATTCCTAGCCTAGCGTAATCAAAATTGCGATGCGTCAAACGTATGGGCATCTTCAGCTGCTAGATACATCAGAATTAGTAATGCAGGGAGATTATGATACTGAAGATGGAATTGTTTCAAATTTTGGAGCTCAAACAGTGGATAAGGTATTAATTCTGACATTGACGTGCAGATGAAAGGTCTATTGCGGCTTCTGGGGTGAAAGAGAGCGTAACACAAAAGATTTTCAATTTTTATGTTTAGCTGAGTACATCAACACTGTATTACATGTTACGGTAAAATTGTAGAGTAGAATCAATTCATGGCTTGAGAGTGTAGATTATAAGCTTTCCGAATATTTATAACTTTATTTTTATGCAAATTAGTTTGTCTGCAGGAGTTTTTGGAACAGTCAGGATTAGGGTGGCCCTAATTATGCTATAGTGCGTCTGCATGGAATTGCAACGTCAATTAAGGCACATTGCAAATGCGTTTACTTAAATTTTGACAACAGACTTCCTGTACCTGATGACACTTTTTGATTGCTGGCATTGATACACTGAATAGTGTACAGACATAAGCTCATACAAATGCACATAAATACATTCACATATTTGCACATTTAGTAATGTCCAAACAAAGACATAAGATCATACACGCATGTACGTACACACATATGTTCAAAGAGATATTCACTAGCAAATATATACACACTAACTGCACATATTTTTAATACACAAATAAATGCACAATCAACGGTACACTTTCACAATCACATAAGAAGTAGTATCTTATACATTGTTTCTGGGTTCACCTTTATCATAAATATATAAATATTTTCTAATCAAATTATTGCCACATCTTTCTGTTACAATTTTCCCCACAGTCATGTTTATTTTTAAACAATAAATTCTTGCTTATAGTTTTATTCCTATTATTTTTTTATTTTTTTACTTTCAGTAAAAAAGTACTTTCAGACAAGAGTCTCTTGCTCAAATTCTTTTCCACCGTTCTGGTCTGTGGTGATTTCCTCCCAATGTTTCCAACGTTCCCGCTGCCACTCAGTGGATCCAACTCGGTCATGTGAGTTGTTACTGACAGTACTACTTTTGCCATTGTCCTTTCTCGTCTGTGAGTTTGTGGCAAGTACCTGATTGTCACTTGAAATATCTGACTCGATGTGTTGGGGACGAGCAGCACGTGCGCAAATATCAGTGGTGGCCATGAGAGAGACGTTTTCTGGCGAGTAGACATGGTACAGACTCCCGATGTAACTCTCTGAGTGTGGTCGTTCACGCGTGACGGATCCCCAAGTTCTGCTGGAGACAGGAGTCCCAGGTTCTGGTCCCTTGCACTTGTTAGGCAAAGTGGATCTGTAGTGGACTTTTGCAAGTGGATTGTCCTGACACACGTTAATCAAAGGTAGTCGAGACAGTCCAGCCTGCGGAGAACGAGAAACGCTGGGCGAATCTTGTGGGCTTGGAGTCTGACACATGAGGTCGCTGACACTGTCTACGCTGGACATGCGGCGACATTCTGCACGCGGCGAGACGGAGACTGTAGGATGCGGTGGATCAGTCCACGGATCTGCACTCCTAGTAATTCGCAGAGGCGCGTGGGAAACCGATTTTCTTCGTTCGAGGCCAAGCAGATCAGCATCACTGTTTGCTGACCTTTGTAGTGACCGCTGACCTTCACATTCCTCAAATACGCTGCTCGTTGACTCTGGGTCTGGTTCGATCCTGAAGCAAAAAAACGGTTAGAGCTGTTTTATGTACATTTAATGACGTCACTAATAGTTACGAAAATGTATGTAAGTGGAGCATGGCAATTTGAACAACTCTTTAAATTTTAACAAAAGACAATTAGTTCCAACAGGTTTTATTTTATAACTAGCAACACTGTTTGCTGACCTTTGACACACACACCCAAAAAAAAAAAGATAATAAATTAAAATTAATAAATTATAATAATATCAATAAAAAGAGTACATTAACATTAAGTACAAGTCTGTTTAAAATTTGATGTCATTGTTTCTGTTCTTGGTGAAATTTGTAAAATGATGCAAGTACAACACTACACATGAATAACCAGAGGGGAATTACTGGGATTTTAGTTTGACACAGAATATAGAAACTTAAAACCTAGAGAAATGGTATTTTAGTTGTTTGGTTTTTTTTAAAATAATGTGCATTTTATGACGTAATAGTCATAACTAGTATAGCCATGGCCTCTTGGCGGAAATCCCAGAGAGTGAATGCATTCAAATTTAGTTTGAGTTTTCAGTAAAACATTTTGATTGGACATTTTACATAATGTGCAGAAATATAAAACTTACATTTCCAGTGATCACTGTGATCGTAAATTTTAGATAGTGTCAGTCGTACAAAATTGTTGTTAATGTGGGGAACGCTTCCGGCTTCCGCCGCTTTCGCGCTGTCGTACAAAACAAATTTCCAGCGGACTTTATAATAGCACGGGGAGTTAAAAAAGAAAATGGCAGTACATGTTTTTAGTGAACGACAAACAATTGTATATGTTAGGCATCGTGCTGTGCACAAATGTAATCATTGAAAACTGTTATCCAACGCATTTCCCAACGTCTCATTTGATGTTTCAATAATATGTACATACATTTGATGTTTCATACATATGTACATACATTTGATGTTTCATACATTTGATGTTTCACTAATATGTACATACATTATATATGTGTTGCGTTTCTTTTCCAGTGCCCTGTATATTTTCGATTGTGTTCAGTCATGCAAAAAAGATTTCCAATGGACCCTCGAACTCGAACTGTACATATCGGTATTTGTTAGTGTGTGGTCACCTTAATTCGTTAGTGTGTGGTCACCTTAATTCGTTAGTGTGTGGTCATCTTAATTCGTTAGTGTGTGGTCACCTTAATTCGTTAGTGTGTGGTCATCTTAATTCGTTAGTGTGTGGTCATCTTAATTCGTTAGTGTGTGGTCACCTTAATTCGTTAGTGTGTGGTCATCTTAATTCGTTAGTGTGTGGTCACCTTAATTCGTTAGTGTGTGGTCATCTTAATTCGTTAGTGTGTGGTCACCTTAATTCGTTAGTGTGTGGTCATCTTAATTCGTTAGTGTGTGGTCACCTTAATTCGTTAGTGTGTGGTCACCTTAATTCGTTAGTGCTTGGTCACCTTTCTATTTCTACACAAAGCTTTGCTTTAGACAGGGAATTTGTATCACTCTGTGGTGTCACTTGCAATCAAGATTTCATAAGTACTCAAGTGATTATTAATTTTGTGAGATATACTAGAAGTGCTAAAACAGTCAAGATTTCATAAGTACTCTCACTTATTAATTTTATGAGATACTAGAAGTGCTAAAACAAAAACTGAAAAGTTCATTGTTATCAGACTAAAAGTCATTCTGAAATTGCACACGAACAACGAACTCACAATGATAGTCACGTAAAAAGACTCACAATAATAGTCACGTAAAAAGACTCACAATAATAGTCACGTAAACAAACTCACAATAATAGTCACGTAAACAAACTCACAATAATAGTCACGTAAACAAACTCACAATAATAGTCACGTAAACAGACTCACAATAATAGTCACGTAAACAGACTCACAATAATAGTCACGTAAACAGACTCACAATAATAGTCACGTAAACAGACTCACTTGTATTCATGGTCTAAGTGTCGCAACACTCGGTCCATATTTTCTGGGTCAGCCTCCATCATCAGGCACAAAATTTCGTCACGGATGGCTGCAGAAATCTGCACAGAAGGAAGAATGAATCAGTTACGCTGTCAGTGAAATCAGGAAACATTGCAACAAACATTAAATAGAAATTAAAACCAAGTTTTAGTAGAAAACAAATATTAAATTGAAAAATAACTACTGGAGTTAAAATCGTCAATAGTCCGTGTGTTAGCAACGTCAGGAGACATGGAATTCGCCCGATTTTTATATAGGAATAGTGCCACGCTCTAAGCAACACCGGATATCAGCTCTATAGTTTCTTACTAACACAGGATGATAATAATAATAATGTGAGTTGTCTTTATATATGTCATTATTGTTGTCTCAAAAGCATTGTCTTTATATATGTCATTATTGTTGTCTCAAAAGCATTCTCGATCCATTTACCGAAGACGTATAATTCATTCTCACCAGACATCAAGACTAATATTAAAGATTGATAAAATATTTACAATTTCTAATAATTCTGTCAACATTCACCAGACATCAAGACTAATATTAAAGATTGATAAAATATTTACAATTTCTAATAATTCTGTCAACATTCACCAGACATCAAGACTAATATTAAAGATTGATAAAATATTTACAATTTCTAATAATTCTTTCACCATTCACCATGGACAAACCATCAAAAGTAATCCTGTACAGTTGTTCATTCCAAATTATTTAAATAAAGAAAACAGTTTGTATTTCAAGTACCTTAATAGGTCCTCCTTGCCCTATCTATTTATACTATTTTTCTAACAAACTAAAATTTAATTGCCAGCTTAATCCAATCAGTGTAACTAGTTTTCTTTGCTTCAATCTCATATTCCAGATTGCTAACACAGCCCTCCATGTCTGTCTTCACTCGTAGGTATTACTTCAGGCAAAGAACCAAATCCTGTTAGTCACTCTACAAACTCTTCGCGCCAGAGACAACAGATTTCAATTACAAAGGAAGTAGACTCATCAACAATGGATTTTGCTTTCGAATTCAACAACAGTCTTAATTAACCTCTCCGACTTAAAATCTGTAATTTAATGCTGACACTGTAAAGTAGTTTGGTTCAGGGCATTCCTAAATGACAAGTAAATGGTTTGGTTCAGGGCACTCCTAAATGACAATTAAATGGTTTGGTTCAGAGAATTCCTAAATGACAATAAAATGGTTTGCTTCAGGGAATTCCCAAATGACAATAAAATGATTTGGCACTATTATTATACTTACTCTGATAAAGAAAACTACATGCACAATCTAATGACCTAATGAATGATTAAATATTTTATATATTTACATAGAAATAATGCAAATAATCTTCAGTTATTATTAATAGAGCTGTGACAAATCAGCATTATTCGCAAATTTCTGACAATGGATGCCATAAAAAAAAACTTTGTCCTCACTCGTTCAATCAACTACTGTTATTATCACCTCTCTGGTGTTACAATGTAACTTATGGAGAAACTTCAAAATCTTCCAAAACTTCAACATTTTTAAAGCTTCAAAACTTCAAAAACTTCAATACTTCAACACTTCAGAAACTTCAAAACGTTGAAATAGGAATTCTGATAGCACTGGCAATCAATCATGCCATTCCATTTCTCCACGATCTTCACTGGATGTCTGTCTTCAGTGGTCGCCAGTCCACAGTCTTCACTGGATGTCTGTCTTCAGTGGTGGCCAGTCCACAGTCTTTACTATCCGTCTGTCTTCAATGGTCGCCAGTCCACAGTCTTTATTTACTGACTGTCTGTTAGTCTTCACTGGCCGTCCGTAAATCTTCACTGGCAGAATGTCTACAGTCTTCACTGGCCGCATGTCTACAGTCTTCACTGGCCGCATATCTAGTCTTCACTGGCCGCATGTCTACAGTCTTCACTGGCCGTATGTCTACAGCCATCACTGGCCGCATATCTAGTCTTCACTGGCCGCATGTCTACAGTCTTCACTGGCCGCATGTCTACAGTCTTCACTGGCCGCATGTCTACGGCCATTACTGGCCGCAGGTCCATAGCAAGGAAGCAACTCTATCTCATTGTGACGGCTGATAGTCAGGTCTTTAAAAATAAATATACACACATAATAAATATAGAACAGTCTCTGATTTTAAAGATCATAATAGCTGTCAGTAAATCTCTATGAGAACTAAAAATAGAATACTTACTTCAAACAAATTATAAAGATTGTCACTCAAGTCTTTAATAACAGACTGGTATTTATAATGAAACAAACACACTTACCTCAAACAGATCATAATGGTTGTCAATCAAGTCTTTAATAACAGACTGGTATTTATAATGAAACAAACACACTTACCTCAAACAGATCATAATGGTTGTCAATCAAGTCTTTAATAACACTGATGACCTCTGAACTCTGTTCTGCCTGTTCTGTACACTCGACAAGAAACTGTTTCTCATTGACGGATGTAACTCTGTGTAATAAGTTGGGTCCAAAAAGAGTAGCCAAGTTGTGGGAATCCATTTTGTTACCAGGAATCTGGAAAATAAAAAGATATTCAAAGATAAGAATGAAATAGCACTGACTATATAAAACTGAATATAGAAACACCTCCATGCTCTGAGAATCCTGAGAAACTAACACACACACACACACACACACACACATCCACATAAATAGCATGAACATACACACATATAGCTGGTATGCCCATACATACTTGTGATGCTAATGATACCTGGTTAATAGTTATGATTATTATTAATTAATTAATCATCCATAGTCTCTCTCACTTGGCGGATATGCAGGCACTATAAACGTTTTTTGTCTTCCATAACATTAAAAACAAGCAATTACTGTCAACAATATTTCCATAGGTGGAAAACTTCTCACTAATGGAAAAGACAAATCCATCATTAATCTATATTTAGCGAGCCTCCATCCACCCACTTTCTTCTCCGACATGTGGTTACCAGTATATGTAAGAAGGTCCAATAAATTTATTAAATCAACAATCAAATATACATATAACAAATACAATGAAAAGATTACTTGACATCAATGTAGTTTAAATAATTTCATTAATGTCATTCAACATATGTCATAAATGCCAGTCAAACTGGTCCTAAATGTCTTTCAAAACAGGCCATAAGTATAATTCAATACTGTTCATTACTGTCCATCACAGTTCTCTTCGGTCTTGCAACAAAGGTCATAAGCGTCCTTTAACACACTTCGTTACTGTCCCTCAACAAAGTTTAAAATGCCTTTCAATACAGTTCATTAGTGTCCCTCAACAAAGGTTACAATGCCTTTCAATACAGTTCATTAGTGTCCCTCAACAAAGGTTACAATGCCTTTCAATACAGTTCATTAGTGTCCCTCAACAAAGGTTACAATGCCTTTCAACAGAGTTCATTAGTGTCATACAACACATGGCCAAGTAAATTTTCATATCCATATTTCTAAATTTAATTGTCATGTTAATTGTTAAATTAATTATCAGTAACCCGATTGGGGGGGGGGCACTCCTTATAATGGTATTTTATAAAGGATCATAAATCTTAATTTATAAATAAAGGGGAGATAACGTTGCTAGCTTGGGCAAGCCAACTCATTTAATTAGCGATGTGTCGTTGAGTAATAGCCTAAATCTTCTGGCATTTTCGTAGCGGATAAGTCAGGCCGTCCGGCTGTCTCTATTGTTAGAGGTTACTCAATAACCAATATTGATAACTGGAAATCTAAAATAGGACAGAGTCGTTAAACGTAGACCGGACACGTGACACGAGCTAAACAGACACTTTCACACACCTCATTTCCAGAGCTATCTGTGGCATCACTTGAATGTTTGCTGACGGCCGCCAGGAAACGTAGCAGTGACCACAGCGTGTCACGGTTGACTGGTGGCAATAGTGTTAATAAGAGTCTCACCGCTTCTGTCCGTATCTCTTTGTCCTCGATCTCTGTAACGAAAATAGGGAATTGGCCGTTAAATAAATAGCGTACTATTTAAAACCTGTGTTATCACGTCAAAATATCATTATAAAACGAATTCACTTAGTATGATATTCACTCATGAATGAATTCACTTATACAACATGTATCCAACTCTTGCTCTGTAAACATGTGTAATTATATGAAAGATAAATAAAATGAGTTAGAATATTAAAATTATTAAAATGTGTTATATATTGACTAAAATTAAAAGTGTAATATAGTTAGTTAATCATGAGTAAAATATGTAAAATATACCTGTGTTTTCTTCACTCAAATATGTCAATATTTTAACCATGATTAAAATGTGTTAACATGTTAACTTGCTTCAAATGTGTCAATATGTTAACCATAATTAAAATGTGTCAATATGTTAACCTTATTAAAATGTTCCTGTTTGTTATCTTCACTCAAATATATCAATGTACTAAACACTGTTAAATGTATTAATATGTTAACCATTATTAAAATGTGTCAGTATAAAATTTTCCGAAATGACCTTGTAATTATAAGTAATTATTAAAATGTTCTGTTACTAATAAACATGTACATAATCATACAAAAGGCATTATAAAATCATGCGCAGGAATGCGATAAAAATATGAATTTAAACGTGTACAAAATGTTACGAACGTGCATACAAGTTGACAAAACATGAATATAACTGTGTACAAAATGTTACAAACGTGCATACAAGTTGAGAAAACATGAATATAAATGTGTACAAAATGTTACAAACGTGCATACAAGTTGACAAAACATGAATATAACTGTGTACAAAATGTTACAAACGTGCATACAAGTTGACAAAACATGAATATAACTGTGTACAAAATGTTACAAACGTCATGCAGCTTAACAAAACATGAAAATATATGTGTACCAATGTTACAAACGTGCATACAACGTGATCAAAACATGAATATAAACTTGTAAAAAATGTTAGAAATATGTGCAGACAGCTTGACAAAACATGTACATATATTGTGCAGGAAAGTTCCTAAAATAAGTACATAGACATGTACCATCAACTTGAAACAGGAATAAAAGCGTACACTTAACTTTAAAAAAAAAAACACAGACGTATGATAAAACGCCACAAAACAAGTACATAGCTGCAAACAAAACAGTGCATTAATTATACGAAAAACGTTAAAGAAAAAAACAAGTACATAACTGCAAACAAAACAGTGCATTAATTATACGAAAAACGTTAAAGAAAAAAAAGGTACTTAGCTATCTGACCTCACTAAGCAAAATTTAGCTCTTTGACAATTGTAAATATATATATCTGAGCATAATAAACTAAATTTAGTGGTACTGTTAATGTTGCAGTCAGTACAACCAGGGTACTATTAATCTCACTTCGGGTGGTCACCAGAGGCAAATAAAGATCCCGGGTAAGTAGCGGCTCGGGTAGATCTCGAAAGAACTCCTTAAGAAGACCCCCTACATCATGTGGACTGTGTTCTTCAGTTAGCTGCACGTTATTTCCGGAATCAAATTCTTCACGAAGCTGTGCACGGAGAATAATAAATGAATCAGTGTCAAAGAAATATTTCTGCACTCAACAAATTATTAAATAGAACTTCAGAAAATTTTATAAATTATTTTTTCTTATTACATTATTACTAAAATATTTAACTTTAAATCTAGGCTATAATTGTTGGTAGCTTATAGTTTGCCTTTGTAAAAACTTTAATAAAACAAAGAAAAATTAAGTAGCCTTTTATTCGATAATTGTAATATATGAAATAACCATTTCATGTCAATGTCTTGTGACCTTGTCACTCATCGCTGTTGTAAGGTATGACTGTGTAACTCAGCATCATTTTAGTCTTGCTAATGTGTAACAAAGCGTCATTTTAGTCTTGCTACTGTGTAACAAAGCGTCATTTTAGTCTTGCTACTGTGTAACAAAGCGTCATTTTAGTCTTGTTACTTTGTAACTCAGCATCATTTTAGTCTTGTTACTGTGTAACTCAGCGTCATTTTAGTCTTGTTACTGTGTAACTCAGCATCATTTTAGTCTTGCTACTGTGTAACAAAGCGTCCTTTTAGTCTTGTTACTAACAGCGTCATATTAGTCTTGCTAGTGTGTAACAGCGTCATTTTAGTCTTGTTACTGTGTAACTCAGTCCTTTTAGTCTTGTTACTGTGTAACTCAGTCATTTTAGTCTTGTTACTGTGTAACTCAGTCCTTTTAGTCTTGTTACTGTGTAACTCAGTCATTTTAGTCTTGTTACTATGTAACACAGTCCTTTTAGTCTTGTTACTGTGTAACTCAGTCATTTTAGTCTTGTTACTGTGTAACTCAGTCCTTTTAGTCTTGTTACTGTGTAAATCAGTCATTTTTGTCTTGTTACTGTGTAACTCAGTCCTTTTAGTCTTGTTACTGTGTAACTCAGTCATTTTAGTCTTGTTACTGTGTAACTCAGTCCTTTTAGTCTTTTTACTGTGTAACTCAGTCCTTTTTGTCTTGTTACTGTGTAACAAAGCGTCCTTTTAGTCTTGTTACTGTGTAACTCAGTCCTTTTTGTCTTGTTACTGTGTAACTCAGTCCTTTTAGTCTTGTTACTGTGTAACTCAGTCCTTTTAGTCTTGTTACTGTGTAACTCAGTCCTTTTAGTCTTGTTACTGTGTAACTCAGTCCTTTTTGTGTTGTGATTGAGTAGTTCTGCGTCGTTTTGATATAAATTGAAAAATTAAACAATCCCAGGATATGAAGTGCGAACGAAAATATACAGTAGTAGTAGTAGTAGTAGTAAGCAGTTGTAAGTAATAAAAGATAATGGTGGTAGATAAGTTGAACAGACGTGAGTTGAAAAACTAAAATGCTCTCATCTCAAGCAGCTCATTCAAACCGTTGTGTACTGTACGGCAGAAAATGTATACGACACTGTTGTAAGTAATGGACACATGTTCAATTAACTTTTCTCTACATACATATACAGCTTATTAAATAATTAATTAACTTTTCTCTACATACATATACAGCTTATTAAATAATTAATTAACTTATTAAAAAGAATTAATCGTTTGGCTGATTTTTTTTCTTTTTTAATGACTGACCTGCTTCACTCGCTTTCTAGAAGAGCTGATGCGGAAAATGCCCAGCGTGTTCATGCCTGTCAAAATAAATAATCGAAATACAACACTGAATAGAAATGTGTGTGTGTGTGTGTGTGTGTGTGTGTGTGTGTGTGTGTGTGTGTGTGTGTGTGTGCATGTGTGTGCGTGCGTGTGTGTGTGTGTGTGTGTGCGTGCGTGCGTTTGTGTGTTTGAAAGAGATCTATGTGTCATATAACAACATCCACATGGCGATATTGTCGTGTTTTGTGTATTGATTAAGTTTATATAAAAAGAAAATGTTTTAAGACATGAGAGAGAGAGAGAGAGAGAGAGAGAGAGAGAGAGAGAGAGAGAGAGAGGGTGAGGTAGGGAGAAATTTGCCGCAGTTAGCGAAGTAAAAACCTTAACTCTGTAGTGTAACTTTTTCCTTTGTTGCTGTTATCTAGGAAACTTTCTAGGAATTGACGTGAGGAAAAAACCTGATCTATTTCCATCACGAAACAAATTTCATGTAACCCCTCCGATATTACATATTTATTTACATATAAACGTGTTGGATCCTTGTCTATTTGGTCGTCTTATTTAATAAAAACGTGTTGGATCCTTGTCTATTTGGTCGTCTTATTTATACATAAAAACGTGTTGGATCCTTGTCTACTCGTCATTATATATCTAGACAAAGAGGTGTGCTTTGTCTACTCATCATCATAATCGGTAAGATCGCCCAGTCGAATTAATTCGTTTTATCCTATTTCTTCCAGCTTGATTGTACAACTATTAGCGATAATTATTCTTTTTTAACCTATTTCACCCCTCACTTACAAACTGCCATGTTTGATATCACACTATTATACATGAGACCTTTACCAAAAAGACTCCAAATGTTTTATATCACATTATCTAAACGTGTGAAATGCTTACCATAAGTCTCCAAATGTTTTCTATCACATTACCTAAACGTGTGAAATGCTTACCATAAGTTCCAAATGTTTTATATCACATTATCTAAACGTGTGAAATGCTTACCATAAGTCTCCAAATGTTTTCTATCACATTATCTAAACGTGTGAAATGCTTACCATAAGTCTCCAAATGTTTTATATCACATTATCTAAACGTGTGAAATGCTTACCATAAGTCTCCAAATGTTTTCTATCACATTATCTAAACGTGTGAAATGCTTACCATAAGTCTCCAAATGTTTTCTATCACATTATCTAAACGTGTGAAATGCTTACCATAAGTCTCCAAATGTCTTTATATCACATTATCTAAACATGTGAAATGCTTACCATAAGTCTCCAAATGTTTTATATCACATTGTCTAAACATGTGAAATGCTTACCATAAGTCTCCAAATGTCTTTATATCACATTATCTAAACATGTGAAATGCTTACCATAAGTCTCCAAATGTTTTTATATCACATAATCTAAACATGTGAAATGCTTACCATAAGTCTCCAAATGTTTTTATATCACATTATCTAAACATGTGAAATGCTTACCATAAGTCTCCAAATGTTTTATATCACATTATCTAAACGTGTGAAATGCTTACCATAAGTCTCCAAATGTTTGAAGCAAGCATCTACAACACGTGGCACGTTGGGTGTAGAACCGACTGCTTGAGAAGAACTCCTGGACTTGCGATTTTGAATTGAGTTCTGTTGGCGGCCATTTTCTGGCTCTGACAGGGAGTCCGAACTGGCGGTCCTCTGGAAATTTTTTTTTTTAAACCAACTTTACAACGTCCTCAAATGTTCGAACACTTAAATAATCAGTTACGCTCTCTCGCATTGAATCACGTACACTTAAGTAATAACAGTTATGCTCTCTCGCATTGAGTCACTTGTGCAATAATTTCCGTTGCAGTTGATTTTATGTATATCGCGATAAAGCGTCTGTTGACATTTATGCCTTTTTAATTCATTTTCTGATAAATTTTGCTTTTCTGATGGAGCCATATATCTCCGTGTTACAATTATAACAACAAGCCGATAAAGTCATATGTTTATGTTACAATTATTACATTGACCTGATAAAGCAATATATCTTTGTACTTCAGTTATAACATTGAGCTGCTAATGCCATATCTCTGTGTTACAATTATAACATTGAGCTGCTAATGCCATAGATCTGTGTTACAATTATAACATTGAGCTGATAAATCCCATGGAGTGAGTGATAGGAGGTAACTAATGGATAACTCGAGGTAACCAGTTTTGTCTACAGGTGTGGAGTGAGTGACAAGGAGTAAGCACTGAGTGACTAGATATAAAAGGCTATCCTAGAATCTAGATTTTGATAGCTGGATATGCTGATGTATGTATTGTCTAGATTTTGATAGCTGGATATGTTGATGTATGTATTGTCTAGATTTTGATAGCTGGATATGATGTATGTATTGTCTAGGTTTTGATATTTTAATTTTCTTAGAGAAGTACGCGTTGGTTATAGCGGGTAGATATATGAACTCGCTCTATACTCTATATTCATTAATTATTTTGGGTCTGAGACTACTAGCATTTACATTTCACTAGTCCTTGAAGTATTTTATCTACATTGTGATGTGTGTATAAAGTGTGATTACATATATCTACATTGTGATGTGTGTATAAAGTGTGATTACATTTATCTATGCATTTAGTTCTGTAAACAAATATTTGTGTTATAACATACTGACATGTTACTATTCTAATGGTTTTGCATACACAACTTTCATAATAGATATAACTTAATTACATTCATTTGTATTAGAAAACTAACTTTGGCACTTTCTGCAAAGAAGTTTTCTTGTGCCGTCACCACCATGTCATTGTTTATAATGTTGTCATGGGAACCTTGTGAAGAGCTGCTTGACCGCCTGTGGACAACCAACACATAGCAACATAAACAAGTGCAGCAAACTATGCATAATATACAGTAATTATTTCTCAAGCAAGCAAGATAGGATTCAAAGAATTGAAGTCCAAAATCTTTAGTTCAATTTAATGCGACAATATGGCTAACTATCCTTTACTGCCTGTCTAGCTTTCTTGTCTTACGACTCTCATACTAGCCTTCCTTTTCTACTTTTTAATAGCTCTTTTTGTTTACTGCCAAACTAGTTTTCTTTGTCTCTCTCAGGCTAGCTCTTTTTGTCTACCGACAGACTAGTTTTCTTTGTGTATCTCAGGCTAGCTTTTTTTGTCTACTGCCTGACTATCTTTCTCTGTCTACTTCCTTACTAAATTTCCTTGTCTACTGCCTGGCATAGTTTTCTTCTCTATCCTTTTACTAGCTTTCCTTGTCCATTTCCTGGCTAACTTTTCTTGCTTTTCTCTCGACTGGCTAGATTTACTTTTCTTTTTCTTGATTAATTCCTTTTCTACTGCCTGGCTATTTTTCCTGTCTTCTGCCTGATTAGCTTTTCTATTTTACTGCCGGGCTTGTCTATCTTCTCTTACTCTATGTCTAGCTCTCCTAGTCTAACCTGTAGTTAGCTTTCATTATCCACTGACTAGAGTATAACTTAAATTTCATTGTTATGAAAAAGATCTGACTTTACTTCTACAATAGCTTCATAACTACAATATGCAAAATGTACAAAAAATCACAAATGAAAATAATGCAGCATAATTTGGAATATAGCGCTGAAATCACATCACTCTAATTCAAAGAATATTGAAAAACAAAGATCTTTATTTACGAACAATTTTCATAACTACATTCTAATTGTAAAACTTGAAAACTTTCAATGCATTTTTGTTCAGTTTTGTTTTGTTTTCTTAAAAATAAATCAAAAATCAATGTCCAAAGGAAAAGACAGCAGAACTTTTCAGAGACATCCTTGAAGTAGATATCCTTACATTTGATCCCAAACCAATTCTTATCATTTGAGAACTTCTGTTCCCAAACATTTATCAAGGCGTGAAATTTTCTATATTCTCTCGTAATTCAGTCTTATTATAAATAGAACAAGGAACAGTTCTTCCTCTCTGTGCTGTGTAGTCTTATCACAAGGACATATCTAGATTAGCGTTATGTCAAACACAAGAATGATCTCAAACCCTTTTTTTAACACTCCAAGCTTATGTGGTATATTACTAACACTCTCAAACCTATGTGTTGTACTACCAACACTCATATCTATGTGTTGTACTGTTAACACTCTCAAACCTATGTGCTGTGTTGTTAACACACAATTTGCTGTTATTCTGTTAATTAGTTATGGAGCATTTTGAATTTGTTTTATGAGTTTGGCCATTATCCTGGCACTCGCTCAAGGCCACAAGCCACAAACAACAATTGCCAGACAAATGCTAACGGATTGATTACATTCCATTCATTAAATTCAGTCTTTTGTTGATTTCGTTAACAATCTTGTCCGAGAAGACATCTTCTACAAGTTAACTGTCAAGAAGTATTCATCCAGGGTAAGAAATACTATTGTGTCGTTATATATAAAATTGTTTCAATACTAAAAATAGAAATAAGATCTGCTTTCATCACTACATAAGACCAAATATTAATATACTGTTGAGGCTTTTTCTACTATAATTATTTCAGAAAGGAAGAATATCTTTATTATATCTATAAACATTATTTATTATATATATACTCTATGTTATGTATATGTTCACAAAGCTTATGTTTACTTATTGAAGTCATTTGTTCATTCATCAAGTTATCTATCTTTATCTTAACTATCTATTCCTGCGGAGGGGTATGATTAGAGTGCTGGAGGTGAGCCGCGCGTGCCTGTCTTTTGACCTATGTCCGGTCTAAGACCAAGCACGCTATTTTCATCCTTGGCTCGCCCATAATGCTGCAGGATGTGAGAGGAGTGACTGTGGAACGCGGTCCCATGATTCCTTGTTGCACTCACCAAATTGATATATACAACAATATTAAATATATTATGGAAATTAGGGTAAGAAAATAATGGAGAATTTGTGACGGAAAATAAATTATAAAATGTCGATAACCTTTTATGCAGCGGTGAAGAGAGACGTTCCGTACTGTCACTTAATGCACTCTGCGCCCGAGCACGAACCGCGGCTAACTCTCGGTCATTGGCAATGCAGAGTGCCAGGGGTATGCCGAACACAAGTCCTGAAGGGCGTACGTCTACATGAGAGAAACAAACTTAAAACAGACCCAGAAAGATTTTCATCTTCGTTAGAGAAAGGCACAAGAAACTTCATCATATTCAGCTACACAACACACACACACACACACACACACACACATGCACAATGCAGCACACGCACATACAAACAAAACGCAGTACAGCGCGCGCGCGCACACACACACACACACACACACACACACACCTCTACTGGAATAACCTGTCTCGATCAATTGCAAGTCTTTACTAGGCTTAAACAACAATTTCACAAGTAAAATACTTTAATAGAGTTATCTCCCTCCAAATTATATTACTTTCTCTTCTCTTTCGTGTGTGTGTGTGTGTGTGTGTATTGCATCTTTACATTAATATACTGAGCAAACTTATTTTCTCCCCTTTAATCTTTACTGCCAGCAAACAAACAAACACCAGAAAGACAGTCATATACAAACGCGCGCGCGCACTTACTCTTACATACGCACATACATACACATGCTGACGTACGAACATACATTCATACGTGTATGCGCGCGCACTCTCCATCCTCCTCTCTAAGATTCGTAAATGAATACACACTGCGTTTATAAACTTAGCCTATCTTAAATAATTCATCTTATTTCAACATGTATGTCCAAATTCATGCCTCTGTTGTCCTTGTCCCGACTTTTATCTGACGACAACGTGTCCAACAAAGAGGAAAGATTTGCAGATTTTGATCGCCTCTTGACAGAGAGTGTTCTCTTTTTCTGACGCTGTTGTGTGACGTCATTTTCTGCAATCAAACAAACGCATATCTAGAAAACATCACTCTCCAGTAAACTATTTTTCACATAGATTTTCAAGCGCGACATATTATAAAACCCGAACCAATTCGTCCTACGTTTTATGTCACAGTCACCCGCTGTTCAAATTTTAAAAAAACAAAACCAGATTGAATCTACCACGTTATTAATGACAAGTTAATTAAGTACGTCAAAAGTTATGGAGCAGGTTGATGTGATTGATGATTTTCAATGGCAAGTTAATCATGTATATCAAAGTTATGGAGTAGCGTGAGTTCAGCACGAGTTGATTGATGTTTTCCATGGCAAGGCAATTATGTGGTTCAAAAGGTCAACACCTTTCACCTTTACCGTCATCCAATAAACAATCGTAATTATGTGGTTCAAAAGGTCAACACCTTTCACCTTTACTGTCATCCAATAAACAATCGTAACCAAATGAAATGGAGAAAGCTTCCTCTCAAGGCAGACCAAAGGAAAGAATGTTATTTAGTAAATAAAATAAAATTAATTGAAAAATATAGTGTGACGCCACAATGGGCACCCTTCACTCATTATGATTATTATTTATTAATTAATAACATATAACTAATTACAAGTGCTTGAGAATCTTAATTTATTAATAATTATTAGTTAATTAATAGCTATTAATAATTCCCCAACAAGACCAATACTGTCTCTCACTTGGCGGATTATAAGGGTGTGATAAAACTCTTTACACAATAATAAATTAGTCATTCTACTGTCCCTTAATGTTCTACAGGTGGTTACTAAAGGAGTAATAAAAATCTGTCATTTATTTATATTTAATGAGCCCCCATCCACCCACTATTACTCCAAAATAAGTTTTAATTTATGTGCAAGAACAACAATAAATTTATTTAATCAACATTTAAATATACAATATATAAATAAAGTCAAAAGAGCATTGACATTTAGTACATGTGAATGTGTGTGCACATGCATTAAGCTTGATTGCTAGAAAGGTATGCATGCGTTTGTATTACATGTGAATGTGTGTGCATATGCATTAAGCTTGATTGCTAGAAAGGTATGCATGCGTTTGTAGTACATGTGAATGTGTGTGCATATGCATTAAGCTTGATTGCTAGAAAGGTTTGGAACAGTGTAGGATATGCAACGGAGTCTGTCACAATTCTTCCTAAAGTAGAAAAAATATTAATTTGAAACTGAATATATTGATGTTGTTTGTTATTTCAGTGATTTTTATTTTACATTATTTTACATTACATTTATCGTTATTTGTTCGGTAATGGTTAGAGTGATTTTGTTAAATTACTCACCACAACAATTTTATCATTAAAAGAATTTTGAGTGTCAACTAAGATACTGTTGCATTCTAAGTTAACATATTTTAAATGCATTTAGGAAAGGAAACTAGCCTAAAGGAAGTTGATGACAGATAAGTAAAGCAACTGTGACAGTGACACATTAAAATGACAGCGTCTGGTAAAAAATGACAAGCAGCTTCCATGGGGAAAGAAAGACAACTCTTTATTCATTTATAAAATAACACATTAATCTGTTTTATTTTTGTCCGAATCTCAGCAGTTTCCTTATAATTATTTTGGAATGAGTCAGAAAACTCTGCTAGCATTTTCTGTGTCTATTTTAATCGTTTTGAAAGTCATGTACTTTACAACGGGTCATCAGAATTTCTATTGTTTATTAACCAAACTCTCTTTTCAAATATTTACATACTTTACACCGAGTCACAAGAATTTACTATTGTTTATTGTGCAAACATATTTTCAAATGTTTACTTTACAATAAACCACAAGTATTTGTTAACATTCTTTGCATATAATTTTGTATTTTTAAATTCATACGCTCTAAAGCGAGTTACAATATATTACTTCCTTGTGTGTAATTTTATCACTGTAGATGTTCCTTTGCAAAGGATTCTGGGAAGAGAAAAGAAGTTGAATGTGTTTACGAAATCGCAGGTAGAGCGGTGAAATATGAGTACATAAAAGGAAATAAAGGTGAAAATTATAATACATCTGCAGTCAGTGATAATCGTGTTAATTAAGATAATCGATATCATGGTAATAAATGTTATCATTAATGGTGTAACGGAAAAGTCTAAACAATTACATATTCTTATCTCTGCAGATATTGATGAATTTCATAACTAGAACTACAATCAATTAATTTATTAACAATGCAAAAGTAATAAACATGGATATGGAAATAAAGTGCAGAGAGATGGCCTAAAACACTAGTGGTCTAGATCAGCACCAAAAAAATCTTTGAGAAATGACAATGAAAAAAAAAATGTAGAAAATCAATAAACCTTTTTAAAAATAACAATGAAAATAGAAAATGTAGGTCAAGAAAACTATTTTTTTAAAAATAACAATGAAATTAGAAAATATAGGTCAAGAAAACATTTTTAACATAACAATGAAAATAGAAAATGTAGGTCAAGAAAACTATTTTATTAAATAACAATGAAATTAGAAAATGTAGAAGGTCAATAAACTTTTAAAAAATAACAATGAAAGTGTAGAATGTCAATGAAAACAGAAAATGAATGTCAATCAAACCTTTGGGAATGACAATGGGACAACCCAGAGACAGCGACTGAAGTTTGGTGAGAGCAATTTTCTGCAGAACCAACCGTTCGGCCTCCGACAAATTCAGAATATTTACTGGCTTCAAGGTCACCTTCCGTCCACTAACGCTGCACCATGTGAAACAACCCTGTGATATAAAAGTTAAGAACCATGTTTATATTATAATAATTATCTCTGTAAACACGTTTACAACTAGCTTATTAATATATAGGAAATCGTGCCCTATAATATTAGCTACAAATAACAAGCTGCATAATTGAAATTACAACTATTGATTGCCGCTTTGTATAATCATTCCTTACTATTTCTCGTAAATGATTATAATGAAATGAAATGCACTGTTTGCTGTAAAATCAAATCGTTCATTAATATTTCTCGTGAAATATTTATACTTCTACGACTGATTATAATGAAATGCAATGCCTGCATTCCTTAAAAGTACGCGTGCACTAGGAAATAGTTGTATTCCTATGAATAATTATAATGCTGTGAGATGTATCGACTTCTGCAAGGTAAATCATTCCTTAACATTTCATGTGAAATAAGAAATAACCGTATTGATAATTTATAATGTTATAAAATGTACTAATTTACTGCAATGTAATACAGTATAGCGCAATATCTTACATACAGAGAGAGGCAGAGAGGTTGAAATTGTAACACTGTTTGTTTCAAGAATTTGTGTAACTTTAATTCCATCTGCCATTGCAGCTTCATTTCTGCACGATATAACTGAAGGGAAATTGTCCATTGAAAAACCTCCATTGACTGCCCTTATTAGATTGGGGCTTGAACTTTGCTGCAATTCTAACACCTACATTTTGTGGACATTTAGATTAGGGGGGAGGGACATAACTTCCTGGATAGAGTAACATAACAAGATAATTGAAGTATCACCTAGCTTCCTTGATAAAATGTAGAGTTATATTTTAAAGATATATAACTAGAATCGTTCCTAGAGTTTACGTGTGTCCAATTATTAATTAGACCACTGTCAAACTCAAGAACATTTGAATGATACGATGCGTTTGATTGCACATTCAAATGTTCATGATGGGGTCGAACCCTAACCTTTGTGCAGAGATATTGAAAAGAACCCTAACCCTATCTTAACCCTTGTGCACACATATTAAACTAACCCTATCTTAACCCTTGTGCACACATATTAAAAAGAACCTTAACCCTATCATAACCTTTATGTAGAAATATTGAAAAGTACCCTAACCCTATCATAACACTTGTACAGATATATTAAAAAGTACCCTAACCCTATAACCCTTATGTAGATATGTTGAAAATAATCATAACCTTATCGTAACCTTTATGTAGAGATACAGCAATAAACTCTAACTCTGCATAACCTTCTTGAAAAGATATTGATATTATTATATTGAGATATATAACCTATCATAAACTTTGTGTCGAGATGTTGTAAAGAACCCTAATCTCTACCATGACCCTTGTATAGAGATATTAAAAGAAACAACCAATTTTCATTTGTCAGCTGTGATATACAAATGTGAAATTCGTTTTTGTGAAGAATTTTGTTGATATATCTTAATATCTCTTATAATTCGACAATTTGCCCGTGAAAAGAAATGACGCATTTTTCACTGAAACGTTGCACATTTTTTTTCTCGTATACGATTTTACTAGAACATTTATACCTAAAAAAATGTGTAATGGTATCGAATGCTTCCCTATCAATGTGTAATGGTACCAAATGTTTCCTTATCAATGTGTAATGGTACCAAATGTTTCCTTATCAATGTGTAATGGTACCAAATGTTTCTTTATCAATGTGTAATGATACCAAATGTTTCCTTATCAATGTGTAATGGTACCAAATGTTTCCCTACAAATGAATAATGGCACCAAATGTTTCCTTATCAATGTGTAATGGTACCAAATGTTTCCTTATCAATGTGTAATGGTACCAAATGTTTCTTTATCAATGTGTAATGATACCAAATGTTTCCTTATCAATGTGTAATGGTACCAAATGTTTCCCTACAAATGAATAATGGCACCAAATGTTTCCTTATCAATGTGTAATGGTACCAAATGTTTCCTTATCAAAGTGTAATGGTACCAAATGTTTCCCTATAAATGAATAATGGTACCAAATGTTTCACTATCAATGTGTAATGGCAGTAAATGTTTCCCCTACAGGTAATGGTACCAAATGTTTCCACATAATTGTGAAATGACAGCAAACGATTCACATAAATGCTTGTGTGCAAAGATTAGTATTTTATTTTATACGTCAGAACGTTTGGACCCTAGACTACGCGGACCCATACTCTAGGCTGACGCCCTAAGAAATATTGTCTTCTAATTATTCTTGCACATATATTGTATTTCATGAATGACGTCATCTTAAAACTAGATGTAACATCATATCCTTTTGCCTTTTAATTAGTAATGTGATCACTTGCGTTAGAGGGGAGACGTGAACTGGCGTCAAAGAAAGTTGATCGTCTAAAGTACCTTATGGCAACGGTTTGGGTATGCTCTATATATTTCGTCCTTTAAAGAAAAGTTGAAAGTTATATCTTCAAAGAACAAGTTGGCTTTTGAGTTCTATAAAAAAGAATGTTGAAAGTTACATCTTCAAAGAACAAGTTGGCTTTTGAGTTCTATATAAAAAAAATGAGTGCTTTAAGCAAAAGTGAGATATTTGGTCCGTGAAATAAAAATGAGTGCTTTAAGCAAAAGTGAGATATTTGGTCCGTGAAATAAAAATGAGAAGCTGAATCGTGGAAGGATTGTTTCGTTCTTGAGATAAAGGTTGAATGTTGCATCCTTTCAGCGAAGTGAGATATTGAGTCTTCTTTAGTCTGGTAGAATGTGAGCGCTTTACAGTAGATGTGGGTCGTGAATCCTCTAGAGAAAGGATGGATGTAAAGTATTCTTGGATAGAGACTGGCACTTTGCGTCCTCGAAAGAAACCTGGGCTGATGTCTTGGGAAGACAGATGGGTTTCTTCACCTTCTCAAGAGTTATGGACACCTACTCTTTGAAAGAAAAGTGCAATGCTGGGTCCTTTAATTTTTTTTAAGTATTTTATTGCATCCTTTACTTAAAGGGAGATAGTATGTTGAATTCTGTAAGCAGGGCTGTGGAGTCTGAGTCGTGAAGTAGGTTGTTTGTGGGTGGAGTCGAGTTGTGAAGTCGGTTGGTTTTGAGTGGAGTAGAGTTCTGAAGTCGGATGTTTTTGAGTGGAGTCGAGTTGTGAAGTCGGTTGGTTTTGAGTGGAGTCGAGTTGTAAAGTCGGTTGGTTTTGAGTGGAGTCGAGTTGTGAAGTCGGTTGGTTTTGAGTGGAGTCGAGTTGTAAAGTCGGTTGGTTTTGAGTGGAGTCGAGTTGTGAAGTCGGTTGGTTTTGAGTGGAGTCGAGTCGATAAAATGATTTTACTACCAACTCTGACTTTCCAAGACTTGACGATAATGTAGATCCATGTTTGAACCATGCAGGGGTGAGAAAAGTGGGACACTGAGATTTTAAAAGAAAATATGTTGGCATTTTGAGTTCTCACTGAAAGAAAAGTATGGTGGAACGTTAAGTTCTTTAATGATAGAAAAGTATGGTGGAACGTTAAGTTCTTTAATGATAGAAAAGTATGGTGGAACGTTAAGTTCTTTAATGATAGAAAAGTGTGGTGGAACGTTAAGTTCTTTAATGATATAAAAGTATGGTGGAACGTTAAGTTCTTTAATGATAGAAAAGTATGGTGGAACGTTAAGTTCTTTAATGATAGAAAAGTATGGTGGAACGTTAAGTTCTTTAATGATAGAAAAGTATGGTGGAACGTTAAGTTCTTTAATGATAGAAAAGTATGGTGGAACGTTAAGTTCTTTAATGATAGAAAAATGTGGTGGAACGTTGAGTTCGTTAATGAAAGAAACGTGGGAAGGTGTAGGCTAATTAAAGATATATGTGATGCTTGAGACCTCTAATTTAAGAAAAGTGAAAGGGGAGATCATTTAGAGTTAGACTAAGAACAAGATGCCAAGTAACTTAATTATACAAAATGAAAACAATTTGCCCAAATAATAAATTTCTCAGACTGAGAAGAAGCTGCTAAATTAATTATACAGGATGAACAGAAAATTCTAAGTTACAACATTATACAAGTCAGAAAAAGACGCTAAGTTACAAAGCTATACAGGTCAAACATAATATGCTAATTTACAAAGTTATACAGGTCAAACATAAAATGCTAAGTTACAAAGTTATACAGGTCAAACATAAAGACGTTAATTTATAAAGTTATACTGGTCAAACATAAGACGCTAAGTTATAAAGTTATACAGGTCAAACATAAGATGCTAAATTACAACGTTATAGGTCAAACACAAGATGACAAGTAAAACGTTATACAGTCCAAACACAAGATAATATGTAAAACGTTATACAGGCCAAACACAAGATGATAAGTAAAACGTTATACAAGCCAAACACAAGGTGATAAGTAGAACGTTATACGGGCCAAACACAAGATGATAAGTAAAACGTTATACAGGCCAAACACAAGATGATAAGTAAAACGTTATACAGGCCAAACACAAGATGATAAGTAAAACGTTATACAAGCCAAACACAAGATGATAAGTAAAACGTTATACAGGCCAAACACAAGATGATAAGTAAAACGTTATACAGGCCAAACACAAGATGATAAGTAAAACGTTATACAGGTCAAACACAAGAGGATAAGTAAAACGTTATACAGGTCAAACACAAGATGATAAGTTGCAATGTGATACAGATCAAGCACAAGACTAACAACTTTATACAAGTCGACATGTGCTTTGTTACTCATTTATACAGACTAAGTACAAAATGCGTTGTTACTTGTTACTCATTTATACTAAGTACAAAATGCTTTGTTGCTCATGTATACAAAGTACAAAATGCTTTTGTACTCATTTATACAGACTAAGTACAAAATGCTTTGTTACTCTTGTTACTCATGTATACTAAGTGCAAAATGCTAAGTTCCTCATTTATACACACTAAGTAAAAATGCTAAGTTCCTCATTTATACACACTAAGTACAAAATGCTAAGTTCCTCATTTATACACACTAAGTACAAAATGCTAAGTTCCTCATTTATACACACTAAGTACAAAATGCTAAGTTCCTCATTTATACACACTAAGTACAAAATGCTAAGTTCCTCATTTATACACACTAAGTACAAAATGCTAAGTTCCTCATTTATACACACTAAGTACAAAATGCTAAGTTCCTCATTTATACACACTAAGTACAAAATGCTAAGTTCCTCATTTATACACACTAAGTACAAAATGCTAAGTTACTCATTTATACACACTAAGTACAAAATGCTGTTACTCATTTATACACACTAAGTACAAAATGCTGTTACTCATACAGGACGAGCAAAATGTGGTACGAATTACGAGATGATCGTAACAATAATTAAAATCTAGAACTAGTTAGAAAATTTATTCTTTTTAAAATATCAATGGCATTTGAATAATAAAGCAAAAAAGCAGTTAGAACATTTATTCTTTTTAAAATATCAATGGCATTTGAATTCCTGACAGAAAATATTCTTCAGGAACAAGGTTTATGTTTAATGATGCAATAGCTCACATTACAATAGAACAATAGAATGGTCTAGAGAAATTATATACATTACAATAAAACATAAGAATGGTCTAGAGAAATGATACACATTACAATAAAACATAAGAATGGTCTAGAGAAATGATACACATTACAATAGAACATAAGAATGGTCTAGAGAAATTATATACATTACATAAGAATGGTCTAGAGAAATGATATACATTACAATAGAACATAAGAATGGTCTAGAGAAATGATATACATTACAATAGAACATAAGAATGGTCTAGAGAAATGATATACATTACAATAGAACATAAGAATGGTCTAGAGAAATGATATACATTACAATAGAACATAAGAATGGTCTAGAGAAATGATACACATTACAATAGAACATAAGAATGGTCTAGAGAAATTATACACATTACAATAGAACATAAGAATGGTCTAGAGAAATGATACACATTACAATAGAACATAAGAATGGTCTAGAGAAATGATACACATTACAATAGAACATAAGAATGGTCTAGAGAAATGATACACATTACAATAGAACATAAGAATGGTCTAGAGAAATGATACACATTACAATAGAACATAAGAATGGTCTAGAGAAATGATACACATTACAATAGAACATAAGAATGGTCTAGAGAAATGATACACATTACAATAGAACATAAGAATGGTCTAGAGAAATGCAACGAACATGGGGATGAGACTTCTAATTACAGTATGATAACATTTAATTTGGTCATGCATTTTTTTAATCGTATTGCAACAATTTACATTTTATTCTAATCCATTTAAACTTATTATATTCTTTTCACCCTACAGAGTATTCCATCATTAATCCAGCATAACCCTAACCCTAATCATGATGATCTTTTATTCTAATAATAAACTTTAAACCCTAAAGTGCACTCTCGTTAATATAACATAATCCTAATCCTAATCCCATTTTCCTTTAATTTTAATTATAAACTGTACACCCTACAGAGTGCTCTATCGTTAGTCCAACATAAACTTATCCTAACCCCGGTCTTTATAAATTCATTAAATTAAAAAATATGCTCCATCGATAACCCTAATCCTCATCTTTTATTCTAATCATAACCTTTACACCCTACAGACTGTTCTAAATAACCCTAAAGTATTCTACATTTAATCTTTTTTATAATCTTATTAATTCGTGTTCGCTCTATATTGTACTCTATCGTTAATCCAACACAATCCTAAGGCCTAATCTTCTTTTAAATATTTATATTAATAGATATAATACAACATAACTGCATTTCAAAGACGAAAATCGCACTACTGTCAAAATGCTAATAAATAAATTCAGTTATCAATAATAATAATCATATTTACGTTTACATTGGCTGTGCCTTTTAATATACAGATGTGTGTGTGTGTGTGTGTGTGTGTGTGTGTGTGTGTGTGTGTGTGTGTATGTGCTTTGTTTTAAGTATTAAAATACATTAAAAATACATTTTTTGTCTTTAAATAAAGAGTTTAAGCTTTGTTACTTTAAAGTGTATGTAATTATATGTTTGCTAATTGGGTTCAGGATTTAATTTATATTTATCTAGACTAAGGATGTTAGAATTATTAGATGCTGCTTTGATTTTAGTTTTAAGTATTATTTTCATTACTAGTCTTCGCTTTTTTGTCCTCAATTGATGGATAGTTTTATGAAGGGAAGGTTGAAATTCACGGGCCTCCAGCATGTTTGCATCGCATATAATCTTTTCGAAAATGGGTTCCAGAGATGTCTACCCGTAAATAATACAAGGACCTACCTTCCGGTCAAGAGAGACAACCAGAGAAGGAGTCATTTACAGGGCAATAAAATTGTAACCTCAGAAGTGCTACCTCATGTCAACATCACCATGGACACATATTTTTTAATCCAGTGTTTGCCTTTACCGAACCTAAAATTAATTTACTGTCAGTATAAAGCAGGATTCACACAAACGATTCCCAAATTTAGGTTTTCTTTTAATTGTGCGTTATTAACTCTCACCGTCTTTCCCCTGTCCTGAAAATGGGAGTTATGTGAGCTGGCTTCCACCATGATAGAATTTTAGCTGGGAGTGGGGGAGGTAAATATTCGTACCTTATGCTCTAAAACGTCTTTCCAGTTTTGGGTGGGATTCCCTTCTATAAGGGACACAATTTCCTCATAGGCGCTGTGGTTCTTTGTTTTCAAGATAAGTATTTTTATTTCAGTTCTAGTTTCAGAGTGCCACGGAAATAACAGTGACAAATTCTAGAGTAGGTAGTTTAAGACCTGTGAAGTTCTCACTAGTACCAAGAGTTATGCTAAAACTGAGGGGAAATTGTTTATACAGAGTTTATGCTTTAATTTTTGAATATTTTCACTTGACACGTTGTACTTACCCAGTGGAAAAATAAAGAATTTATAAAAGTAGGTATTTTGCTCCTGATTAGCTTGCCAAGTCTATCAAGAACTCTGAAAATGGGTTTAGGGTTAAGTTTAAAGGGTTAACTGAATAACACGTTTGGAGTTGGGTATAATGGGTTAAATCCATAATCATTATAGTGGCGATGCTTTTGTCTGTGACTTCTCACAGAAAGTAGCCAAAAACACAATAAACGACATTTTTTTTCTTTTCTGGGTGACTTGGGGGGGAGACTTTTCAGATGAGAAATGTTAAGTGATTCCTCATAATACACTTTGACTTGATGTACCTCAGGATACACATACACACTCACTCTGGTATAATCATCTCACAGTTCACATGCCCATACCCTGACATAATCATCTCACAGTTCACATGCCCATACCCTGACATGATCATCTCATAGTTCACATGTCCATACCCTGATATGATCATCTCATAGTTCACATGCCCATACCCTAACACGATCATCTCATAGTTCATATGCCCATACCCTGATATGATCATGTCATAGTTCACATGCCCATACTCTGACATGATCATCTCATAGTTCACATGCCCATACCCTGATATGATCATCTCATAGTTCACATGCCCATACCCTGATATGATCATCTCATAGTTCACATGCCCATACCCTGACATGATCATCTGATGATTGACAGACAGGAAAAAATGGATGTGAGCTAACGCCGAGCTTATAGAAACCATTAACATGACATGACACTTACCTCGGGACTCCACATTGGCTGCACCAATTGAGACGATGCTCCACCGGTCTTTTTGATCTTAGTGCGCCAACGTCTCGGCAAAAGGTTGTGAGAGGGCGTGACCTTTGGCTTGTGCATAACTGTTGATCGAGAAACAAGCGATGGGTAATTGAGAAAACCAAAGTGGTCACCATCTTCGTCATCACTATAGCAGCTGGAATTGTTAGTACTATCGCTGTCTGCTTGCAGATCAGGCAAAGATTTACTACGGGAACGTCTGCTGATAGCAAATGGAAATCTTGCAATGCTATCTCGCTTTATTATTGCATTATGGATAGCAGTAGGGATACCCTTACTTTCTACACACTCATTGCGGGTGGAGGTTAAGATACTCTTAAGTATACCTCTGTTATCGGTAAAGGTATGAATATTTGAGTCGCTGCCATTGGAACTGGTGCCTGCTGGGACACTGTTGTGTCGAATTATACTACTGGAGAAGCCAGAAGTAGAAGAATTGCCAATTGTAAACATGGGTGATTCTAGAATTGGAGGATTGTGGTTTTGCGGTATGTTTTCCACAACCGTTTGTAAAGTGTTCACGCTGCGTCTGCGTCTTAAAGAGTCAAGTGACGGTGTGTAGAGTGGTTCAGCTGAGGACGTTTGTACCCTCAATGCACTGCCTCGGGTTAGTAATTTACTATCGTGCAAGGAGCCACAGTATTTTACGTCACTGATGTAACCGTGGTAACTTTCAGACTTACCACTGTTACTTGTAGCGTCACGGTAGCCCTTAGGTACGCTACTGCAGTCACTAGTGTAACCATTGTAGTGAGTGTCGTCATTGTAAGAACTGTGGTCATGACGTGGTTTGTGCAAATGTACGCTGGCACGATAGGCATAGTTGCTGACGCCACTGTCATTCACTGAACGGAAATCTTCCTTCCACACGGAGGTGTGTCTGAAATCCACTGTAGTTTTTGACAACAAGCTACTCGAAGAACACACTCGGGGCACCCGTCTGACTGAACAGTTGGGGGCAGACGGCTGACAAGAAACGGATCGGTGCAGAGGATACTCGCGACGTCTGTTCATTGTTTCATCTGATGTGACGTCACATTTTGTTTTTGTTTTGTAAGTTGTGGTTGGGTAGGGTGTTATCTCCCCTGAAAATAATGAATTCACGGTGTACGAAGAAACACTCCATTCGTCTAAAATATTTAAGGAGCTGTACATGTGTGGGGACACGCGTTCACAGGCTGTCTTCAGATTCGAACTTACAGTCGGGCGGGGAGGAGAATGAAAAGTGAATTCTGCAGCAAAATCGTGTCGTGGGTCTGAGAAGGTGCGAGTTAACGGGGTGCACCCCCCCTCCATAAGCTTAGTACGTGTGGATGATGGATACGCTGCCATGTTGGTTAGCTGGATCATTCCGGTTTATATTCAGCAAAAAACGATATTCCAAGGTCAAATTAATTTCAGGTCAAAATAAATATTTTGTCTCAAATCCATATTCTTAGCTCAAAATCTCCACTTTAAGCTCTAAATCACCACTCAGAACGACCACTCAGTCACAATCACCACTCTTAAATCACAATGACTACTCAATCTCAACGTTACAATCTCTACATAAAGTCAGAAATGATATTCGGTCAGAAGCGAAGCATATTTATGGTAACCACTTGAATGTGCAAAGTTTATAATTTATTATTCACATTCGGGTCATAATTGGTTTAAATACTGGCTACAACTGGAGACTATTTCTCAGATAATTCCTGACTGAATGTGACCTTGAAAAACTGATCTAAGACGTTGACTATGTTAATGTACGATTTAATCTATATTATCAAGCAATAGTTTTTATTAAGTTGATAAAATGAACAATAATGTGCGATTTCTTGCTCTCGTAATTTTATAGACTCTCAAGTTATCAAATAATACTGTGATAAAACGATAAGAAACATAACGACTTCTCGAGTTATAACAAAATACTTTGGGATAGAATGATAAGAATCTTAACGATTTCTCGAGTTATAACAAAATACTTTGGGATAGAATGATAAGAATCTTAACGATTTCTCGAGTTATAACAAAATACTTTGGGATAGAATGATAAGAATCTTAACGACTCCTTGAGTTACCAAATAACCGTTTTGATGAAAAACGTTTTCTCATCTGTTCGGAATTTTGACGAATTGATTTCGCTTATGTCTTTCTAAATATCTTACATTCTTTTGAAAGACAGTATGTACTTTTATTTTGTTCTGAAGGCTGTGAGGAATTTGGTAATAGTTTTGTGTTAAATGTGAATATCATTTGCAAACAAAGGCGTCTAAAAGAGCAAGGACTTGTCTCCAAAGTCATTATAGATTTGGCTAAACAGCAGACGTATGGTCTCAATAATCGTGCATCCCAATTGAGGTATGGAAATAGAAAGTAGAATCACTTTAAGTGGACATGAGAGCGCTATTTTATAAGTGTAGATTTCTATTTTTATTCCAGTAATTTTAATTTTGAAGTAATTTTAAACCACGTGACCAAATGTCCTATCCAGGAAGCAAGTGAATACGAAACAATTGCAGGTGTTCGCAATGACTTCACTGGTCCTAACTGCAGCCGGTAAAACTAAAAAATTGTATTTTTAAAAAAGTACAGATCAACTGCCGTAGTAAGTTTTATATCCAAGCAAACTTTATATTTACTCTGTTCTGAACGAAGTACGTTGGGTGTTGAGAAAATCTAAACTCCAACATTCATTGTACACGGAAGTTTGTTGCTCATAATTAAGTGCCCTTTTTAGATGCTGCACAGAAACTGACAGATTGATGCTACCTTACTTAGAACTCGCTCAGGCACGTGACGTTAGCTTAGAATGAGTTACTACTTAGCTGTTCATTGTTCACATGAGCTTAGTTTCCAAATCATTGTAATATATCTTGAATTAATTCATTGCAAATCGTGTGTTTACATGATTACAGTTTTTTGAACGCACGTGTTTATGTGATCTTCGTCAGTTAATACGCTTGTTGAGTTGATCACAGTCGGTTAATACAAGCGTTTATGTGATCTTCGTCGGTAACAACACGTGTTTAGGTGATCACAGGAACTAAGTGTGTGCGTATGTAGTTTGCTCACTTAAGTGATGCAATGTGTTCAATGATTACAGTCGTTTAAATGCATGTTCACTTCAGGTAATGCGTGATCAGTGATCACCAGCCTTCTATTTTCACCTGGCACTTGCTCACTACATACATTGAGAAGTGAGTGGTAGCAGCTGCTCATCTGATGTCTACACCACTCATTACCTTGAAGTAACGTACTCAGTCATCGTAGTCGCGCTTGTATTTGCTGGTAACGTAGTTAAATCCTGGTAACGTAGTTAAATCCTAGTAGCTAAATGTACATTAATGCCAATCAGTAATAACAATAACTCACTTTGGATATTTTATGGTCTCTTTTTGGCTCATTTTTTATGTTCTCTGTGTGTGCTCATTTTGCTCACTCTCAACAGGACGAATTTGCTGCAGTCATATAATGTAAAAGTGTTCCTACTTATAATTTATTTACTTTAAGGTGAATTCAGTGCTCATGTGTCTACTGGCCTGCTCAGCTCAATTGAAATATTGCCTACTCAGCTCAAATGGAGCAAGATTAATTCAGTGCTCACTTGTCCAAAGTTTCCTTAATTAATTTGCTCAGTCAAGGGAAATAATTACATGTAGATGGTAATAGTCGTTAGGTACTCAACCGGCTCATATATGAAGACTGAGTTAATCTTTTCAGTATATGGAATGTGTGCTCCCAGGAGGCAGTATTACCGTCAGTATTAAGATATTCTAGGCAGTGTTTACCCAGTCAGTATTAAGATATTCTAGGCAGTGTTTACCCAGTCAGTATTAGGATATTCTAAGCAGTGTCTATCCAATCAGTATTAAGATATTCTAGATAGTGCCAATCCTGCAGAATTTTGTCCATTCTATGCCATTCAGATTTTTCCATTTCAGTGTTAAATCATTCAAGATTAAGCATTCTAGACAGCGTTAAACTTTCAGAATTTCGCCCAGTCTACGCCATTTAGTATTTTGCCCATTCTGAACAGTGTTTGGGACGGTAATTTATTCATAAGATACAATGTTTATCAATTCATTGCTTCGCATAGTCCCAAAAAAAGTTATCCAGTCGGTATTCTCTCCACTTTAGGGATTGTTTATCCATTCAGTGTTTGGACGATAATTTGATCACAAATTATAGTGCTTCTCAATTCTCTGTTCCGCACTTTTTTAAGAAAAAGTCATCCATTCGGTGTTTTGTCCACTTTAGGGATTGTTTATCCATTCAGTGTTTGGACGATAATTGATCACAAGTTATAATGCTTCTCAATTCTCTGTTCTGCACGTTTTAAGAAAAAGTAATCCATTCGGTGTTTTGTCCACTTTAGGGATTGTTTATCCATTCGATGTTTTATCCACTTTAGGGATTGTTTATCCATTCAGTGTTTGGACGATAATTGATCACAAGTTATAATGCTTCTCAATTCTCTGTTCCGCACGTTTTAAGAAAAAGTCATCCATTCGGTGTTTTGTCCACTTTAGGGATTGCTTATCCTTTCAGTGCTTTCGCCCAGTTTAGCTCGAATTTGTCCATTGACATTAGTGAATCGCGAATCAACCAGAGAATTCAGTCTCTGTGCAGTACACACATTGAAACAATTATCTCAAGCTAGTGGATATTTAGAAATACATGTAAGTTAATTGTCGTCAATCGTTCTTTTCAGTTTTCGAAAGTACATAAGTCCATCGCAACTTACTGTGAAAGTCGCGAAACGCAGTGTCGTATTAACGTCGTACCAAAATCGGGGCAAGTGTTGAACGACAGCTCGAGGTGTAAAGTTACTAAAACTCACAAGATCTTGTCCAGCATTATGTGAACACTAAAACATGTATTCACCTGGCATAGCCCAACAGTCTGTGAACACTAATACTCTGAAGAGTCTAAAACAGCTTAACGTGAACTCACTCTAAGCGTTAATGCTACAACAGTATATTGGCAGGTCCAGTGACACTCATGCCAACTCACGCACACACGCACACACGCTCGCACGCTTCGCGATGATTATGACTATCTGACAGCGTCCGCGGAAATGTTATCTGCACTACCTTTCCAGAAAAGGGATATGGGTCCGTGAGGAGGAGGAGCTGACTTATTTTGGCACACGTGCTTTCATTATGTCACATACCTATCCTACGATTCGGTTGGATGTGGCTTGTCAGCTCTCGGTTTGATTGACATTTACTGAAGAGCACGCTTTCGTGACCTCAATGCAAGCGTCTGGAATGTAGAGCGTCGAGATACTAAAGAAAATTTAACGGTTATGAGCATTGAAATGGTTATTCATACTGACACAGTTGTAAGCACAAGGCTGTTGGTGAACATGGCTATTCCCACTGCATACCAATGCTTATGATTATTCGCAAATAAATCCTAGTATTTATACCTGTGCACCGGCTTATTCGTAAGTACATCCTAGTATACATACCAATGCATAGGATTATTCTCAGATACATCCTAGTACACATACCAATCATAGGATTATTCGCAGGTACATCCTAGTACACATACCAGCGCATATAATTATTCGCAGGTACATCCTAGTACACATACCGATGCATACGATTATTCACAGATACATCCTAGGATACATACCGATGCATAGGATTATTTGCACATAAATATTCAAATGCGCACAGTTGTTCGCACGCGTATATTAATGCTTAAAATTGTATACACATTAACAAATACTGCCTTTAGTTGCACGCACACACTACTACATACCATTGTTCAGAGGTAATCATAATTATTTACACAATGAATGATTTTATAGTCATTTGATTGTTCTAGTCATATAGCTATTGTCTTACACATCCTTTAGTAGGTCATATGAAGGGGGATTCTCCCACATAAATTTTGATCTGTAATTTTTAAATGAGAAGCTATTTGTGATTTTAAAATGGTACATTAGGCTTATTTTTGGACAAGGGTGAAGGGAGAAATTAATCTGTTGAGTGAGTATTAGCCGCAGGATAGGGAAGTTATTATCCGGTAGAACACTGGGACTCTGACCTCCTCTAAGCAATAGCGTGTTGGCTTAAACGTTAGATCTGGAATCTTGGTTTTGGCCTTGGCTATGTGATATGCAATTCTTATGCTGATGTAATCGCGAACTTGTTTTTTGGATAGGTCACACGTGTGCTGACACAATGTAGGTTGGAAAAAGTGCGAGAAAGTCATAGATTTGAATTTGATTGGATCAGGAGTGACTATGGGTAGAGATGGGTGTGGTTTCAAGAGTCAACAAACCATGATAGAAATTCTATTCCTCACTCTTTCCGCATTAGACTTCAAGCAGCCGTGCTGGTCGGACGTGCTCTCTCTACTCCACACCTTTATCTATGGATTGCCTAATCAATGATGAACAGACAACGGACCCGTGCAACTGCGAATGCCACGCCTAAGCCCATAACCAGGGCCGACGGTAGCTAAGCAAGCTTTACTACCTACAGTCCTACACCCAAGCCCTTGTCACGGTAGCTAAGCAAGCTTTACTACCTACAGTCCTACACCCAAGCCCTTGTCAAGGCGAGAAATTCAGATGTCACCACAAGCGACCTCCCTACAAACCCACTTCAGAACTGGAGAACCAGATTCTAAACGAGAAAGCCTCGAAAAAGATTCTAACCAAGAAAGAATATAACTGGAAAATCGCCGATTTTCTAAGTCCATTCTCAGCTCAACCAGTCAATTTAACTCACCATCAAGTTAATGACTGTCTTTCAAAGCCTGAACTATTCTTTCCCACTCAAATTCAAGGTGGTCAGAGAACAGAATTTTCTTTTGCAAATGAACTCCTTAATCTCAGCCCATTGGCTGGTCTCGTTCTCATAAATCATAATCATTGGATAACAATAAAACTACTTACTCAGCTTTTTTTTTTTAAAGATTGTTAAACTTTTCTTTTATTAAATTTGTATTAATTGTTCAGTGTTGCATATCTGTTAATGAAATACAAATTCTTTGTTTGTAGTTTATCATAACTTGTAGTGATATTCTCACGATTATGTCTTGTTCTCTGTCTGTCTCTACATCTATTTATGTACTTATTGTATAAAATCTATTTCTCAGTTGATAAGTCGAATTGAGGTCAACGCACTTGCATATTGGCGTAACAGTTGCAGATATGCATATAACCAGTGGCCCGTACTCTGCATTATCACTTGTAGAGTTTTGTATCATAACTAAATGTTAATATTGATATGATTCATTATTACAGTCATCCCATAGTACAGCGTACGGTCATTCGCTTACACAGTGTACGGTCATTCACTTACACATCCTACAGCGTACGGTCATTCACTTACACAGCATACGGTCATTCACTTACACAGCATACGGTCATTCACTTACACATCCTACAGCGTACGGTCATTCACTTACACAGCATACGGTCATTCACTTACACATCCTACAGCGTACGGTCATTCGCTTACACAGTGTACGGTCATTCACTTACACATCCTACAGCGTACGGTCATTCACTTACACAGCATACGGTCATTCACTTACACATCCTACAGCGTACGGTCATTCACTTACACAGCATACGGTCATTCACTTACACATCCTACAGCGTACGGTCATTCGCTTACACAGTGTACGGTCATTCACTTACACATCCTACAGCGTACGGTCATTCACTTACACAGTGTACGGTCATTCACTTACACAGTGTACGGTCATTCACTTACACATCCTACAGCGTACGGTCATTCACTTACATAGCATACGGTCATTCACTTACACATCCTACAGCGTACGGTCATTCACTTACATACCATACGGTCATTCACTTACACAGCATACGGTCATTCACTTACACAGCGTACGGTCATTCACTTACACAGCGTACGGTCATTCACTTACACAGCGTACGGTCATTCACTTACACAGCGTACGGTCATTCGCTTACACATCCTAGAGCGTACGGTCATTCACTTACACAGCGTACGGTCATTCACTTACACAGCGTACGGTCATTCACTTACACAGCGTACGGTCATTCACTTACACAGCGTACGGTCATTCGCTTACACATCCTAGAGCGTACGGTCATTCACTTACACAGCGTACGGTCATTCACTTACACAGCGTACGGTCATTCACTTACACAGCGTACGGTCATTCACTTACACAGCGTACGGTCATTCGCTTACACATCCTAGAGCGTACGGTCATTCACTTACACAGCGTACGGTGATTCACTTACACAGCATACGGTCATTCACTTACACAGCGTACGGTCATATGTCTGTGCGCATTGCTCATGCTGTGCCATACACGCACACACACACACACACACACACACACATACACTGAAGCAAGCACTCTTCACTGCACAAAAATTACACAAGCGTCAGTGATTGTCACAGTCTGATAAAAATGTCCGACTTGGTGACCCACTTGTCTTGTTTACTTCAAATTTGAATTTTGAAACCCTTGGCTCCTTTGTTCAAAGCTTCCTTTTTCGAGATGCTTCTAGAACAGGTCAAGATGTTATGTAACTTTAGGTCCATTGTCCAGATTCTCGAACCAACTACATACTTCGCGATCAGTCACGTGATACGCATTATGCTTTTCTATAAATATGGGTACGCGCTTCCGTTCCCTTTACTTCGAGAACACCTTAGCTATTTCCATCAGCTAACTCGGGTCATGAGGGCAGCCGACAGCAGATGAGAACCAAACCTTCGACTTCTCATAAAAGGTATCATTTTATCTGATAGTATTTTTGCCTATCTTGATTATAAATATGTATTTGTGCTATGTATTATATTATTTCCATATATGCTTGAGCATGGTCCAGAGAAATGGCTGAGAAACCTATAAGTTATGGAATATAAATTTATTGTAACTCTTTTTCCATTTGTAACTTTAATTTATATTGTTTTAATTCACTAAGAGCCAGAATGCTGTGCTCGATATGAATTCCTCATGTAATTCAATTATTGCGTGTAATTTTAATTGTAAATTGTGAAGCTGCTTTGTTGGTTTGAATTACCCCTTTTGTATGAACATTAATTTAACGTTGTAACTATTTTATTGCTTCATATGTCATGCTGTTAAATGGAACACGCGTGAGATGACTACATTTTTTCTAAATCTAATTGTAAAACAACGCGAGGTCGAAATCTCTTATTCAGCGCATTTTAAACTGGGTCATGTTTGAGTAGGAACGTGTTAGATTGAAATTACATTAGAACACGTTACTTCCCTAGGTCGGTCCTGGCTTTACTTTGCCTTTCCTGGCTTTACGTTGCCTTGCTTTGGCTTTGCATTTTGCCTTGCCTTGTTCATCTGGTAATAACTGGTCTGAGCTCAACGTGTGAGTTCATTTCTGAGGGTCTACGCCATTGAAATTCAAGTTCGCTAGCAACATAAAGGAACACCTTCCTAGATGCCACGTGCGTCGTCGCTGTAGTGAAACTGTGAAAATAGACTGGCTGACTGAGTAAAAGAGACCAGGCAGATACAGAACAATCAGCTGAGTATTACTCAGTGCTTATGCAAATATTGAAAGGACAGTTGATGGCAATTCATTAGTTATCGATAAAGCATGTACGCGCAAAGAATCGAGAAATAGACTATTCGCGCTCGTATTTGATTATTGTTAACTTGTTAAAACTTTATTAAATCTTATTTTCTTTGTTAAAACCTCTTAGTAGTTAATTTTTATGCATAATAGACCTATAGATTATTCTTAGATTGAATGGGGGCGAATGAGCAGAAAGTTGATAACGAATGCATATTAATTTAGAGGAATTTAACGGTTTTCAATCTAGCTAAAGTTTCGCAGTTTATTAGTTTGTAAATTTGTCGTCTGAACTACAAGACACACTTTTAATTAGTCAAATAGTAAATTGAGCAACCAGTCTGCATAGAATATGAGAGAAGGAATTAATTATATTTAAAATCCTTAATTATTCTAGGGCAGGGTCTATAAATAAATACTGGAAACGTAACAGTGATGCAGATTATTAATCTCACACAACACGGATATTTCTTGATGTCACTCTAAACTTTATCTAAATGCACTATACATTTCAATCCTGAAAATCTCTTTTGAAAATGTTAATTACTTGTAATTCATTATTTTTGTGTGCTCAATGAGTAAACCGTCCTATTTTCATCGGCTTTCCATGACAGACCAGATTTCAGACTAGGCTAGCTAGCAAAAGATCTTCATAAAATAAATCAAAACCTCGAAACTTAACCTCCCTCCCACTAGTGACAATGACTTTTAGATAAAATTTAAGTTGAGATATATATGAGATAGTAGTAAAGTCTTTTACATCAGTGTCAAGCTTTTAGAGTCCAAAGTCCTAAAAATGAACATGCTTCTTGAATCAAAACTTTTTTTAAAAAAATCTTGAAAAGACTAGAAGGTTGTGGGTTTTTTTTTAAAATAATAATTTTTGGTACTATTATAATATCACACTATTTGCTAGTATCAAAACAGGTTTTTGTATAAAAAATATGTATCATTTTAAAACATCTTTCAGATCAAGTGTATGAGTTTAAGTAAACAATAAAGTGTAATAGTTTAAGTAAACAATAAAGTGTACTAATATTTCATATGCAGCCGACAAAATTACATTCAAACAACTCATTTACATTTCAGACAACAAATGATAACTTTCAGCTTAATAAGCAAACGTAACTGGCTTCCAAAACGATACTTCCAAACTGACTTGCACATACCTTATACCCGTACAATTTATGAAAAGCTGATTTATTGACATACATATCAGGCATGCCGATAATTAAATAAATGTCAGTTTCTCGGGAAACAGGGTTCGATTCTGAATCCATTTCTCGATGTGAATTCTCTAAGCCAATCTAAGGACACGAATCTATGTCACTCAAGCGTAGAGTGGTTTATCTGCCCTTAGCAACTGAATCCAGCGAGTCTTGGTATACAGCAATTATTAATCAAGCTATCAGTTATTATTATCATGCCAGAAATGCTAACCCGCGAAGACTCAATTTTTCAACCGTTTTTCTTTCTTGAATCAACACAGTTTAATTCGATTTACTCACATTATTATACAAGATACAAGTACATATTTTTAAAAAATATAAATAGTCGTTAATTTTATTTGATCTCGGTCACGTTGTTCCGAAAAATGATAATTATGCAAATTATACTGTGTGAGGATCTTGGTTGTAAAAATGATAATTATGCAAATTATACTGTGTGAGGATCTTGGTTGTAAAAATGATAATTATGCAAATTATACTGTGTGAGGATCTTGGTTGTAAAAATGATAATTATGCAAATTATACTGTGTGAGCATCTTGGTTATATAAATTATAATTATGCGAATTATACTGTGTGAGCATCTTGGTTATATAAATTATAATTATGCAAATTATATTGTGTGAGGATCTTGGTTATATAAATTATAATTATGCGAATTATACTGTGGGAGGATCTTGGTTATATAAATTATAATTATGCAAATTATACTGTGTGAGCATCTTGGTTATATAAATTATAATTATGCGAATTATACTGTGGGAGGATCTTGGTTATATAAATTATAATTACGCAAATTACACCGTGGGGGTGAGGATCTTGATTCTTTATAAATAATAATTACGCGAATTACACTGTGTGAGGATCTTGATTCTTTATAAATATAATTACGCGAATTACACCGTGTGAGGATCTTGGTTCTTTAAAAATGATCATTAAAACCAGTTCACACAAAATAGCATTAGATGACTACTGTAGTACTGAAATGGGTCTGTTTATAAGTATAGCGTACTAAAATGGCTGCAAAAGTCTTTATTTTCACCATATTAGCAATGTTAATGTCTGGTTGTCTATTAATTTGTAAAACTGTAACGAGAAATCCATTGCAATTAAGAATATAGTGAGATGTATGGATAGTTTGATTATAAAAGTTGGTGCACTCATAACTGCCTTCAGTTTTGATGGGCAGTTACAAGTGTCGGTGGGAGATGGTTCCAGGGTTAAGTTTTTTAAGTAATAATTGTTCAGGTCTACCCCACTTCTAACTGCGACTCAAAGGGCATCACTCATATTGTTTACAAACTACCTCACACATTCTTATATCAGTTTGATGTTTCTGAATATGTTCAGTATACAGTACTTTCAAGGTAGGAATATATCTCTCTTAACATTATTTTTGCTTTTATCAAGTTTTCAACGGTCTTGCAATGTCAAAACTAAAAGTATTCTTTCTAGTTTCAGTATATCTACACCCGGAATTAACTCTTTTAAAGTAAATTATATGCAGTGTTAACTAAGACATTTAAATAAACTACACCCAGTGTCTTTTAAGTAAACTACACTTGGTGTTAATTGACTTTTAAGTAAACTACACCCATTGTAAGTGTCATTTAAATAAACATACCCAGTGTTAATTGTCTTTTAAGTATACTACTCCCAGTGTAATTAAGTCTTTTAAGTAATCTACACCCATTGTAACTGTCATTTAAATAAACCATACCCACTGTTAACTGTATTTTATGTAAACTGCAACCAGTGTTAAGTGGCTCTTAAGTATACTACACCAAGTGTTAACTGTATTTTATGTATACTGCAACCAGTGTTAAGTGGCTCTTAAGTATACTACACCAAGTGTTAACTGTATTTTATGTATACTGCAACCAGTGTTAAGTGGCTCTTAAGTATACTACACCAAGTGTTAACTGTATTTTATGTATACTACACCCAGTGTTAAGTGGCTCTTAAGTATACTACACCAAGTGTTAACTGTATTTTATGTATACTGCAACCAGTGTTAAGTGGCTCTTAAGTATACTACACCAAGTGTTAACTGTATTTTATGTATACTACACTCAGTGTTAAGTGGCTCTTAAGTATACTACACCAAGAATTAACTGTATTTTATGTATACTACACCCAGTGTTAACTCTCTCTTAAGTTACTACACCGAATGTTAACTACCCACCACAGCCTCTTAAGTAAACACGTTCCTATGTTTTGTTGTTTGGTTTTGTATTAGTTACCTAGAATGTCATAATGAAATATTGCATTAGTTATCTAGTAATTCCATAATGTCTATTATTGTACTAGTTATCTAGTATTGTACTAGTTATCTTACTATGTCATAATGTCTGGTCTTATACTAGTTATCTAGCTTTCGTTAACGTTTGTAAATTATATCTCTGTTTTGCTTTCGTTAAGTGCAATGATGCACACATTGTTTTCACTAGCATTTGTTAATTGCATTCCTGTATTGCTTTCCCTAAAGTCTGTTAACTGCATTCCTGTATTGCTTTCCCTAACGTCTGTTAACTGCATTCCTGTATTGCTTTCCACTGACGTTTATTAACTTCATAGATGTGTTGTTTTTTTCCTGACTTTTGTTGCATAATAGTTTGCATTGATGAGTTGTTACTAATGATGTGTTGCTTACATCGTCCTATTGTTTACAATGATGTGTTGCTTACATCGTCCTATTGTTTACAATGATGTGATGCTTACATCGTCCTTTTGTTTACAATGATTTGTTGCTTACATCGTCCTATTGTTTACAATGATGTGTTGCTTGCAGTATGCTCTCTTTAAATATTATGTTCAGTTCTAGTAGGTATTAAAGACAATTCCAGATCAATTTTGTAAGACAGTTCAAAGTTACATGTGTGTTCAGTTCTAGTAGGTATTTAAGACAATTCCAGATCAATTTTGTAAGACAGTTCAAAGTTACATGTGTGTTCAGTTCTAGTAGGTATTTAAGACAATTCCAGATCAATTTTGTAAGACAGTTCAAAGTTACATGTGTGTTCAGTTTTAATAGGTATTTAAGACAATTCCAGATCAATTTTGTAAGACAGTTCAAAGTTACATGTGTGTTCAGTTTTAGTAGGTATTAAAGACAATTCCAAATGTTCAGTTTGTAAGACATTCAAAAAGTTCCACATGGGTTCAGTTTTAGTATTTTGTGAGACAGTTCAAAGTTAAATGTTCAGTTTTAGCAGGTTGTAAAAAATTTCAAATTTCTATGTTCAATTTTAGCAGGTTGTAAGATAGTTCAAAACTCCACCTATGTTCAGTTTTAGCAGGTTGTATAAGACAGCTAAAGTTCCACCTTGTTCAGTTTTAGCAGGTTGTATAAGACAGTTCAAAGTTCTAGCTGTGTTCAGTTTTATGCGGAAAGATTATCATTGCGTTACTCATGCGTCATTCGCTTGTAAGTACTAATCCATTGATCCCCATACACACTTGTAAGTACTAATCCATTGATCCCCATACACACTTGTAAGTACTAATCCATTGACCTTCATACACACTTGTAGGCCTAAGTACTAATCCATTGACCTCCATACACACCTGCCCTCATGCATTTGATTGTAAAATCTATTCGTATCTCCATAATACGCTATTGTACTCAATTACCTTTACGTAAATATTCAACACACACACACACACACACACACACACACACACACACACACACACACACACACACACACACACACACACACATCCAGTACGGACAAATTCTAAAAGGCTACAACTTTATTGATGACAGACTTAACCAACAAATATCTATGGGAATGGAAATTTGAGAGAAACGGTTGGGGGCAGTTAATCATGTTAAATTTAGTTCGTGTATCTGTGCCAGACGTTTCCTTCTCGACTGACGTGTTTAATTTATGACACCGCAAAACATGTACAGGCCGCATCATGTCATTTACGGCTCAGCTATAAGGAAAACGAGCGTCTTTGTAAGGAGAAATAGGTCAGAGGTCAGAGAGATGACAAGCAGAAATATACGTTCGCGTTTATTGTCTAACAGATAAAAATAACTCCATCTTTTTTGTTGTGACGTATGGGACGTGGTGACGTGAAGTAACGAGTGTTTCCTGTAACTTACTTCAAAGCCAAGTTAAGACATCTATTTTTAGAATTACAAAGAATGATGGTGAGAGAGAAGTACTGAAGTTGTTACCTACAACAGTTACGCACGACCCTACACACACACTTTTGATCAGTACGTACTATATTATTGACTTTTGATGATTATACACTATATTATGCACTTTTCATAAGTGTACACTATTTATGCACTTTCGATAATTATATAGTAGTATATTATGTACTTTTGATAAGTATACACGATATTATGTACTTTTGATACATATACACTATATTATGGACATTTGATTATAAGTATACACTATATTGTGGACTTTTGATAAGTATACACTATATTATGGTCTTTTGATAATTATACACTATATTATTCACTTTTGATAAGTATGTACTATATTATGTACTTATGATAAATATACATTAAGCATACTAATCGCCTCTGTATCTCTTGCAGAAATCTCCACATATTATGTCTCCGTTACTAAGAAAAGGAGCTCTGTAAGGTTTGCTTACAAGAAATTGTGAAAGAAGTTCAGTTGGCTAACATGATGGCCTGAAAGAGTTTGTTACGACTAGGCTTGAAGGAGGCTTTAACTTGTTCAAGAAACTTCAATTGCTTACAAGGACTGAAAAAGACTTCAATTGCTAACAAGATTGCCTGAACAAAGATTTGAATTGCCACAAGAATGCTTGAAAAAGATTCAATTGCTTAAAAGGTTTGAAAAACTTCGATTGCTGCAAGAAGACATGAAAAGGACTATTTGTTTTCAAGCAGGCATGAAGGTTTGAAAATGACATCATTTGCTTACAAAAAGGCCTGAAAAGACATCATTTGCTCACAAAAAGGCCTAGAAAGACTCATTTACATACAAAAGGTCTGAAAAGTCTCATTTACATACACAAATGTCTGAAAAGACTTCGATTACTGACCAAAATGTCTGAAAAAGACTTCGTTTGTTTACAAATGAGTGCTTGATACAGTTCCTAATCTGTGAGTGCTCGAATAAAATATAAGGTGCAATTTAATTTATACTAACTAAACATGTTCTATCGATTTAAAGTAATGTTTTTTCCAAGTTTTATCTTATCTATTATTTTGGAGTTGTTGTTTTTTTTTTGTTGTCTTTTTTGTACAAGCACATCCTTTGCGCTCAGCAACATGCCTCGTCAACTTTGTGTTGACCTACTTCTTAATTACTCTCAACAAGCAGCACAAATACACTCATGACTGTGACAAAAAATGTTGAGTTGAGTTATTATCTTAATTTTAGCCAGCAACATCAAACTGTGTATCTCCGCTGACAACCTGCTTATACCAAATAAAATTGTTTTGTTAATGAATTTTAATGTAATGAACTAGAATCGACAAATTGTTGGCTTTCTTCGAATGACCTAATTAAACATATGCTGGCATACAGATAAGGTTTTATAAGAAAAATACTTTAAAGATATTAACTTTCATTTACTATCAGATAAACTTTACTAATAAATATTAAATTCATTTATTATAAACATGCTTTGATAGGCTACAGGTAAATGATTATATTCTGACATGATGTTATTGTAATTACTAGTCTGTTTAGTTTGTGTTTCCAGAAATAATTCATAAAATTGTTTCACTAACTGCATTTCGTATTTCACATTTTGTACCGTTATTTATATTTGTTACCAGACTATTATTTTCTCACATCGCACAACAAATTTTCCGCTTGTGACTGGAAAAGAGTTTCGTGGAAAGAGATTGTCACTCGTGTATCTTGTGACTGGAAAAGAGTTTCGTGGAAAGAGATTGTCACTCGTGTATCTTGTAACTGCACTGTGAATTGACACGCATGTAACTCGTCATTCCCCCCAAATTAAAGTGCTGACAATTCGTGATCTCTATTTCTCCCACACATGTGTCAGAGTAAAATTGGTATTTCTCAGGTCTGGCGCATTGTAAAACAAAATATGTCAGTGTAAAACTGGTATTTCTCAGACCTGATGCACTGTAAACGAAAAGATGTATTCCAGTCCACCTTTCGTCAGTTAGCTGTAATTAAGAAAGTCCGTCACAGTTTGCAATATAGCAATTCTCAAGTCTGATGTTCTGTATTTTTTTTTTTAAGTGACACAATTAGTCAGTCTGGAATTTTTCAAGTCTGATGTTCTGTATTTTTTAAAGTGTCACAATTAGTCAGTCTGGTATTTCTCAGGTCTGATTTTCTGTATTTTTTTATAAGTATCACAATTTGTCAGAATGGTATTTCTCAGGTCTGATTTTCTGTATTTTTTTAAAGTATCACAATTTGTCAGAATGGTATTTCTCAGGTCTGATGTATTGTAATAATAATGCTTACGGTTCGAAATCAGGTCTGGTGTTATCTAATAAAACTACATCACATTTCTAAATTGTGCATATTTTTAGGCCTTGAGATCTGTAGTTTAAAAATTAGTCTAAGGTCGTTGTCTGCTATTTCGCACTGTAATCAAAATATAAATTTTCAGTTATCTTCAATCTTCGTATTTAGTAGCGATATCAAACTTTGTTTTAACAGGTGATGTCAATCTTTGTATTTAGTAGCGTATCAAACTTTGTTTTAACAGGTGATGTCAATCTTCATATTTAGTAGCGATATCAAACTGTTTTTACAGGTGATGTCAATCTTCGTATTTAGTAGCGATATCAAACTGTTTTTACAGGTGATGTCAATCTTCGTATTTAGTAGCGATATCAAACTGTTTTTACAGGTGATGTCAATCTTCATATTTAGTAGCGATATCAAACTGTTTTTACAGGTGATGTCAATCTTCATATTTAGTAGCGATATCAAACTGTTTTTACAGGTGATGTCAATCTTCGTATTTAGTAGCGATATCAAACTTTGATTTTTTACATGTAATGTATTTCTTCATATTTAGTAGCGATATCAAACTGTTTTTACAGGTGATGTCAATCTTCGTATTTAATAGCGATATCAAACTTTGATTTTACAGGTAATGTATTTACAGTTGATGTCAATCTTTGCATTTACAAGCGATATCAAACTTTGAATTGCTTTTTGTATTAATCTCAGGTCATCCAACTGTGTCCAAGGAAGTCGTTTTTACAAATGAATTCTCAAATCATCTACATAGGATTAAAATCTCGATGTTTTTAAATGACGCCTCACTTCATATACTATATATCTTGGAACGTGATGCTTACAAATGACGCCTCACTTCATATAATATATATCTTGGAACGTGATGCCTACAAATGACGCCTCATTTCATATACTATATATCTTGGAACGTGATGCTTACAAATGACGCCTCACTTCATATACTATATATCTTGGAACGTGATGCTTACAAATGACGCCACAATTCATTCACGATATCTTTTTTAATATTAATGTTCATAAGGTACATAAATGACGCCTCAGTTCATCAATTATTTCTTGATTCTTGGAACAGGCATTTAGATGTTTTCATTTACTCAAATTAATGACGTATCATCGGTATTTTCTTGTTAATGGCCAAGGGGAAAGAGACAGCCTTCCCTAGATCCCCTCTTGAAACTATCTAGAGACCGGAAGTGCCAACCAGTACTCTTTGAACGTGTTGCAGGAGATGAGAAGGATGGGTGCATCTCAATCTCCCGTATATACTGTACACTCGCTCCGACCAATCGTTATACACTTCAAAGTTACAGCCAGGTCAACGAAAAATATGTACATGTTCGTATTTACTGGCAGCAATACATGTAACAAACTTTAAACTAGATTAAAAAAATATTTGCATTGTACTAAAATATATGTAATAATGCTTTTAATTAAAAAATATACAGTGTAATATACTAATTAATTTGGAATTCAATATACTATAAAACAGAATTTTTAATAATGTACTAAGGTATACCATAAAAACAAAAAGAAATGTGTACATCATACTGACTCAGATTGCAATAAATTATTGCAACTCAGTGGACTAGATATGTAAGAAGATAATAAAAAAGAAAAGTTCATTATTTAGTTTATGGAAGTCACTATGTAAACAGATGAATAATAAAATTGAAATGTTTTATATTATATAGATACATTATGTGTTTAAATAATGTTATTTACCCTTTACACAGAATAACGTTAATTACTCTCTACACAGTATAACATTAATTGCTCTCTACACAGAATAATGTTACTCTCTACACAGAATAATGATACTCTCTACTCAGAATAGCACGTTACTTACTCTCTACACAGAAAACGTTACTTACTCTCTACACAGAATAACATTACTTACTCTCTACATAGCTTGCTTGCGTGGAATATCCCATTTAAGTGTTCGTCACTGAACGGGGTACATTCTTTGCCGCAAGCTATTCCATCACAGGCTTGTGCAAATGGAGGAGTGACCCGGCTAACATGGTTGCTCAACGTTCCAGTGAATTTTAGCATCATCTTCCACCTAGTACATATGAGAACCAACAGTAAGGTAGTGTTTTGCCAAATGAAAGCTACTAAATAGATTGTGAAGTAGGCCCATCCCTTCATCTCTACATCCTTACAGTAAAAGTAGTTGACAAACATCAGGTTGACGCAACTTTTTTCAAGTAACGCAACTTTACAAATAAAGTCAACATTATTTCAATATAAATATTATTGATCTATTTGTTAGTTAATTGTTGTTTTTTAAAAGTTATGACGTAATCAGGCTTAAGAATAATCAGTGAACATTGTCACTCTCAGGGTGGCCATAAAAAACAGAAATTGTGAGTGACATTTTCTGGAAAAGTAGACACAAGTGGTATTATTGGGAAAAACTGGACCGGCACTCTACGTGTTACGAAAGTTTTAGATGTATGTATCGCGAGAGTTCTTGATCTACGTGTTGCGAGAGTTCACAAACATCCATGATTACCACTGTTTCACAAACAGCCCTCCCTGTATACCATTGTTTCACAAATATCCACATTACACTGCTATTCACAGACATACATGTGTACAACTAGGTTTTACAGACAGCCATGTATACCACTGTGTTTCACAGACATCCATGTATACCACTTGATTGAGTAGCTCTCGACGTATTCTTTAATTTCATTGAGTAAACAAGTGAGTCTAGGTAGTGATGGGCGTGGGTTTTAGTCTGAGAAAACTTGATGCAAGGTTGTACTTATTCTTTTTAAATATTGTTTAACTTTTTCTTTTTTATTAAAGTTTTGTTAATATTTCAGTCTCGCATACATGTTAGTACGTTTGTTTGTTGTCATAAATTGAGCTATTTTAGGGACTTTTTATTGAGAAAATTGATTTTGGTACTGGAAGAATTGTTGTCAGCGGTACAAGGGAAGTGAACTCTCATGTATGTGCTGCAGATGAAGAACGCGAGGTCAGCGGTACAAGGAAAGTGAACTCTCATGCATGTGCTGCAGATAAAAAACGCGAGGTCAGCGGTACAAGGGAAGTGAACTCTCATGCATGTGCTGCAGATGAAAAACGCGAGGTCAGCGGTACAAGGGAAGTGAACACTCATGCATGTGCTGCAGATGAAAAACGCGACAGTATGCAGCACGAGTGTTCAAGAAGAGCGCCAGACCACGCTGCTGTGACTGCCAACAATGCACGGTCCTGACAAGCTACTCACCTGAACAAAGGGAAGGAATTCAGCACTAAAGCATTACCATTAAATAAAACAAAACTCCCCTAGCTGCATCTCTAAAGTACTGACTGTGAAAAAGTAATGATTCAAGAGGTGTATAGAATTACTGAATAGTTTGTTCAAATTGAGAACTATTAACTGAAAAAAGCATTATGTCAAGGTAAGTTCATAGTACGCTGTATTTGATTTACATTATTCTTTCAATTATAATTAACAAATGTTAAGTGTGGTACATTGTAGTGTAACTGTACTCTAATTTTTTTTAATTATCAAATATTCTTGTTAACTTTTATTTCCTTATTTTCATCTACTGTTAACTATGGCATAATTATTGTAGAGTAACTGTACTTTATTTAATTATCAAATAATGTTGTTAATTGTTTATTTCATTATTTGCATGTAATGTTAAGTGTGGCATATTGTAGTGTAATTGTACTGTAATTCTTCTTGTATGTTATTAATTGTCACTAATTTAATTTTAACGACGTCGCCTTCATAAAATACATACACCTGTACGTGAAGGTGGATTAAGGCACAAATGAGAAAATTAGAATTAATTCATGAATACACGTCACACTATGTATAGTACGACAGTAGCACGTACTTGGATGTTAATAAAGAACGCTTAGATAAAAAGATCAGTGAGTGCTTTGGTAAAAGGATCAATGAGTGCTTTGGTAAAAAGATCAATGGACCTTATTAGAACGTCTGCTGATAAGAGATCAATGAGTGCTTTGGTAAAAAGATCAATGAGTACTTTGGTAAAAAGATCAATGAGTGCTTTGGTAAAAAGATCAATGAGTACTTTGGTAAAAAGATCAATGAGTGCTTTTGGCATGAAGAGCTGTTTTAGGACGTCACTATTTTTGGTACGTTAATAAGAAATTAGGGAAGGTTTCTGAGGAGTCAACACTGGTTATGTGGGTAAGAATAGTTTGGAAATATCTCGATGGGTGCTTTGATAGAAAACATCAAAGGGAGTGTTTATAACGCATTAATGAATGTTTGAAACATCAAAGGGAGTGTTTATAATGCATTACTGAATGTTTGAAACATCAAAGGGAGTGTTGTGTTTATAATGCATTATTGAATGTTTGAAACATCAAAGGGAGTGTTTATAATGCATTACTGAATGTTTGAAACATCAAAGGGAGTGTTTATAATGCATTACTGAATTTTTGAGACATTATTGACTGTTTTCGTACAACAGTAGTGGATGTTTCATACGATAAATAAGCGACTACTTCAGTAAGATATTATTAAATATTTGAATTTATATTATCAGTGGTGGGGGGGGGGGGTGATAAGGCATCAATTCGCCTGTTGTTAAGACATCAATGGTTGCTATGGTAGAACATAACTGTGTTTTGTAGAGGGGGGGGGGCAGTAAAGGTATTGCTAAGTCATCAGGGAATGTCTTTTCTAGGACGTCAAGAAATGCTCTGGAAGGAGACATCAAATGGTATGTTGGTAAGACAGCAATGAATGTGTTGATACAACGTGTGTAACTCATTTGGAAAGATACAAGGCTAGTAGGATATCACATGTGGAAAAAATATAAGCGAACAATTGTATTTTAAATAGCGTTAATTGCAACTTATTACTTTAGGTCGCACTCCTATAAATCATGTCAAACACTGTAAACCAAGTCACGCAAAATAATGTCATACTCTGTAAACTGTAATACACTTTAAATCATGTCAAACGGTGTAAACCAAGTCGCACAAAATAATAATGTCATACTCTGTAAATTGTAATACACTATAAATCATGTCAAGCACTGTAAACCAAGTAACACACAAACCAAATAATGTCATATAACTGTAATACTACTTTAAATCATGTCACACACTTAATACCATATAATATATCTTTCTCTTGTTTTCTTTTATACTTTGCTACCCGTAACTATTAGTAGTATTAGTTGTCTACGATATCAAATCTTATCAAATCAAGGTGTTAGAAACTGACTTTGATAATCCTCTCCCAGTCAGGGCTCGAGTTATTAAAAAAAAATACATACATAGATGGTCTTCGAATGTTCTTTCTTTTCTAAAGTTTATTACTTCAAAGTTTAATTTTAAAAAGTAACTCATTCATTCGCAGGTATTCTTCACTCGAATAATCAAATGTTCTATAATGTCCAGTCTTTTTAAAGTGTTCTACAATGTCCAGTCTTTGTAAAGTGTTCTATAATGTCCAGTCTTTTTAAAGTGTTCTACAATGTCCAGTCTTTGTAAAGTGTTCTATAATGTCCAGTCTTTGTAAAGTATTCTATAATGTCCAGTCTTTTTAAAGTGTTCTACAATGTCCAGTCTTTTTAAAGTATTCTATAATGTCCAGTTTTCTTTTAAACTTTTTATAGTGTTCCATAATATCCAGTCTTATTTTAAACATTTTATAGTTTTGTATCAGAGTGAACAATGTCTTAATTATCTAGTGTTTATAGTTTTATATTAGAATAAACAATGTCTTAATTATCTAGTGTTTATAGTTTTGTATTAGAGTGAAATGTCTTAATTATCTAGTGTTTATAGTTTTGTATTAGAGTGAACAATGTCTTAATTATCTAGTGTTTATAGTTTTGTATTAGAGTGAACAATGTCTTAATTATCTAGTATTTATAGTATTAGAATGAACAATGTCTTAATTATCTAGTATTTATAGTATTAGAATGAATAATGTCTTAATTATCTAGTGTTTATAGTTTTGTATTAGAATGAACAATGTCTTAATTATCTAGTATTTATAGTATTAGAATGAATAATGTCTTAATTATCTAGTGTTTATAGTTTTGTATTAGAATGAACAATGTCTTAATTATCTAATGTTTATAGTATTAGAATGAACAATGTCTTAATTATCTAGTGTTTATAGTTTTGTATTAGAATGAACAATGTCTTAATTATCTAGTGTTTATAGTTTTGTATTAGAATGAGCAATGTCTTAATTATCTAGTCAGGAATGATTCTTAGTACAAAGTGAAGACGTCTTTAGCAATAATTTACTAGTGATGAATTTCAGTCAGTTTGAACACTGTGTATGTCTCAATAATTTACTAGTGATGAATTCAGTCAGTTTGAACACTGTGTATGTCTCAATAATTTACTAGTGATGAATTTCAGTCAGTTTGAACACTGTGTATGTCTCAATAATTTACTAGTGATGAATTTCAGTCAGTTTGAACAATGTGTATGTCTAAATAATTTACTAGTGATGAATTTCAGTCAGTTTGAACACTGTGTATGTCTCAATAATTTACTAGTGATGAATTTGTCAGTTTGAACACTGTGTATGTCTCAATAATTTACTAGTGATGAATTTCAGTCAGTTTGAAAACTGTGTACGTCTCAATAATTTATTAGTTAAGGATCTGGGTCAGTTTGGACAATGTATGGATGTATCTCAATAATTTGTTAGTTATGGGTGGGTTCGAGTCAGTTTGCACACTGTTTGATTTATCTAGTCAGGTAAGATATTTTAGTATTATATTTTAGCATATATTTATTAGTTTTATGTAAGATTTTTTAGTATTAAATTTTAGCATATATTTATTAGTTATAGGTATGAGTCTGAAAACTGTCTTGACTGTCTAGTCAGGTAAGATTTTTTTAGTATTAATTTTTAGCATATATTTATTAATTATAGATCTGAGTCTGTCTGAATACTGTCTTGAACTATCTAGTCAGAAAAGAATCCTGAAAGATTTTTTACAGTCTTTTAGTTTTCATCTATTCTTTCTGGATGTAAGTTAGTCTGGATAAGAGTGTCTCTAGTTATTAAAGATTCCTGACACTGAATGATCAATCTTTTAGTCAGAATATAACATTGTGGTTTTGCTTCACATAATAATTCCAAAAATAAATAGTTGTTTACATTATATATTTACTAAATTCCTGACACGATTTAGAAGTATATATTTTGGGGCGTCACTGACAAGGCCTGGAAGTATATATTTAAGGTATCCCTGACAGTCTAAAAGTATATATTTATGATTATCCTTGACATTGAAAGTATTTATTTATAAAAGCTCCCTGACATTTCATGGCAGTACATATTGATAGGTGACCTTGATGCTGACTTGAAGTGTATTTTATAAGAGTTCCCTACCACTCTCTGGAAGTATATTTTTATAAGACGCTGAATGAATCGCAACTGCATTAATTGCACTCAGCATAGCACTCCAAGGTCATGATTTATTTGGAACTGATGGCGTATTTCCAACCTCCCATTTCACTGAAAGCCCACTTCACTAACTTCTCATTTCACTGATAATTTGTTTCACTAACCTCCCATTTCACTGAAAGCCCGCTTCACAAACTTCTCATTTCATTGATAACTTGTTTCACTAACCTCCCATTTCACTGAAAACCCGCTTCACAAACTTCTCATTTCATTGATAACTTGTTTCACTAACCTCCCATTTCACTGAAAACCCGCTTCACAAACTTCTCATTTCATTGATAACTTGTTTCACTAACCTCCCATTTCACTGAAAGCCCGCTTCACAAACTTCTCATTTCATTGATAACTTGTTTCACTAACCTCCCATTTCACTGAAAGCCCGCTTCACAAACTTCTCATTTCATTGATAACTTGTTTCACTAACCTCCCATATCACTGAAGGCCCGCTTCACAAACTTCTCATTTCATTGATAACTTGTTTCACTAACCTCCCATTTCACTGAAAACCCGCTTCACAAACTTCTCATTTCATTGATAACTTGTTTCACTAACCTCCCATTTCACTGATAACTCGATTCACGAACGTTTCGTATTACTGAAATCTTATTTCGCTTCAGGTGAATAACACTTGTTACTTCTGGCGCTACATTCAGCTGGCATCCAGTTACACCACTGGCAATCGTTCGCATTCAAGTCATTCAGTAAAAGAAATAAATGTATATATGTCTCTCGTCAATAATTATACCGTGTACCTAGTGCTAAAAAAGTAGTCAACTTGAAAGTGTACTTTAGTTATGCAAAGCTCAGCACACAAAAATTAACATATAAACAACATTTTTTTTTAAAAAGCACACACCACGTGACAGTGATCCAGGTATTTCACTTGCCATTCATCGTCCTCCATAGCTTGTCGCGAATCCATTCACTGACGTCATAGCAAAACTTCCACAACCTGATGTAACTGTTGATCAAAAAGTAAAAGTTAGGCGACAGAGACAAGTGCGGCCTCTATTGGAAACTGAACCTTTGTCCGTTAATAATGTCCTTTTCCGTTCGTAATGGAACCACCCTCCTTTTGACTCTAGGGATCGGCCTCAATTCTGGCACGAAACAAGACGAGTTGTCTGGCACGAAACAAGACGAGTTGTCTGGCATGAAAGAAAGCGAGATGCCATGAAGGAAGTGCCTGCAGATTGAGCGTACTAATAAGTCACGGTAGTATTCTGTAAGGTGCGCACTTTGACAGCAGTCAACTTCCAACTCCCGAGCTGCAGTCCTTCAAACGGAAACACCACTACGCCAAAGTTTGCAGTTCAAAGCGTAAACTGCTCTCGTTCGAATGTACACTTCAGATTCCAGACACATTCTCTGCGAGGAAGCCACACCCCAAATGCAAACTTTTGTCTGCACGCGCACACAGCGCAGACTGGGCTGTCAGTGCTAGCTCACTTGGCACAGCGCGAGATAGACTAATTACCGTTGAGCCGCTGGAAACGTGTATATACATACCCTACCTCCCTTCTCAACTATTTTCTTTTCTCTTAAGCCACCGATACTCCATCATTACAACACGATGTGAGCACATTTGTGTCAGTTACCCGGCTCAATTAACACAACTGCGAAGAATTTTATGTTAGATTGATGCTTTTCGTTGTATTGAGTCAATTGAATTACTTCTCATGCCAGCCAATCGATAGCATGATTACCTGTGTAATTAGACTCTTAGACACTTCCTTACCCAGAGCGTGCTATTGACGGCGTGTGGCGTGAGGCTGGCATCAAGTCGATCTTCACTAAATTCATCACAGATTATTTGGAGTTTTACGCCCCCTTACAACTGTCGCTCATTTCGCAGACAGGCGCAAGCACCAGGGTAAAATTTATGTCATAGAAAAGATACAGTGCCGCTGGTAGAAATATTAAAGGAGGTTGGGTGGAAATACTAAGAGTAGAAAAGGGGGGTCGGGTCGATTTTCGAGACGGAATTTTACCCCGGGCAGATGATAATGCTGCACTATTTTTTTTTTTTCTTAGTGACTTTCTTTGTGACATTTATTCTCACTTGCTTCTTGACTGACTTAACTTTTAGTGGCATATTATTGAGTGACTTATTTAATTATAACTTGTGTAATGGCATACTGTTGAGTGACTTATTTAATTATAACTTATGTAATGGCATAGTGTTGAGTGACTTATTTAATTATAACTTATGTAATGGCATAGTGTTGAGTGACTTTTTTAAAATTAAAACTTGTGTAATGGCTTAATGTTGAGAGACTTATTTAATTATAACTTAGATAATGGCTTAGTGTTTAGTGATTTATTTAATTATAACTTGTTTAGTGGGCTTAGTGTTGAGTGACAATAAGTGATTTTCGTATTTAAGAGTTTGTGTACTGAGTAACTTGTTTTATGACTGACAGTGACTAATTTCGTAATTTGTCCTTCGTTTACTTACTAGTTAGCAATGTGCCTTTATTTCAAAAGTTATTAGTTACAGTCATAGTTATTAGTTACAGTCATAGTTAATAGTTACAGTCATAGTTATTAGTTACAGTCACGTTTACTAGTTATGGCTATAAGATGCAGCTTTTTGGTTACGGTTATAAAGTGTTAGATAATAATTAAATCAGAATTTAGTTGTTAGCTGACTGTAGGGATAGTGGTGTTCTCTAGCTTGTGGCCCTCAAAGCAGTCTGCAAATGTCAATCTGTGAAAAGGCAGTTTGTGAATGGCAATCTGTGAAAGGCAGTCTGTGGAAATCTTAATAGCAGAGCACGTGCAGCACGAAAACAGGTCACGCATGGCTGCGCGCAAGCTGCTTATAATGCAAACCAGAATCCCAGAGACCAGTTTCAACCTGAAAGCCTGTCAGATCTCGTGCAGCCCCAACTCCGTCTCTACTTAATCGGCCCCTCCCTTTCTATCTAAAATGGCCTGATTCTAGCTATCTCTGTAAATGATCTAGCCTTAACTGTCTATCTATACAGCCTAGCCTGTTTTATATCTAAATGACCTCACCTTAACTCTACCTAAATGGCCTAGTCTACTATTTAACTAAATGACTTAACCCTAATTCTATAAAAGACTTAGCTTTGAACTGTACTAAATGGAATAGCCCCACTCTCTACTTAAATGTCATAACTTTAACTCTCTATTTAAATGGCCTAGCCTACTATTTAACTAAATGGCATACTTATAACTCTCTCTTTTTTAAGCGATCTGGTCATAACGCCTCGAGAACATTAGAAAGGTCCTCAATCTTGTGTAGTATCCGCTTGGTTTCAGTTAGTAGATATTCCCCCGCCCCCCCCCCCCCCCATCACCTGTCAGTAATTCGCGTGTCTATTACACGACACGGCTAGCTTACACTTCTGGAGATCACTGAACGGTGAACTAAGCCAGATGAAATATAATAAAGATCATTTTTTTTTAAAAAAACGTTATCCTCGCGAGGTGTTTTTTTTATCTATTTATTATTATTTAGGCAGTAGTTATAGAAAACAAACTAGTCACTAAATGTGGGTGATACACATAATTTGGAATTATCTCCATTCAAAGGGAGTGAGGTCCCGAACATTTTGATGGCAGGAAACAGGCATCAGATTGCAGTTTTCTTTCTTACAAACGCCTAAAGTTACACAGTGTGCCCAGAATAATAACTTTGAAGTGCGCAGGACTATAAATTTGACATTTGGACATAAAATCTAACAGATGTGCACTTGAAAGTACAAGGACGAGTTAATGCTAAGGCTAGAAGAAAAAAGATACACATGTTGGGTTATTGGAACGGCCGGGGAATGAAATACAAAATATTGGTAAATTAATTGTAAAGACGGGGGTGGGATGAAGTACAAGTATTGGATTAATGGTGAGAGGGGGGGAAGAGGGCAGAATACAAGTACTGGATTCATTAACTGTAAGTATGTTGTGTGTGTGTGTGTAGTGGCACAAATACTGGGTTAATTGATTGTATGGCCATGGCGAAACAGTACAAGTGCTAGGATTAATGAACTGTAAGACCAGAGAAGAATATACAATTATTTTTTATACTGACTTAATGGTACTACTATATGAATAAATTACATGCGCTGCGCTAATGATATGAGAAGTGGAAACAATACAATTAATTACAAACAGATCAGAGAAAACAATACAATCAATAGGTAAATTAATTGTAAGGTCCGGTAGGGGATGGGAAGTACAAGTATTGGAATAATTAATTGTAAGGTCAGAGACTCAGAGAGCACAAATGCATGTACTGGGTTAATTAACTGTAAGGTAAGGGAAAATAATAAAAGTCTAGGTTAATTAATCGTAGGCCAGGGGAAATAATGCAAATACTGGGTTAATTAATCGTAAGGCCAAGGGAAATAATGCAAATACTGGGTTAATTAATCGTAAGGCCAGGGGAAATAATGCAAATACAGGGTTAATTAAGGTCAGGGGAAATAATGCAAATACTAGGTTAATTAATCGTAAGGCCAGGGGAAATAATGCAAATACCTGGTTAATTAATCGTAAGGCCAAGGGAAATAATGCAAGTACCTGGTTAATTAATCGTAAGGCCAAGGGAAATAATGCAAGTACCTGGTTAATTAATCGTAAGGCCAGGGAAACAATAAAAATATTTGGTTACTGCAAGGCCAGAGGAAAAAGTACAGATACTGAGTTAATTAATTGTAAGGTCAGGGGAACAATACAAATACTGAGTTAATTAATTGCAAGGTCAGGGGAACAATACAAATACTGAATTAACTGTAAGGCCAGAGAAAAAAGTAGGTCACAGGAATACGCCATCGAACACATCGATTGTGATGGTATCACACGAAGAAAGTTTAATTTTCTTTTAAAAAATTCTCTCTTTCGTACACATGCACATGCATAGGGCCTACAAACATACACATACGTTTTGCTAAATTGAAAGTGCATCATAAAAAGATATATATGCACTTTGGATCATTAGGTCAAACAATAATATTTTTTTTAAGTTTATCCAGTAAACGCACACACGTGCGCACACATATAAAATCTCAAGTGTATAAATTAATAGAACAACATACACAAATGTACACCTACACACAGAGACAAATTTCAATCAACTCAAATAGGCCTAGTATATATTCTCAACCAGTTTAGTGTTTACAACAGAAACAAAATGGCGCCACCGGAGGTTGGCGGTGTTTGTCGAATCGATCAAGGGCATGTTGTTCCTTCTGCTCTATCTCTATTCTGTGTCTGTATTTACTTAATCTTTTGTTCATAGTTGAAATAATACGTATCTAGTGCATGCATCCTATCCGGATTTACTATGCTTATTTTAAAAGAACATTTGTCTTCCTAGCCCTACTACTATAGTATCGACATCTGCCTACCTAGCGATAAAAATGAAATGCACATACATGTATATTTAAGCACACTCACAAAACAATATATATATATATACAGTGCAGAATGAATTGTGTGAAATTACTTTGAGCCAGAAAAGAAAACCGACTCTAATCGTATGTTTTATAATAGGACTCGCATCCTTGTCCCGCTGACTGTGTGAATATGGATATTGCTTCTCAGCATGCACTTCCTTAAGTTGTGGCAGTCGTTCGGTGGGAACGCTGATAACACCACGCGTATGAATACAGAGATAATGGACTAACTTTGAAACACTTGTAAATTTCTTTTGTTGGCCCCCCAAAATCTGCTTTACTTTATTTTACTGGTCAGCAAGAATGTTGCGAACATAATTATGTAAAAGCGTTTACGGACAAAGGTAAAAATAGAATGGGCTTTTGCTCGGAGTAGAAAAAAAGAAAAGGCGTGTTAATTTCAGTGCAGCTCGCTTCACTATCATGCGCAGTGGCATTCCGTACCCCAGGTCGCTGTACAGGTATTCACTAGCTAATGTAGGGGGCGGGGGCATAAAAGCAGCATCATTTTCCTTTTGGAATTTGTTCCTATCTTCCTTTTTATTGTTCCTTTTAAGTTATAGATTTCAGTCAAGCGGTATTTTGTGATGTCTCACTGTATTTGAAACCTGTCTGCCCCAGGGGAATGATGGACAGAGTCCGAATCCGGACATATGACGTCATGTGCCCAGTAGGAACGAGAGACTAAGGGAGCGAAGCGCAAATTCAGAATTGAGAACTACGAGCCGGAGAGATAAAAGTCGGTGATAGAGAAATTGCGAGAGAGACAAAAATCGAGAAAGACAAAAGAAAAAGAGAGGAGTGATAAGGATAAACACTATTTATTTCTTTGCAAATTTCATCTTGTAAAACACTATTTCTTTGCAAATTTCATCTTGTAAAACACTATTTATTTCTGTGCAAATTTCATCTTATAAAACACTATTTATTTCTGTGCAAATTTCATCTTATAAAACACTATTTATTTCTGTGCAAATTTCATCTTATAAAACACTATTTATTTCTGTGCAAATTTCATCTTGTAAAACACTATTTACTTCTGTGCAAATTTCATTTTGTAAAGCATTGTTTATTTTCTGGCAGATTCCTTCACTTGTAAATGTTATTTATTTCAGTGCATGTTTATTTATTTTGTAAAGTAAATTCTTTTTTTTTTTTTTGTAAACTGCTAATACTTGTCATTGTCAAGTTCCTTCACTCTAAAGCATTGTTTACCTGCAATATTAGTTCATTCACTCTGTAAAGCATTGTTTAATTACAGTATTAGTTCACTCTGTAAAGCACTATTTAATTGCTATTCTTGACTGCAAAACACTAATAATTGTCCTTATCATAATCCTGCATTCTGTACAGTGCTATTTAATTTCAGCGTTCAAATTCTATCACTCAGTAATGCAGTGTTTAATTTCAGTGTTTAATTTCCATCACTCAGTAATGCAGTGTTTAATTTCAGTGTTTAATTTCCATCACTCAGTAATGCAGTGTTTAATTTCAGTGTTTAATTTCCATCACTCAGTAATGCAGTGTTTAATTTCAGTGTTTAATTTCCATCACTCAGTAATGCAGTGTTTAATTTCAGTGTTTAATTTCCATCACTCAGTAATGCAGTGTTTAATTTCAGTGTTTAATGTCCATCACTCAATAATGCAGTGTTTAATTTCAGTGTTTAATTTCCATCACTCAATAATGCAGTGTTTAATTTCAATGTAAATTCCTCCTATGCTATGTATTACTAAGCTATATCCGTGTCAAATCCCTTCCTCTGTACGTAAAACATCATTAAATTTCCAAATCTCTTTACAAGACAATAACAGTTTTAAATTAGATCTTTCTCATTGTCATTTTTTTAAATTCTCACTTTCATATATAACCTTTCATCTTCGGCTCTTTCGCTAAGTACAGGAGAGTTAAAAATTAGTAAAGGTTGTTTTATTGCTTTTAAAGTCGAACTCTTTCACTCACTTAAAACTTTTCAAGTTTTTCTCTTTGTAAAGGACAGTTAAAGTTTAATACCAAGTTCCTTCCCCTTATATATTTTAAGTTCTGATATTTTCTTCCTTTACATATGTTTATATTTTAATATCAAATCTTCAAAATAAAATATATAAATGATGCTTCTATTTAAATGTAAAAGTCATTGACAATTTAAATATCGTGTCTGTGTAAAAGACAACTACTTTTTTAATAACAGAATTGTGTGCTTCAGGTTTCGTATTTCCTCTAATAGTGGATGTTCTTTGAAGGGCACTTGGTGGGGTTCAACCCTTTGATAACGTCAAAAAATAAAACACTTAGAAAAAAACCGACGGTGTCTGATCGCACAGCATGAACACTTGCTCAGCAATAATTCTTTCCGAACACGTCAGGGAGGCGGAATGAAAGAATTAGCCCAATGATGCAGCTTACTGCAGCAAGAAGGCCAAGTATGATGGCTGCCGTATTAGGAACTTACTTGTGCTGCTGCTTCACCCAGAGATCTAGAACGCTGTCACCCAGTAGTCTAAAAATGTTACATCACCCAGAGATCTAGAACGCTGTCACCCAGTAGTCTAAAAATGTTACATCACCCAGAGATCTAGAACGCTGTCACCCAGTAGTCTAAAAATGTTACATCACCCAGAGATCTAGAACGCTGTCACCCAGTAGTCTAAAAATGTTACATCACCCAGAGATCTAAAACGCTGTCACCCAGTAGTCTAAAAATGTTACATCACCCAGAGATCTAAAACGCTGTCACCCAGTAGTCTAAAAATGTTACATCACCCAGAGATCTAAAACGCTGTCACCCAGTAGTCTAAAAATGTTACATCACCCAGAGATCTAAAACGCTGTCACCCAGTAGTCTAAAAATGTTACATCACCCAGAGATCTAGAACGCTGTCACCCAGTAGTCTAAAAATGTTACATCACCCAGAGATCTAAAACGCTGTCACCCAGTAGTCTAAAAGTGCTGCGTCATTCAGTAGTCTAAAACGCTGTCACCCAGTAGTCTAAAAGTGCTGCTTCACCCAGTAGTCTAAAACGCTGTCACCCAGTAGTCTAAAAGTGCCCAGATGTTTAGTAGTGCTCATTTTTCTGTGCTTACAGTGCTCATTTATTTGTTAGTAGTACCCACTTTCCTGTTTTCAGTATTTCTGAAAATACCTGCATTTAGTAACACTCAAATATTTGTGTTTACTAGTCTTCAAAGGTCTGTTTACTAGTGCTCAGTTATTTGTGATTTCAGCTGTCAATTACCTTTCTTTAGCAGTGCTCATTTATCTCTTTACTAGTGCTCATTTACGTGTGATTACTAGTTGTCAGTTATCTCTCTTTATCTGTGCTCAATTATCTGTTAGTAGTGCTCAGTTATCTGTATTAGCAGTGGCAGTGCTCAGTAATTTGTGGTTAGCATTTCTCATTTATCTAAAGTTTACTCATGCTCAGAGTTCTGTGTTTAAAGTGCTCATGTATCTGTTTACTAGTGCTTAATTATCTATGGGGTTCATCTAGTCTGATCTTCAAGTTGACTTGATTTTAAACAATTTTTGGATCATTCAAATCTGCTTGTAGGCTTGGTCTTTTTAGGATCTACTGACACCAATTTGTACTTTCAACTAAAAAAAAAAAAAAAAAAAAAAACCACCCTGAAACAATGGTAATATAATTTTTTTCAAATAATTTATATAAAAGAAATCAGCATAAACTAGCATTTCAATGGACAAATGATTGATAACTCAAAATATGCACTAAAAGTAGAATTGCATACAACAAGCCATTGTGAACATTTCAAAAGTAACAAAATAAAAAAAACAAATACCTAAAAGACCTAGCATCACAGAGTCCTACTGATCTGTCTAACAGTAAATATCATCACAATGTCCCACTAAGTAGATCTGTCTAATGGCAAATAGCACTGCAATACTCCAATAAAAAGATCTAACAGAAATAGCATTGCAATATTCTAATAAATAGATCTAACATCAAATGGCATTACAATGCTCCAATAAACATATCTAAAAGAAAATGGCATTGCAATGCTCCAATAAACAAATCTAACATAACATGGCATTGCAATGCTCCAATAAACAAATCTAACATAAAATGGCATTGCAATGCTCCAATAAACAAATCTAACATAAAATGGAATTGCAATGCTCCAATAAACAGATCTAATAGAAAATGAAATTGCAATGCTCCAATAAACAGATCTAACATAAAATGGAATTGCAATGCTCCAATAAACAGATCTAATAGAAAATGAAATTGCAATGCTCCAATAAATAGATCTAACATAAAATAACATTGAAATGTTCCAATAAACAGATCTAATAGAAAATAGCATTGCAATGCTCCAATAAACTGATCTAATAGAAAATTGCAATTCAATGCTCTAATAAACAGATCTAACATAAAATAGTAATGCAATGTTCCAATAAATAGATCTAATAGAAAATGGCATTGCCATGCTCCAATAATCAGATCTAATAGAAAATTGCAATTCAATGCTCTAATAAACAGATCTAACATAAAATAGTATTGCAATGTTCCAATAAATAGATCTAATAGAAAATGGCATTGCAATGCTCCAATAAACATATCTGTCTAATGGCAAAAGGTGTTGCAAAATTCCAGTCTGTCTAACAGCAAATGGCTTTACAATGCTCCAATAAACAGCTTTAACAGAAAATAGCATTGTGATGTTCCAATTTCCCAGTAATACATTTAATTAACAGGGATTAGAATGTTAGTAAACTGATCTGTTTAACAGACAATTTCCCAGTTAGCAAATATGATTAACAGAAACAAGCATGACAATTTCACAGTAAGCAAATCTGACAAATCCTGAATTAAAGGGATTTAATACTAATAATAACTAATCAGTTTAACAAACTAACCTTCAATTAAATAATACCTAATCAGTTTAACAACACTAACCCTGAATTAAAAGACCTAATCAGTTTAACAAACTAACCTTCAATTAAATAAAGACCTAATCAGTTTAACAAACTAACCTTCAATTAAATAAAGACCTAATCAGTTTAACAACACTAACCCTGAATTAAAAGACCTAATCAGTTTAACAAACTAACCTTCAATTAAATAAAGACCTAATCAGTTTAACAACACTAACCCTGAATTAAAATACCTAATCAGTTTAACAACACTAACCCTCAATTAAATATGACCTAATCACTAATCCTCAATTAAGCAGCATCATAATCCTAACCCTCAACTAAATAAGACCTAATTAGTGTCCTAATACTAACCCTCAACTAAATAAGACCTAATTAGTGTCCTAATACTAACCCTCAACTAAATAAGACCTAATTAGTGTCCTAATACTAACCCTCAACTAAATAAGACCTAATTAGTGTCCTAATACTAACCCTCAACTAAATAAGACCTAATTAGTGTCCTAATACTAACTCTCAAATAAATAAAATGTAATCACTGTCCTAATCCTAACTCTCAAATAAATAAGACTTAAATCAGTGTCCTAATCCTAATTCTCAGCTAAGTATGACTTAATCAATGTCATAATCCTCAACTATATAAGACTCAATCAGTGTCATAATCCTAACTCTCTGCTAAATAAGACCTAATCAGTGTCATAATCCTAAACCTCAACTAAATCTAATCAGCATCATAGCCCTCAACTATATAAAACCCAATCAGTGTAATAGTCCTAGCTCTCAACTAAATAAAATCTAATCAGTCTCATAACACTATTCCTCAACTAAATAATGCATACATTGTCATAACACTAATTCTCAACTAAATAATGCATACATTGTCATAACACTAATTCTCAACTAAATAATGCATACATTGTCAAAACACTAACCCATAACTAAATAGTACATGCATTGTCATAACACTCACATTCAACTAAATAATGGATAACAGTCACCTTCAATAAATCAAACCATAAAACCTTAAGTTTCATTTGAATTCAGGTTCTCTAAATAGGCACACTGTTTCTTATAAAAAAAAAAAAATTAATAATCGATAACATGGATTTTTTATTTTAGATCATGTATTAGCTTATCATGACAAAATATTCTGATAAAACAATCAAGAAACTGAGTTATCCCTATATTAATGGACAGTTATCTCAAGTAAAATTTTTAAAAACCAACAACTGAGTATCTGAATGATCTCTAGGTTAAGAGAAAATAACAATAAAAGAATGGGGCAAGTTATTACAATCATTTTACACTGCCACAAAACAAGCAGAGAGAAAAAAGTGACTAGCTGTAAACTAGTAATTTTACTAGTAGATCAACAAACAAAAACAATATGATTAACAAAATGTTAAATGGATCAATGGTTGGTAATATGTGGTAATAATACTAGTGTATTAACTCAGAATAACTGTTATTACTGAGTCATTAACAAATGATGAATTGAGAAATGGATGGATCAATGAATCTTCCCAGAGACTATTATTAGACACTGATGTCAAAATTAAGATCATCTAAAGCACAGGAAAAACATATATACAATATATTCATAAAGAAAAAAAGACAAGATAAAAATATGCTCACAAAATATAAAGTATATTAAAATCACTACAGATCAACTCTTGCTGCACAATAAATGAGGCCTAGATATTGTCTATTAAATAGTTAATACATTCTCACCTACCCAGGTTATACACAGCTTATTCTAACCCAACATAAATATTCTCACCTACCTTATCATAGACAGCATCTTCTAAAATCCATCATGTCACTTACTAATTCTATCATTAAACAGCATCTTCTAAATCCATCGTGTCACTTACTAATTCTATCAAGGACATAAGATTATCAGTCTCCTAATCTTATCACAGGCATTATCACTATCCTCATCATAAACAGTCTCCTAACATTATCACAGGCATTATCATGATCCTAACGTCTCCTAACAAAAACCTCATCACAGAAAGTCTCCTAACAAAGTAACATTATCAATATTTGACATTCTCGCTTATCTCACCATAGATACTGTCTTCTAACTGTCAAAGTCAGTATCACCTAATTCTGTCATGATTCCTAATGCATCATAGCCATTATCAATTGTCTATACATTGTCTCTAGCTCCTGACACAGACCATGTCATTTAACCTCCTGTCAGAGTGTATTCTAACCTCATCATAGTGTTGCCTAATCTAGTTACATTATTGCCTAACCAACCTCATCATACTGTCACCCAGCCTCATCAAAACCAATGTTACCCAATCTTGTTCAAGCAAGTGTCACTTATTTGCAGCACTTAATCATAATACAATGGCTGGCCACTTTCTTTCTTTTCACTAATGTCAAGGTCTAATGAAGAGTTTTCATCTGAAAGAAAATTGACTAAAGCATGGTAAATAGAACACCTTTCAAGTGACAAAGATATTTTTTAATCAAAAACAAAGGATAAAATCATGGTACAATTAATACATTTCACAATTTAAAATTGTTACCAAGTCTTCCAAAATCATCATGCTTTATATTATTCTATGGAGTCCAGTTCCAGGAAACTAGAACTATACAACAATATTATACACTGAATCTCTATAAGAAAGAAAAATACCTTTTAATTAAAAAATATATTCAAAGTGTATAAAAGAAATGTAAATTCCAAATTATCCATGCTGATGTGTCAATGCCAAAAGTGAAATTGCAAGAGATTATCAGATAGTGAACAGTGTTCTTTTAATTACTTTTCTAATAAATACAAATAGCTAAAATACTAAACATATTTTAAAATAAATGCAATAATTCTACTTTAAAAACAGATTTCATGAAAAGCACAAAATAAATTAAATACTGTAAGCGAAATTATATAATAAATATATTAAGTTGTACAAGAAATATCAGCTCTCATTAGATAGATAGATAGATAGATGGACAGACAGATGGATGGATGGATGGATACTTCCAAGCCATGTACTCTTGATAATTTAGAACAGACCACTATACATTATGCAGAAAGTCTGGGGCAACAAGGTACACAGTAGTCACCCATCTAGAATGTAATTAGATTTATATTATACAAGGACCTCAACTGGAACATTTGACGCAATAATATAAATTAAATTTATTCCTTCTAAAACAAATCTTTGTTATACCCTGTATAATAATTTAATTTGTGACCAGCATACTCAGTGTCTCCATTACATGTTCAATCTGCTTAGTGTCTCCTTTATTTGAGATCAATATACTGTCTCCATTACATGTTCAGTCTACTTAGTGTCTCCGTTATTTGAGATCAATATACTGTCTCCATTGCATGTTCAGTTTACTTAGTGTCTCCATTATTAGAGTTCAATCTACTGTCTCTGTTTTATGTTCAGTATAATCAGTGTCTCCATTTTGTATTCAACCTTATCAGTGTCTCTATTTTATGTTTGTCATACTCAGAATCTTTGTTCTATGTTCAATCTACTCAGTGTCCCTAATTTTGTGTTCAGTATACTTATTATCCCTAGTTTTGTGTTCAGTATACTGTGTCCCTAGTTTTGTGTTCAGTATACTTATTATCCCTAGTTTTGTGTTCAGTATACTTATTATCCCTAGTTTTGTGTTCAGTATACTGTGTCCCTAGTTTTGTGTTCAGTATACTGTGTCTTAGTTTGTGTTCAGTCTATTCAACATCCCCAAAACTGTTTTCAGCCTACAAATATCCCAATATTGTGTGTTCCCAAATGTACTTTGAACCTACTCAGCATTAACGATTTGTGCATTTTATCTACTCAGTGTCAATAGTTTGCGTTCAGCCTACTCAGTATCAACAGTTTGCATAATCGGCTTACTCAGTATCAACAGTTTGCATAATCAGCCAGCTTACTCAGTATCAACAGTTTGCATAATCAGCTTACTCAGTATCAACAGTTTGCATGTTCAGTCTACTCAGTATCAACAGTTTGCATAATCAGCTTACTCAGTATCAACAGTTTGCATGTTCAGTCTACTCAGTATCAACAGTTTGCATGATCAGCCTACTCAGTATCAATAGTTCATGTGTTCAACCTACTCAATATATATATCAACAGTTTGTGTGTTCAATCCAATAAAATTCTTAATGCTTAATTATAATACCATTTAACTGTCTGTATATAAGTACATATTCTCTAATCTTCTTGATGTTCTTAATTCTGTCAGCTCTAACTTCTGAATGTTTATATTTGGATGTAAGTCAGCTTTAAACATCTCAATGTTCTTTTAATCATGTGTCTGATATTAACAACTCAATGTTCTTTTAATTATTTGTCAGCTCTGAACTTTTGAATGTATAAATGCTAATTATGTGTCAGCTTGGAACAAGCTGTTCTTTTTATGTCATTTGTCAGCTCTGTAACACTCAATGATCTTTTCATCATTTATTAGCACTGAACTGGATTTCTTAAAGTTAATATTTTGCTAGCTCTAAACTTCCAGATTTCTTAAGTTACAATCTGTTTCAAACTCTGGAATTTCTTATGCTAATTCTCTGTTTGTTCTGACCTTCTTATGCTAATGCCTGAGTCTCTGGCAACGAACTTTTATAATTAAAAATCTGGGCTGTCATGTATATCAAATAATGCATGTAAGAATAAATTGGTGAATAAAAATATCGAACATAATGAAAACACCTCATTAACTATGACAAAAATACTGAGCATAATGAAAACGCCTTATTAACTATGACAAAAATGCAGGTGGTGAATACGGAACAGAAAAGGGGGTAGAAGGTGGAGATGGTTGGTGTGCCTGGTTTGTGAAACAAAATCTGGAGATATGTGTTGCAGCTGGCACCACTGGACGAGCACGTGTTGGGGTAGGCATGGAAGGCCTTGAATGGGAAGATGGAGAAGAAGCTGGACAGGGAGACAACTCCCTTTCAAACGTCTCCTGAAATGGTGTAGCTGCCTCTGCTGCTGTTAAGATTGACAATACAAAATAATTATTAATAAAAAGTTTAAAGTCTGCATTTAATAAATGTGTAAGATAATGATAGTGTAAAATAATTATTAAAAAATGGTTTTAAAGTCTGCAATTAGCAAATGCTGTAAATTATGCAAATTATAAAAAATAAATAAGAGACCAAGAAAAAAGGAAGAAAATGTCAAATGCAAAGTGGAATAAAGGAATGCTGCTTGAGAACAATTTTTCTATAGTCAGAGTGCCATCCATCTGCCCATTTTCCTTCCCCTCTGTGATGTTGATCTAGACTGTCAAAGGGTGTGCAGGTGGAATCTTTGAAGTTTGGTAGAGCTGTAATTAATATAACAAAAAAAAACTTTCCTTTCTCTTCCAGGTGAGTTCAAACAAGTCCTCCATTCAGATCTGCCTCTGGAATGTTCTACAATGGAAACTTGCAAACATAGATAGATAGATGGATGGATGGATGGACAGGTGGGTGGATAGATAGATAGATAGATAGATAGATAGATAGATAGATAGATAGATAGATAGATAGATAGATAGACAGATAGATAGATAGATAGATAGATAGATAGACAAACAGATACATAGATAGATAGATAGACAGACAGACAGACAGATAGATAGATAGATAGATAGACAGACAGACATAAAGATGGATGTGTATATATATGTATAACCAGTCTCAATTTTTCCCTCTGTACCAACACCTGAGGATGTGTAGAAGTAAACGACAAGGGACTGTTTTGCTGATTCTCACTAGTTTTGAAATAAGGGTGATTATTTTTCAAAAATGTAAGAAGTTACTTCTTTTCGTATTAAACTGTAATTTTTGTTTGTTTATTAAATCTTGTCTACCTTCTCACACACTTGTAAGCAATTTATTTACATACTTTGTAACATCATAACTGCCTTTTGCCTAAATAACATTATTTGTACTTTCCTTAGTTTGTCTTGTTCAGCAAAAAATACAATCATTTTGTTATATGCCTGATTATCTTTTCATAACAATGAATGAATATAAATGTCTGTTTTAGTGAATCGTAAGCTGCTTGTGTTAAGCTTTTAGATGTTTAGTATACTGCTTGTCAATAATTAATGATTGGAATCTACCTCATAAATTAGTAATTTATGTTTGAAACAGTGCCTGCTGCCCAGTGGTCAATTTTGATTAGGAAAACTTGATTACTGTTTGACCCAGTGCTCAGCGATCACTACCAGAGTTGTCTTTCTTTTTTATAAATGTGACTATAATTATTTGAAACTTGTAAATAGTATTAAGTCATTAGTTGGTTCAGTTTAGTGTGCTTGCACTTAAAACTTGTAAATAGTATTAAGTCATTAGTTGGTTCATTTAGTGTGCTTTCACTTAAAACTTGTAAATAGTATTAAGTCATTAGTTGGTTCAGTTTAGTATGCTTGCACTTAAAACTTGTAATTTAGTATTAAACTCATTACTTCGTTCAATCTGGTTTGTTTGCATTTAAACTAACACCTTAAATGTAAGTCATCTGCCATTACTTTGATTACTTCCAATCTGCCTGTGTGTAATTATATTTTAAGTCATTTAATTTCATCTGTACTAAAATCTGACAGTTTTGATCTCTTTGGAACATTATACCTCACCTTCATAAGATGGCCTGTCAGGATGGGGTGGCTGGTTTAGAACAGCTAATCTTCTTGTGACATCATGTGCCATGAGCACCACATCAGGAGCAGTGTCATTGAAATGTCGATCATAAGTTGTTCGACTTTTGACTCCAAGTGCTCTCAGATTAGCAGTAGGTACTGTGAAACAAAGAATAATTGTTTATTATACCTGTAATATGTATTTAATTGTTTTTCATGTATTTAACATGCAGGTACTGTGAAACAGAGTAATTATTTGCAACACATGGACAGATAGTATTACTGAAAAACATCATGCTTAACATAACAAGTGTGTTTTTAAGATTAACAATGTAGTTATAGATTATCACATGACACTAGACTTAATCCAACATGTCATTTACCTACAAAGATAAACATGAACAGATATTCACAAATCACATAGAGACATATACACACAGAGACATACATGTAAAGCCATACTTGCAAAGATTATAGAATATACTTGCAGATAATCACAGAGACAACTACTGAACTAGTGACAGCTGCCCCTGAAAAGGTACATTGACTATAATTATCTCTCTAAAACTCCACTCTCATTTCTGTGATGAATTATAAAAAATAACCTATGAACTTGATTATATGTATATTTTAATTTGACTGCTGAGGTACATGCTAAGATTAAAAAAAATGAGTGTCTAGTGTTAATCATTGTTGTGTAGTAATGTAAATGTCAATGCTATTTTTGATTATATTCATAAGCTGTATATTTGATTGTTGATTTAATAAATTTATAGTTAATAATAAATAATAATCATAATGAGTGAAGAGTGCCCATTATGAGTAGGTATAGCATAAACTTATTATATACATCCTCAAATTATGTCTGAATACATACATACCTACTGCAACATTAAAGTATCATTATAAGCTTAAGGTCACATCAATTTTATTTCTTTTTATAAGCAATATATAACAACTTATAACTCAACTGTTCACACCCAATGTTTTCATTATGAAATTTTATAAATCAACACATAGTTTGACAGGATATACAGTTAGTTATAATAATTAATAATATTTATTTTAAGAAGAACAATTAGTTAAATGTTGTATGTGCAACCAGGGCATGCAAACATACACAAGAGACATACACCTAGAGAGATATACACAGACATAAACAAAAACATGCTCTTACAGATGCACAAAGAGACATATACACAGAAACATTCACAGAGTGATATACTCACAGAGACATATACACAGAAACATTCACAGTGATATACTCACAGAGACATATATACAGAAACATTCACAGAGTGATACACTCTTGGAGACATAAATACAGAAGCATTCATAAAGTGATTTACTCACAGACACATACAGAGAAGCATTCACAGAGTGATATACTCGTAGAGATATATACAGAGAAACATTAATAGAGTGATATACTTACAGAGATATATACACAGAAACATTAATAGAGTGATAACTGATATGCACACAATGACATATATATATATATATATATATATATGGGGGGGGGGGGCAGAGTAAATTTACCTATCTTTATTTCTAAACTTAATTGTTATAAAGATTGTTAAATGTCAAAGTGACCCGAAAGACATACATTAAGACAATTAAATAGAGACACACTCATAGACACTCACAGAGAGAATACTGAGACATTCATAGTAATCATAGATGTACTCACAGAGACAATCATAGAGAGACACACAGACATACTCAGACATTTATTGAGAAGTATACTCAGAGAGACAATTATAGAGAGACACACAGACATACTCAGAGACATTCATAGAGAGACATACTCACAGGACATCTTCTGAGACATTCATAGAGAAACATACTACAGAAACATACACTGAGACATTCATAGAGAGATATACCGAGACATTCACAGAGACATACATGCAGATCAGAATATACTAACTTGAAAATTCACAATGGATTCACTTACTAACACCAGTAGACGCAATATGTTTGTTCTTGTTACTGCCATAGCGAGTTGTACCCACTGCTAAATCTGGGTGTGGAAGCCCAGGTGGTTTGTAAATGGCTCGTTGAAAAGATGAAGTCGAATATGGTACACCTTCCCGCCAATCAGGAGGCAAATTAAATGCATTCTGAACTTGGAAACCTAAAAAGTCAGTTTAATATACAGTTTATTTTTTAAATACATTTTAATTTATTTCAGTATATAGTTAAGCTAAAACAGTGATTTAAATCATTCTCCGATTTAAGCGTGTTCCCCCTCCTCACCCCCCCTCCCAAGAGTGCATCTGTTTTCAAAAGCAGACAATTTTTTTACATAATGCCAAACTGAGGCTGATTTTGGAACCAATCGGAACTTAGTTCATTTTTAATCAGGTTGCGATGGCAATAAGCATTCCATTGAATTTTTTTTTTTTTTTTAAAGAAAAATGTTTTTACCCATGCTTTTGCGCCATATGCTAATTGCAAAATGGCAGCTAGATTTCATAGCAGTTCTGAGTCAAGTGATGTTTACTGTTCAGTCCCATCGACTTTTCTTTAATCTAGTAAAGAAGGATCGTTTTATGGGTCTGAGATACAGGCAGATCGTGATTTGAATGCAGATGATAGTGAATAATGGACTTTGTCATCATGTTATCATGAAGCTGTCAGGTTTTTGTCGATATTTTATTTTTTACATCTCCCAGACTTATGGAAGATTTGCTCAAGAAAAGGTTGTATGCCTGTGGAACAATAAGAGAAAAGGTTTTCACAAGAGCTGAAACGGATGCCAAATCTACAAGTGAAAGCAAAATTCTGAGGAGGGAAACAAAAATCGCAGTGGTGTGGCAGTATAAAACAAGCGACCATCCTGTCCAGCTTCAGTGACCAATCTCCATACAACAAATTTACCGATGTATTCGACCCAGTGGTACTCGTCAACCTGTTCTCCAAGCTCTCTTTGAGTGCAATGAATGGGGTGGACATTCATGATAAAAAGAGAATGGAAGTTTGACTGGGCGAAATTACAAAAAGGTCTGGAAATACATTTTTGGGCTTCTAGTAAACTCTTAAACTCTGCCATCACTTTATGATCAGACTTCAACTATAATCCACCAGTGCACACGTTTTTTCATCTCAAGTTTAGTCATGAACTTGTCACTCAACTCGTTGCTGGATTCAGTCAGTGCCAGAAAACGACGACATCCTTAAGTTGTAAGAGCGCTGTCCTGCGATGATGAAAATGTGAGGTCACGACAACATCAAGATGCCCAAGAGAAACCGTTGTTGTTATAACCTCAAGCAACAAGTCCGCAAGGATACAATTTTTGGTTGCACTCAGTGTAATATAAATGTATGCCAGGAATGTCATGCCCCATGCCACGAATATATTGTAAAGTGTTAGTACTAACATATATCAATCCCATGTACCCACCCTGAAAGTAAAGGTGTTTTGTTGTCTTTGTTTTGCAGGCATTAGTTTTTTTGTTTTACTAACATTCACAAGATTATAATAATTACATTTATAGTAGTATAAGTAGTTAATGCAACACACAAAAACGAAATGTTTATTTATTTATAGATTAAGCCTAAATTAAGTGTCAGTTTACTTTGTTCTCTTTTTAAATAGCCACGCCCTCGTGAGTGTTTGTTCCATTATGTGTATACAAGTTTGTTCTTGATTTTGCAAAGGTAAGTATTAATTAGTTCAGTGATCAAAGTTTGGATGCTTCATTTTAAATCGATTGACTACATAATTTTCCAATATCTTTATACTTTTCAAAATATATTTTTATTCCTTATCAGTTTTTAGATATAAAAAAAAAATTATTCCACTTGGTTTTCCAATAAATGCTCTGAATCAGGATATTATTTAACAGCTGTTTGAATAATAAAACATTTTTGAATAACCTTTATTACTACATGTATTACAAAATAGTATGTATTATTGTTATAGTTTTGTGTATGATATAATAGTTCAAACATGATAACCCATTTTTGCTCTCATGTCATAAAAACCCACCATCTTTTGGGTGTCAGCTCTAAGCAAATTGACTAGCCAGTACGTCACTGAGAAAGTTGTTCTATAAGAAGTGGCCATCAAGTCAAGAGTTACTCCAAGGCCAACAGCATACAAAAGTTGTTCTATAAGTAATGGCCATCAAGTCAAGAGTTACTCCAAGGCCAACAGCATACAAAAGTTGTTCTATAAGAAGTGGCCATCAAGTCAAGAGTTACTCCAAGGCCAACAGCATACAAAAGTTGTTCTATAAGTAGTGGCCATCAAGTCAAGAGTTACTCCAAGGCCAACAGCATACAAAAGTTGTTCTATAAGTAATGGCCATCAAGTCAAGAGTTACTCCAAGGCCAACAGCATACAAAAGTTGTTCTATAAGTAATGGCCATCAAGTCAAGAGTTACTCCAAGGCCAACAGTATACAAAAATTAACTGTTTACATTAGCTTATAGTTTAATCAAATCTAAATAAAAGTTAATCATAGTATTTTAATATATATATATATATATTAGATAGTAATACATTAACTAATCTATAAAATAGTTTGTCACAAAAGAAATTAAAAACTTGGGAAAAACTATGCATAAATAAAAGTGCCACCATTGTAAGACACTCAAAATAAGTCAAGAGTTGAGAGACCTTTAAAGGTCTGATCCTTCAGTTTAAAAACAATAATTCATCAGGAAAAATATGGTGTATTATCTTGAAGAACCCCCAAGTAGTTAAAGTGGTAAGTAAATCAACAAAAGATATTTACTATGTGGTTTGACGCTGGTAAGTAGAATGACAAACTCATTACTTTGTGGAATGCTTAAAGCAGTTTTGCTGGTACAAAGATTAAAAGTTGTATTATCTTTTGGAATGCACAGGTAGTTAGTTATGATGGTAAGGAGATTAACAGGTACATTATTTCATGGAATGCACAGGTAGTTATGATGATAAGATTAACAGGTAGTTATGATAGTAAGGAGATTAACAGGTATATTACTTCATGAAATGCACAGTTAGTTATGATAGTAAAGAGAAAATAAATGTCTTACCTTATGGAATAAAAAGATATTGATGCTGGTAAGTAGATGTACAGATGTATTACCTTATGGAAATAATAAGAAGCACAGGTAGTAACACTGGTAAGTAGAAAAAAAGTGTTTCCATTTTGGAATGCATATACTGTTAATCTGGTAAATAGAATGAAAGGTGTATTACCCTGTGGTATGCCTAGGTAGTCACGCTGGTAAGTTGAGAGACAAAGACGTTTGGTCACTTGGTTGAGTTTCTCATTGGTCAGTTCCTCTGACCATGGCATACCTGGTTGTGAAACTTGGGTCTTGGATGGAAACTTCCAAACCATGAATGCCTGAAGTAAAAGCAAATGAAATGCCATGATGGTACTTGCCGAAACTCCATGATATTAATTAATAATAATATTTTTAAATATGAAAATAATAATTAATTTTGTAAGAAACTATGTTACAGTAATTAATACTGTCATATTACATGATAATAATTAATATTGTCATACACTGATAGTAATTAATACTGACATTGCATTAAAATAATTAATATTATACATCATGAAAATAATTATTGTTAAATGCTATGCTAGTAATCAGTATTGCCTTATACCATGATAGTAATTAACATCACACACCATGATAATAATTATTATTGCTATAAACTCTCATAGCAGTGAGCACCACCATTAAAGAATACAATCAACATCATCATATGTCAAGATTGCAGTTAACAATTAAAGCTATTTAAATTGTCATACACAATGTTCATAATTAACATCACCATACACCAAAGAATATAACCATTATCACCATATGCCAAGACTGCAGTTAACAATTAATGCTATTTAAATTATCATAATGTTCATAATTAATGTCACCATACATCATTAAAAAACAATGTTTACGGCCATAAATCTGCACCTGAAATTTAAATACATGAGCAACCTTTCTGTTATTTCAATATTTTAGAGAGGTTTCCTGTCTATCTGTGTATCTATTTATTCTTTCTATCTACCTGCCTTTTTAATCTATCTATATGTAACTTATAGTTTTAAAGTGTAGTACTGACTATAGCTACACACCTATAACTGATTCTTAAAGTGCTGACCATAATTATATAGACAATAATTACTCTGAGGTTTGATACTGACCCTAACATATAGTGATAATAAAAATCGTAAGGCTTGACACTGATCATAGCTAGAAATAGTTTTGCTTTGCCTACTGTCAGTGATCAAAGCCTAGAAATAGTTTTGCTTTGCCTACTGTCACTGATCATAGCCTAGAAATAGTTTTGCTTTGCCTACTGTTACTGATCATAGCCTAGAAATAGTTTTGCTTTGCCTACTGTCACTGATCATAGCCTAGAAATAGTTTTGCTTTGCCTACTGTCACTGATCATAGCCTAGAAATAGTTTTGCTTTGCCTACTGTTACTGATCATAGCCTAGAAATAGTTTTGCTTTGCCTACTGTCACTGATCATAGCCTAGGAATAGTTTTGTTTTGCCTACTGTCACTGATCATAGAGAGATGTGGCTTTACAGTTACTTACCTCTGGCTTGGTTATCTGTGAATGTGTTGTGATTCACTTGTTGCTGAGGAAATTTAGTGGGGAGTATCTTGGCTTTAACTGCTAATCTTAGTGGAATGTGCCTTGGCTATTACTGCTGGATTAGTAGGATATATCTTGGTCATTACTGCTGACTTTAGTGGGGTATAGTTTGGCTATTACTGCTGGATTAGTAGGATATATCTTGGTCATTACTGCTGACTTTAGTGGGGTATAGTTTGGCTATTACTGCTGGATTAGTAGGATATATCTTGTTCATTACTGCTGACTTTAGTGGGGTATAGTTTGGCTATTACTGCTGGATTAGTACGATATATCTTGGTCATTACTGCTGGGATATAGTTTGGCTATTACTGTTAACATTAATGGAAAGTATCTTGGCTGTAGGTGCTGACCTTAGTGGGGTGTGGTTTATTGTTGCGCTGTCCAGAGGCAGTCCCAGAGCGCACTGGAGTGGCAGGTCGTTGTAATTTTTTATGAAATTCTTCATCATAGGTGGTCTTGTGCACAACATCGGGAATGCTGTCTGGTTCCAAGAAGCCCTGGGATGTTGCTGGTCTGAAAATAAAGTTTATGGGTGAGTCTGAAAATAAGATAAATGGAAGTCCAAAACTACTGATGTTTTAAAATAAGAGTTACTGATATGTCTGAAAATAAGATAAATGGAAGTCCAGAACTACTGATGTTTTAAAATAAAAGTTACTGATATGTCTGAAAATAAGATAAATGGAAGTCCAGAACTACTGATGTTTTAAAATAAGACTTACTGATATGTCTGGAAATAAGATAAATGGAAGTCCAAAACAAGGACTACTGATGTTTTAAAATAAGACTTACTGATATGTCTGGAAAAAAAACATTTCTTGTGTTTAAGGATAAGAGTTAATTATTGATTTGTCTGATAAACATAGGAGTTTAAATAAGTAGATGTATGTACTACAATCCACATATCTGAAAATCAATTTCTCATTAGATAACAAACAGGTACACATACACACACATACCAAATACAAAAATAAGTCATGCATGTGCATCCATACCTAAATTGAGAAGAAGATAAGAGAGAGGGAAAGAAGAGACAATGAAATAGGCAAAGAGAGAGGAAATGGCAGAAATGAAAGTATAAACAGGAGAAGTAGATTAGTGAAGTAATGCCGTTGTGTTTGATCGACCCTGGGGTAAGAGATGAAGGATGAATAATGGATTAAATGGATGACAATTGGTTACTATTGTGTGGATAGTGAGATAAAGGGTGTGCAGTAAGGTGTGACTGATTCATCAGGACCAGAGGCAGAAATTGAATTGTGGGCTCATTCCTCAGTACACAGTGGAAGTGGAATCATTAATTTACTATTTTAGCAGAATAGACAGATTTCAACTGTCTGTCAGAGTAAGGAGCAGTTGTGAGATTCTAGCAAATGATTACCTTTAAGATATGAAATGTTAGACTTCACTTTAATTTTGGTCAGAATCAAAGAACCAATCGCTGATAAGAATGATTACAATCATGACAGTAAATTACTAAGAACAATTTAGGTATGTTAACTTATTTAAACAGACCAAGTTGGAAACAAATCTATTTAGCAAGACCGCAAGAAAAAAGACAAAATGTCGAAATGTAACTACTGTTAAGTCACTAAAAGATGGAGGAAAGAAGACCATTTCAATGCTGTATTCTCTAGCAGGTGTGCTTAGCAGCAAATATATTAGTGCTTCCCTCAAAATATATCAAAGTTAAGTGTTGAGTGGGAGTGGGAGAATATTGCAAACAGTCTTAAAATGATATCAGTAAGAAAGCTCTGATGATAAAAATATTAATTAACAGTATATCTGATTGGAAGCATGTGTAAAGTGTGGAAGGGACAGCATTTAGCTTGTATGATGGATGCATAAATGTATCTTCCTCAGCAAACTGAACTGACAATGCTTGTTATTCTGCAAACTTCAGCTGAAGAGAAAATTATTTTTTTTTTGTCATGAATGTTTTAAAGGTTTGGAACCCTGTAACTGTAATGCAGTAGCTGAACTAATGATTGAAATGCTTATTGTTACAATCACACAATATACAAGACATAACAGTATAGTACTCTAACATTTATCAATTTTCCTACTTCATAGCTACCCAACAACATAAGTTACAAATCAAAGTATTTACATATGCAGCAACATAAATTATAATCATTATATATATATCAACACAAGTCCCTAACTATATTATGTATATACACTAACACTACTCACTACTTCAGAGAATGTAGCTCTGAGCTTATTGTTACATGCCAGATTGTAAACATTAACCCTACCTCGTGGCCTTGATGCTGGGGTTAGGACGTGGAATGTACTCTCTTTTGTATGTTGTCTCATATGGAAGGGTCACATGTTGAATGTCATAGGTTTCTGGATAATCAGAAAAATAATCATTTGTCGTTTTAAAAAAATAATCACAATCACTGCATCGTTGCTGTCATATTTATCATCAGTGCAGTCTTACATTATTATTAGTAATCATCTGGATTAAAACATCCTCCTTGATCGATATGTATGACAAATCACAGAAAGATCATCGACACAGTACAGCTGAAAAAAATCACCCAGTGCTACTTTACTGGATGAAGAACTATACACAAAACAAGAGCCATGGTCTCAAAGAACCCCTAATACAAACTTTACAGGATGAAGAACTATACACAAAACAAGAGCCATGGTCTCAAAGAACCCCTAATACAAACTTTACAGGATGAAGAACTATACACAAAACAAGAGCCATGGTCTCAAAGAACCCCTGATACAAATTTGCAAAGGCATGGGATGATATACAAGAACACTTACTGCATCTGGATGTCAATCTATAAGAGTATAATGCAGTGTACTGGTTACAAGATAAGGGTCTAAAGACACCGACCTCAAAATATATTGTTGTGGTTTCGAAAGATAATAAGTAGCAAGGACAGAAAGAGGGAAGGAAAGAGAGGGGGTGAGAGAAAAGATAAGAAGGAAAGGAATATAGGGACAGACAATTGGAAATCTAAATAGATATTAAGAAGTTAACATCTCAGAGTGGAAATCCCGAAACTGACAGTAAATGCAGACATATAGCCTACAATATCAATATGTCTGAACTGACAGTAAAAGCAGACATACTGACATCAATCATCGTTATGTCTGGAGTGCCAGTGAACTGACTACAATATTGATATGTCTGGAGTGTGAAAGCAGACATTTAGACTACAATAATCAATATGTCTGGAGTGCCAGTGAAAGCAGACATACTGACTACACTAATCGATATGTCTGGAGTGCCAGTGAAAGCAAACATACTGACTACAATATCGATTGAATTATGTCTGGAGTGCCAGTGAAAGCAGACATACTGACTACAATATCAATATGTATGAACTCACGTATGATATTGGAGGCGTTGGGGAAAATGCCTAACCGAAATTACGCACTGGAAAATGTCCTCAAAACTGTAAGCAGTAAACATCAAAACTGAAATGCCAGGCTAAGAAACAGTAAGCCCGACATCATATTAAAATGTAACGGGAAAGCAATATAACCTTGACTCTAACAAGCTCTGGAAAATACTATACAGTAATGTTAGACCTGTGAAAGAGCAAGCCCGAAATGTTAATACTGAGAAACAGGACACCCGAAATGTCAACACTGGGAAACAGGGCACCTGAAGTGTCAGCACTGGGAAACAGGACACCCAAACTGTCAGCACTGGGAAACAACACACCTGAACTGTCAGCACTGAGAAAAGTGATCAAATAATAAGGTATGGATGGCTAAAATTTGTAACTGAACACCTGACAAATGGAAAACACTTTTAACCGACCTGAAACATAAGCACAAAGAATGAACACTGTAGGCGGATACCCTCCTAAAATGAAAAAATATTAAATAAATAAATATTATAAATAAAGACGCAGGGAAACGGAAAACTAAATCCTAATATCCTACTGAAATGGATCATACATTTTACATAAATATAAGTGCTGGGAAACTGCAATGTACCCGACCTCAAATGTAAGAATCATTTCACAACCTGCATAACTTCTTATTTTTAAGTATAACATCAGTTTCATTTCTAAACTTAACAATTATGCGACAAACCACGATTTACAATCAGATAAGTGACTCTATTTCGCAACTTGCTAACCCACACATGGCTTATGTCACAAAAGTTTGGTAAATTAGTCATGACTTGTCATGCCTTGCTTTACACAAGCTTGATAACTTAGTCATGACAGTCATTACGATGCAGTTTGTGTTGTCGCACTTTGTGAGGTTTGCTAAGTCAATATAAGGTGGGTTTCTGTTAAGAATGTACATATTGTGTAAAGTGAGAGGTTGTTTTGTAGTCAGCGTCAAGAGTTTGGTATATCTAGTGATTTGAGTATGATATACCTAGTGATTTGAGTATGGTATATCTAGTGATTTGAGTATGATATATCTAGTGATTTGAGTATGATATACCTAGTGATTTGAGTATGATATATCTAGTGATTTGAGTATGATATATCTAGTGATTTGAGTATGATATATCATATATCTAGTGATTTGAGTATGATATACCTAGTGATTTGAGTATGATATACCTAGTGATTTGAGTATGGTATATCTAGTGATTTGAGTATGATATACCTAGTGATTTGAGTATGATATACCTAGTGATTTGAGTATGGTATATCTAGTGATTTGAGTATGGTATATCTAGTGATTTGTATAATTAGTGGATACTATGTGAGAGATTTGTATAATTAGTGGATACTATGTGAGAGATTTGTATAATTAGTGGATATTATGTGAGAGATTTGAACAGTCATTGCTTAATGTATGGTGAAAGACTTGTTTAGTTAAAATACAGCATATGGTGAAAGATGGAATAGTTGCTGCATAATATATGGTGAGGAGTGTATATAATTAATGTATGGTGAGATATACATATAGTGCCTGGTATATAGTGTATGGTGAGAGATTTGTAAGCTAATGTAGTGTATGTGAGGGATTTGTATAGTTATTGTACAGTGTGTGGTGAGAGTTTGTGTAAAATGATAAATTTGTATATTAGAATATAGTGAGCGATTTGCATAGATAATTATAGTACATGATGTAAAATTATAAAGTGTATTGTGCAATTAGCGCATAACATATGATAAGATATACTAGTCAGTGTTTAGTGTATGGTGAGAGATTTGTATAGTTTTTAAAATGGTATAAGTCTGGATAGTGTTTGGTGTGAGATTTGCAAAGATTTGTCTAAATCTGTAGTGTATGGAATAGTGTACAGTACTAGATCTATTTATTTAGAGATTTGTATAGTGTGTAGTAAGAGATATGTAAAGTGTTATGGTGAGAGTATTGTATAGTCAGTGTACAGTATATGCGAGACATCTCTATATTCAGAGCAAAGTTAGTAGTGAGGGACTGACATTTGAGCGCTCCGTTTTTGTATCCGGTAAAAGTTTTCTTTTATAGGGACATATTTGTTCGATAAAGTTATGACTCACCTAATGCTGGCATTGCAGTTTTTGGCCTTCGTGACAAACCATTTTGCCTCCTGACGGCTTTTCCGTCTCTCAGTGCCGCTAGGAGCTCCAGGCACTTGGCTTGATCACTCGGGTCCGCTTTGTCGTAATACTTCTCCAATTCACGAGAGAAGTCTTGAGTTAGCAAGTCATCTCCAAACTGCAACATACACGCGATGTCGGAAGTTTAATCGCTACAAAATTTATTTTTCAACGATACTGATACTGATCATTAACAGTTGCTAAAAATTACCTGCGTGTCATTTTTTACGAGACCCATATTAAAGTGTGTCGTCTGCCCCGGAATCTCAAGCAGCGTCGCCATGCTATGTGTCGTCACGTCAACACGGTCATTGACTAAAACTCGAATCACGTGGTGTACTTTCGCTGTGCGACTGGCAAGCTGGTTGTTAAGGACTCGGCCGCACACCATGGCTGTCAACGTCACGAAACGCGTGCCCGAAAGCCTGATAAATGTTCAGTCGCTTGTTTCTCGCAACGATCTATTACACTATGTGTGGTGTATTGACTTTCGCTGTCAGGTTATTTAAATAGAAGTGCTTTTGTGTTTATCACAGCACATAGGTGAAAGTTAAGTGTAGGCCAGTTAAACCAGGGCAACACCACTCGACAGCCACCGCTTCTCACGCACATTTTGCTCTCTAGACATCGATATGTGAAAGAACAAACGCATGATAATATATGTAATTACTATTATTAAAGTCTAGATCAAGAAATAATAGTATGTTGGTTTTAATTAATCGAACTTCAATTAAGAACAGGCTTAATTATATCAACTTCCAGCAATATTTAAACTGTCTCTAAACTATCCATACATAGGCTAGATAACTTTGTTTGAGACTGACCTATTAACTGCGCAATATATTGCCGTTCCATTTATAAATCTCGTGAACTCAGATTTTAAACAATTTCGAAATATTTTATTAAATTTTACTCACTTTCTTCTTTTAAAAATATAGTTTCTCCATTCTGCTTCTAGCTCAACAAACAAAGAATAAAAATACCCGAGTTCAGCATGTGCTAGCTTCCAACCAAAAGATTTCTACAGGTCTAAAAATCTAAACAACAACATATTTACCATTACCATTTCAATATTTCCGTATATTAACGAAAATATATGTAGCTAAATGTTTTCTTCTCTAGTTTGACATGCAGTGCGCTTGTTGAATTAATTGATTTCTGGGTGCATACAGACAGCAATTTTAGACGTCCGGCTCTAAAGGTCATCTCTGGGGCAGTGCCTTGTTAAATTGATTTCTGGGTGCATATAGACAGCTATTTTAGACGTCCGGCTCTAAAGGTCATCTCTGGGGCACCATCTTGTTAAACTGATTTAACATAACAGGACTTTCCCCATTGGGTACTAAAACTTCAAGAATGGCCTCAAGTAACCATATCATCAAAAAGATTTTGAAAATTGTGATCATTGGAAAAATATCTCTGTCTCTCTCTCTCTCTCTCTCTCTCTCTCTCACACACACACACACACACACACACACACACACACACATATTTATATATATATATATATATATAATTATTATTACAGTATTATCTTAATAAAACATTTGCTGCAAAATTAACACGGAAAAGGTAAAAGCAAGCTTATTGTATTTGCAAAAATTTAATTTATTCAGTCTATAAATTAAGTTAATTTAATGATTCCTTACCATATTTCAGAGCATGTATTTCTACAAATCAAAATGCATTGCATTCGTCTGTATAAAATGTTTATATGTTTTGAATAGGTCTTTAATTGTCACCACACTCAGCTTGTTTGTTCTGCTAATAGTTGTAAGCCCTCGATTCAACATCAGCCCGAAAAAATCAGAATTTTAAAATGCTCTAGAACCCTTACTTAGTTACGTTTGCGTAACTATATACATATACTTTGGAGTTTAATCGATTTTTTAAAAAATGCTTGTGGTTCATATTCTACATTTGTATGTAGTTTGCAAGCATTAGTTTCAGTTGTTATAATATTATTTCTAGTTGCAGGTTATAAGCATTAGTAAGTGGTGATGATTCTAGTTGCAGTTTACAAGCTTTAGGAAGTTGTTGATGTTTAGGATGAGATCTGTACTGATCTAATATTATACTTTCATTTGTGTAACAAAAGAAAAAAAATACTTTTCTTTTATGGTAAAATGAAGCAAATCAATTTGATAACTGAAGTGAAAATTGTCTACAAATGAGAATGAAAGGGTTTGTCACACACACACACACACACACACACACACACACACACACACACACACACACACACACACAATTAAATATGAGATGATATTATAAATATATCAGGTGGATGCTGGATTTTGAGTGGCACAGTAGTCGTAAAATGTCATATAGAAGCAGCTTTTTAAGTATTGAACAAATCGGCTATATAAGTATTGAACAAAGCGGCTATATAAGTATTAAACAAAGCGGCTATATAAGTATTGAACAAAGCGGCTATATAAGTATTAAACAAAGCGGCTATATAAGTATTGAACAAAGCGGCTATGTAAGTATTAAACAAAGCGGCTATATAAGTATTAAACAAAGCGGCTATATAAGTATTGAACAAAGCGGCTATATAAGTATTGAAAAGTTTCAACGACATGACAAGTGTGCCTATGTAAGCGATGTGTTTAAGATTTGCAAGGAAAAAGAATGACCAAATAACATTTCTCTCACCATGCTTTGTAGATTTATATAAAGTTTGCTGCTGTTTATAATGTGTCCAGGGTTTTCCAACACGGCTACAATTGCAGTCTGTGTATGAATATGCAATACTCCTGGAATAGCAGTATCTTATAGCACATTTATTAGTTACAACCTTGGCTATAATGATTGGAGTTATTCAAACCGCATTTAACCCAAAGTGTGCGCGCTTCTTAAGAAAAAGACTTGCTCACTCTCTCTTTCTTGACAGCTATTGGCAAATTGATTAGTGGTTCTTGTTTTATTTCTTTATTAATATTTAAAGAAGTTTTACTGTATCTAAATCAATTGTAATTTTATTTGAAAATAATGAATTTATATATTCTTTGGCTGACAAGAAGCAATACGGTACCGTAACTGCCACATTGAGAAAATTGGCTTCTCGCTAATTAATTTCGGCCGCAAGAGGTCTTTGTCGTCTGCTAGAGATCGATGGCAACACAACGGGAACATAATCAATGGTTCGCCAAGACCAAGATCGTGGTTGTCACAATCAATGGCTCGCCTAGAACGATACCGTTGTAGGTCCATGGTGTAGTTTAGGCGGCAGATATGCAAGTTTCTTTTCTTTTCGAAACTATTTAATAACATAAAACAGTGAAGACTCAGATCTCAGTTATATTTGTTACAATATTTAGCAGCAACCACGAGACCCGATGAAAACCATTATGTAGCCCATAAAATAGATTTGGATGCTGACCTTATGTACACTCACCATTGCCAGCAACATGAACAACTACCAATACACTCACCATTGCCAGCAACATGAACAACTACCAATACACTCACCTTTGCCAAAGAGGGCAAAACCTGTGTCAAAGAATCATAAACAACAGTGGACAGATGACCAGCAGTACAAGTGGGAACTATACATTCTGGATGATTTATGCCATTAGTCAGTCTTTGTTTGCTACATGTATCTGTGTATTGTGCCATTTGTAACAGCATATTCTGCCACTTGTCAAAAATGATCTTGTCAGTTGTCAACTTGCATGCATTTTGTAAATGTGTTTGCAAGCTGTCAATCAAAAAGCCATAAGCTAATCTGTATGCCATTGAATGTCAAATGTATGTTTGAGACACTTTCATTACCAATCTGTAGGATAAAGAAATATTTCAGAAAATAAAAATCCACTCAGGCTATGAGCAGTCAATGCAAAAATAAATTTAAAAGAAAATGTTTTCTTACCACCTCTCTACTCCACTCACTCACTTGCTTACATATCATGCTAGCAGTTAAGACATGGCAGTCTAATGAATCATACAAACCTCACTCTCTTACACATGCTAGCAGTTAAGACATGGCAGTCTAATGAAACATACAAACCTCACTCTCTTACACATGCTAGCAGTTAAGACATGGCAGTCTAATGAATCATACAAACCTCACTCTCTTACACATGCTAGCAGTTAAGACATGGCAGTCTAATGAAGCATAAAAACCTGGCAGGGTCTTACCAAACCAAGCAAATGAATGACTACATCAATAGCTTGAACGGTTATGTATGTTTAAAGCAAGCGTGTATTGTATCCACTAACATTCAGTGTGGCCTGCAGTAACCATTAAATTATGAATGTTTCTTTTCTTTACATTTACTGCACTGTTGAGCAAAAAAAGTTTTTTAAAAAGAAATAAATAGGTGAATTAATATATGCTTCAGCAGATCCAGAAATAAAAAAGTATATATTGATCAGAAGACTGACATATACAGGAAATAGAAAGAAGATAGATGCATAGTTTAAAGCTAAACATAATTTTGATGGAATTTCTTTAAAAAATAAATGCAGACTGCTCACTTAGGTCTGTCTCCCCATCCAAACCATCACTTCTTATATACTGGCTGATTAATCATAACTTCTCACCTTACACTGGCTAATCATAACTTCTCACCTTATACTGGCTGATTAATCATATCATCTTACACTGGCCGATTAATCATAACTTCTCACCTTACACTGGTTGATTAATCATAACTTCTCACCTTACACTGGCTGAATAATCATAACTTCTCACCTTACACTGGCTGAATAATCATAACTTCTCACCTTACACTGGCTGAATAATCATAACTTCTCACCTTACACTGGCTGAATAATCATAACTTCTCACCTTACACTGGCTGATTAATCATAACTTCACGCATTACAGTGGCTAGTTGTAACTGTGCTCCTTACAATGATGATTGTTAACTTCACACCTTACACTGGCTGATTAACCATAAACTCGCACCTTGTGCTGACAGATTAGCTTTACACACACCTTATACTGGCTGATTAACCTTCAACTCACACATGATATTGAATAATTAACTTTAAGCTCACACCTTATACTGACAGTAATCTTAAACTCACACCTTATACTGACTGATTAACCTTCATCACACACCTTATACTGGCTGATTAATTTTAAAATCACACCTTATGCTGGTTGATTAACTGCATACTAACAGAGTAACCTAATTTCACTCCTTACACAGCCTATTAACTCCAACTTCACACTTCACTTAGGTTTATTGGCCCTAATTTCATACCTTCTGATAGTTCATACTTATACAGGCTGAATAATAGTAGCTTTCTACTTAAACAGAATGATTAATGCTATCTTTACTAATACAGGCTATTAGTACAAACTTCCATCAGACTAATTAGTACTAACTTCATACGTACACAGACTGCCTTTTAACTACAGCAAAAACACATTCAACTGACTGCTTATACCAAGGAATACTTGTTCACCACTACTTGTGTAGATTATTCACTATGTTCTCAAATATATCCAAAATAAAATCAAGATAATGGCCAACGTTCATTCTTGTGATAGGGCTCCTCCATCTGGAATGAACTATCTCTTGATTACATAGTCAAATTAAAATAATCCACTACCAGCTCTAAAAGATATTTCTTTTATCTATTCAAGAGTGTTCAATCTGACCATTCTCTGTATTTTTTAAATAAAAACTTTGTGTGCCTGAATAAGGTTCTTTGGTGTGTTTGCCAATATGTACATTGCATCTTTCTGTGCAATAATGTAAAACGCTTGAAGCTTTCAAAGATGTGACATCTTATTGAGTGAAAGTGACAAAAATGTTGATATTGTGTGCCAGTCCTCAGTACACAAATGACATGATGTGTCATACATCCGACACAATGCCATCACCAGCAGTCTTGATTAGTCAGGTATAGATGGTGAACAGAATGAGTCTAATTAATGAACGGTGCCAGTAATAAAAAGCTAGACTGAGATAAGTTGATACAGTGAACAAAACAATGATTGCGATAGCTACACAAAAGACATTTAGATAAATCTGTTGTTCGTAAATGGCATGTTAGCTCTCAAGCGAGCACAAGTAACAATTAGATGGAGGTCTCGTGTGCACATACAGGTTATGAATCCAGTGATTTCTTAATTACTGCCTTAGTGTGACATTGCAGAGTCTCCTAATTATGATATAATCTTTTGATTAACATGTTTTGCCATTGTGACATTTTAAAAATAAAATTTTTTGTCTTGATTTGACAAAGTAAACTTACCGTGCTATAATAATTAGATCAGTACTTTTGCCTTAATGTGTCATAGTACCTGTGTTGTACTATAAACATTAGATAAGTACTTTTGCCTCGGTTTGAAAGAGTACCCTTATTGTACCGTATTCGTTTGATATATTTTGAGCCTTGATGTGACAGAGTACCCATGTAATTCTTCAAATGCATGCTTTTCTTTGGCTGTAGAATGCCCTTGTTAAGTTTTAATCCTTCCATTTATTGTTTCGCCTTAGTGTCAAACTATACAATATATATCACTTTTGCAGTAATCCTTTTGCCACGTGTCCGGTTTAGGTTTAACGACTGTCCTATTTTAGATAATCAGGTATCAATATTGTGAAGGATGAGGGGAGATTTATTGACCGGTGTTAGATGTGTGTGGAGCGTGGTGGTCAGCGTGTGAAGTCAGTGTGCCAACGGGTGCGGTTAGAGTTGTTAGCGTAATCGTATTAGCTCTAGAGAATTGGACAGGTCAGAAGCGCGTCTAATAGACGCAGGGAAATAAAAGCCACAGTGAAAATTTTATCTTCACTAATTTAAACGACAAAATAAATAAGGAAATAATATTGGATATATAAAAACAACTAATTAAATTATTATAACCAGACAAATAAAATTAAAAAACTAGAGTAAAGAAATAAGTAAAATAGAACAAATAATAAGCGAAATGATAAAATATTAAAAGGAGAAAGAAACAAATAGGAAAAAATAATAATAATAAGTAGAACTGTTAATAATATAAAAGAAAAAAGAGGACAATAAAAAATAAAAAGAGGGAGGAAGGAAAAGACAAGAAGGGTGTTGGGTTTTTTTAAGAAAAAAAAAGATACCCGAACAAGAGCTCAGAGTGACATAGACAACTTTGACCGGCCAGGCATGAGGTAATGAGTAAACCACTAAAAACAACTTTGCGGACAGCTGACCAATTGGAAATGATACATAAAAACTAGTTTGACATAGCCAGTGGGCTAAACCACCCCCTCCCTTTCCCCCACAACCCCCTCACCCAGCGCGGAAGCCGGAAGCGTCCCCTACATTCAATCAATCAATTATCTTCACTACTTACTAAAAATCGTCTGAGGGTGACGACTGGAGAGAAGGGTCCTTCCCAAAATACTGTGTCGTAGATGAGAAGAAAACCCTGGCTATATAGGTAAAAACGTCTTTGTATTTGTGTGAATGGTTAGTTTTGATTAGGATGCTCTTTGTTATGTTTTATTTTGAACATGTTAATATTCTTCCTTTCAGAGGCCTATGCCAAACTTAGTAATTATTAATAGAGCACTGGACTGGACACTTAGGGCTTTGCAATTGTTTGTGTTGTAGCGCGAAAGCCGGAAGCGCCCCCTACACTCATCATCATCATGTGTTGCAGGGTTGTTATTTTGTTATCGGCTGCTCGTTTATAGTTGCCTGTTTGCTTGCCTGTGGGGCCGTTCTACTTGTCCCGGCTGAAGGGACGTGGCGATCTATTGACTGGCAAAATTCAAGTCTATAAGACTGACGTCATTTCAGTGCATAAGCTAAGTTCCTATCCGGAAGGTGACTTTAGTGAACTGGCTTAGGATGAACTTAATTTTCTAAATCTTGTTAACTTTTTATTAAATTTCTTATTATTTTAAATGCGTTTGTTAGTTCTATCGTTATTTTCGTAGTTCAAAGTGATAACCTCATGATTACGTCTCGTCCTCTGTTCGTTAATCATATTCATTATATATTATTCATAAACATTAATTCTCAGAGATCTGAGTGGGGGCGGAGCCAAATTGGCGACGTACCAGTATATCAGCGTAACAGTTGCAGATATACATATTTAACCAGTGACCCATACTCTGCACCGGCTCTTGTAGATGTCTTTTATCATAGCTAAATACACATAGTTGGTATAAGTCATTATTACAAAGTCACCCCAGAGTATAGCGGCGACAAAGTCAACAATATCTATATCCTTTATGACCATTTTATGATCAATTAGTGATACGTTGGGTCATTAAATCAACAATATCTATATCCTTTATGACCATTTTATGATCAATTAGTGATACGTTGGGTCATTAAATCAACAATATCTATATCCTTTAGGAACATGTTATGATTAATTAGTGATACTTTGGGTCATTAAATCAATAGTATCTATATCCTTTATTACCAGTTTATGTTTAATTAAATAGTGATACTTTTGGTAAGCAAGTCAATAATCTATATCTTTTATGACCATGTTATGATTAATTAGTGACACTGCAATTCAATAATAATATATATCCTGCATGACCAGATTATGATTAATTAATGACACTTTTCTTCAGCAGGCTAATCTATATCCTTCTTGACCAGGTTATGATTAATCAATCAGTGACAGAGCAAGTTAATAATATAATCTATATCCTTTATGACCAGGCTATTTATTCATTTGTTTATTCATTGAAAAGCAAGATTATCCTTGAATGGCTTATAATTTTGTCATAAAAAGAAGCAAAGATATTGCAGTTTCAAAAACTGGTATAATTTATTTATAGAGAAGCAAGAGCATTGTAGTTTGCATAAATGAGTTATGATTTATTCATAAAGCAAGGATATTGTAGTTTCAATAACTGGGTGTAATTTATTCATAGAAAGCGAAAAAGATTTATTGTCATTCGCTTTCATGTATAATTCAGCAATAAATTTTGGTGAAGAAAGAAATAACTGTTTCATAAAACTGTTTCAATACATGCAGGTAAATAATGAAACCACCTCACACTCATTCTTTTGTACAAGCCCTTTTAGTAGCCAAACTAAAAGTCGTACTGGTACTGTAATGAAACTGTTGTTCTCTGTGAAGCTGGAAACTGTTAAATTATTATTCGGACCAAATAACCATTCAAGGTGTTCATTTGTAGACCACAGCAAAGTTTTATCAGCCAAATATGCACTCAATGCACACAAAGTCCATTGGCTGAGTTTAACTTACAGACCAATATACACGCAAGCCATTCATTTTGAAGATCAAACGGCACACTGACAGAGTTTAATCTATGGAAATTTACATGCGCATTATTCACCAGAAATCACATAGCACATTCACAAAGTTGTAGCTTATAGATAAACACTTAAGTTATTCACTCACAGATCAAATAGCACAGTAACAAAGTTGTAGCTTAAACACCTAGATTATTCACTCACAGATCACATTAAAAAACAAAATGTTAGAGTACAGTGTAAAGAACTATTTAACAAAATGTTAGAGTACAGTGTAAAGAACAATTTAACAAAATGTTAGAGTACAGTGTAAAGAACAATTTAATAAAATGTTAGAGTACAGTGTAAAGAACAATTTAATAAAATGTTAGAGTACAGTGTAAAGAACAATTTAATAAAATGTTAAGAGTGTAAAGAACTAATTAACAAAATGTTAGAGTACAGTGTAAAGAACTATTTAACAAAATGTTAAGAGTACAGTGAAAATAACTATTTAACAAAATGTTAAGAGTACAGTGTAAAGAACAATTTAACAAAATGTTAAGAGTGTAAAGAACTATTTTAAAATAATATTAGAGAACTGGACAATTTCACTACATTTTGGATCAATGGGACATATTTTAACAAAATATTAAGATATTTTCATTAAATTGCAAGAATACTTTGATATTTGAATGAAACAACAAATATACTTTCTCAAAAGCTAAAATAATGGGTCCTTTTCACTAAGAAGTCTTCGCGAAGCCTTGAAGTAATGGGTAATTTTTCTCTAAACATGTGGCAATAATGAATTAATTGTCACCATTTTTTTTTTTTAAATATGAAAATGGAGGATTTTCCAAACTGTAAATTAAAGTTAGGCAATGAAATGTTCTCATGTTTTATATTTGAATCCCGCTCAACTTTTAGAGTGTTAATTTGGGGGGGACCTTTGTGTGCCAATTAGAGTGTACCTAGTGCTCCTAAATTTTATGTCAAATCTGTGTCACTTTGAATTCTATTTTAGTAAAATTTTGATGTTCTATTAATGAAATGTTTTTCAGTTTTAATAACATGAGTAACAATAAATGTTTGCCACGTCAGTTCACATTTACTGCTAAATGTTAATATCAGTATTGTGAGATATTTCCATTTAATTATCAATTTAATGAAACATTTTTATCATTAAATTGTGAGGGTAATGAGACAACAAAAAAATGTAGCGTGGCACTTTACCAACTGTAATAACAATAAAACATTATAATGTCATAGTAATAGAACATTTAATAAAACTTCCACTGTGACATTTTGACAGCAAAGAAATATTTCCAGTAAATTATAAGAGTTATGGGATTTCTTATCAATAAATGTTAAGATAATGAAGCATTTAGTGATTCTTTAAATGAACATTATTTTGTGCAAATACAGAAAGGGGCAAGCTGTTAAAGTAATGGAACAGCCTGATTAATGTCATAGTAAGAAGTCATCCATTTTAAAATGATGAGTGAAAGGAAGCAAGACCCTGTAGTTGTGTAAACCATAAATTAAACAAACTAAAGATAGGTAAGTGAGCATGTGTGGTGTTCTGTCTAGTTTATTATGCATTTATACTTTAAATGAGAAATGGCCTTTTATTTGCCTGGCAATTATCCCCCTTCTTTCAAAAAAGAATCACACTATTTGTATTGAGGAAAAAAACACATATCAAAAGCAATATGATCCATGGTAATCACACGAACTGGCGAATAGCAGTGACATGAAATATTAACTACTGATATCAATCAGCAATACAATATTGTTGATGACAGATGCATGAAATATTAACTAGATACCAATCAGCAATGCAGTATGACTGATGGCAGACACATGAAATATTAACTACTGATACCAATTGGTAATGCAATAATATTGATGGCAGACACATGAAATATTAACTACTGATACCAATCAGCAATGCAATATGATTGATGGCAGACACATGAAATATTAACTACTGATACAAATGCATATCACCAGCTTCCGCTTCACACATACATGAAATGAATTCTATTTTTAGAAAAAAAATACTTTAATTTTATTAACAATTATGAAATTTGACAATGACTAACAAATCTACAACACTTTCAAAAAACACTAATTAAAGTATAAATAAACAAGAACCGTAAATTGTTCAAATTGATAATGTAACCATACCTTTTTAACACAGTACACTAAAGGACACATGAGAGTTTCATTCTGCTTAGTGTGTGTGTGTGTGTGTGCGTTTGCGTGTGTGTTTGCATGTATGTGTGTGTGTGCATGCTTGTGTATATAATGTGCAATGATGAGTGTGTATTTGCTGTATAATTTTAAAATATGAAGTCACCACCATATGCATGTTTCAAAGAAGGCCATGTATCACCTAGAAAATGTTGGAAGGTGAGGGTGTTATGATAAAGGTGATGATGTAATAGGAAAACTCAAATTCGAGTCTGCAGCAGACTGAGTTAGCCTGTGCATGTAGCAAGTTAAGGAAGAAAGTATTTTGGAGTGCTCATATGGAAACCATGATGGGAACCAAAGTAGCCATGACCTCTGTGAAACTTGCCAAATCTGTAAATATTCATTAAAGAGAAAAAAATAATATATAACATACACCTGTCAAACTGTTAGTGATCAGACCCACAATCAAGAAAACATACATACTTGTCATAGAGTTTTAACTCACAACCAAATAAATATACACACCTTGAAAGAGTTGTTGGGAATTAAACTCACAACCAAATGTTCATAATGAATTTTTCCTGAATCAAATGATTTTTTTCCTGAATCACTTTTCCAATGACAAAATGTATCTATTTCTGGCTTCAATGAAACAAAAACCAGAGAGGGTCATTTGTCAATGTATTTGCATTTCTGTCTACACTTTCTCTGCTTTCCCACCTGGCCTAAATATTCTCTTTTTCTATGATGAAGTCCCACCTGGCCTCAAATTCTTCCTTTTTATGATGATACTTGACCTGGCCTAAATATTCTCCTTTTCTATAATGATACTGGACTTGGCCTAAATATTCTCCTTTTCTATAATGATACTGGACTTGGCCTAAATATTCTCCTTTTCTATAATGATACTGGACTTGGCCTAAATATTCTCCTTTTCTATAATGATACTGGACTTGGCCTAAATATTCTCCTTTTCTTTATGCTGGCGAAACACTCTCCTTTATACATTATGAAATTTTTAATTTGTGTTTTTCCACTTGCTTCTACATTTAAAAATTGAATAAAGTCATTAAAATACAAAAGTGGGTCAGTTGTAAGTCTGATATTATATCAAGAAGAAAAAGTAGAGATATATTATTTTGTTGTGTTCAACCCATGTCAAGTACTGATTATTGTATTTTATTGAGTTCACCTCATCACTATCATCACACCCTGAATATATCCAGTTTAAAGTATAATGAGCTTTTCTTTTAATCTATTCACTATCAAACCCTATATATATCAAGTATAGATTATGTTTTTCTCTATCACTATACCAAACCCTATATATATCATGTATAGATTATGTTTTTCTCTATCACTATACCAAACCCTATATATATCATGTATAGATTATGTTTTTCTCTATCACTCTACCAAACCTATATATATATATATATATTTATCAAGTATAGATTATGTTTTTCTGTTTCATTCTGCATTATCCAAGTTACCCTACCACACATACACACCTTGATAATCCCAGATAAGTGAAGTCAACTCTATGTTAATCTGCAATTGGCAGAAGTTGGGGCTTACATTTTTACTAATTTTAGTTTTAATCCAGAATCTTGCAATATACTCATTTAATTTGAACTTATCTTCTTTTTGACTTTGATCAAGAGACAAAAGAATGAGAATGTACAATTATGATACTGTTCAAGTGTTAATTGTCAAATTTCACTAACATTTGATTTCTATTTGCTAAAAGGGCAAAGTCTAAAGAAAATAAATAAGGTGAAGTTCAAAGATCATCTGTACATGTATTAAATGTAGCACATGAAGTCCTTTCCACTGACCTCTCACCTCTGGAAACAATTGGCTACAGTGTTAAAATATTCATCTTAATACACGGTTTGTTTCACTGAATCATAACAGAAAAAAATCAATGAAAATACCTGATCATCAAGAGAATTAAAACTACCATTGTTAGAAAATATTCATCAAGAGAATTAAAACTACCATTGTTAGAAAAGAAAGCAAATGAATGACTGTTCATGTTTTGAAGATCCGACTGCCATAAATCCAAAGATCATTTACTTTCTAAACATACTGGAAACCTTTGGTTAAACTGTATTTATTGTATTTGTACATTTTATTTGAGATGTTTTCCAAAAGAAATCCTGCTTATCATCCATTTGGAATCTTACTTTCAATATTTTATATATCAAATATTTTCTGGAATGTATCCCTTTTTACAATGAGAGGCAATACTGTATCCAAAAGTTAATCTGTTCATAATTATTCTCTACATATAACAGCCACATTTTCCCATATAATTACTCTTTTCACACAGTGACTAAATTTTTCACACTGTAAAAAAAAAAATTGTCACACTGTAAAAAAAAAAATCTGTCACCAATCTGTACTTACACTAAGCTGAAGTGAATAATCTGTCACAAATAAGTATTTATATCAAGCTGAAGTGAATTATATACCACCAAATCAGTACTTAACATTAAATTGAAGTCGATAATCTGTCCACCAATCAGTACTTAACATCAAATTGAAGTCGATAATCTGTCCAAAAATTAGTACTTAACATCAAAGTGAAGTTGATAATCTGTCAACCAATCGGTACTTAACAGCAAATTGAAATCGATACTCTGTCCACCAATCAGTACTTACACTGGGTTGAAGTGAACACTACTGTCTACTTTGCTGGAGTCAGTAGTGAGTTGGCTGTTGTCTTGGTAGCTATGAGGATTGTCTGGGATTAAGAATTTCCCAAGCTGTATTTCAGTGTCACTCAATCCACCATGTGAAATTCGTGCATAACCAAGGCTGTTAGTGAAAGACAAATCACATAAATAAGTCAAAACACTTAAGTTAGAGACCACATTTAGAATTAAAACAAGTTAGTCAGTTCACTGAATTAAAGGCAACAGTTAAGAGACAAAACACAAATTAATCAAATCACTGGGTTAAAGGCCACACACAGTAAGAGACTAAAACACAAGTTAGTCAAATGACTGGGTTAATGCTGCAGTAAGAGACTAAAACACAATTTAAAAAAATTGAGAGAAAAAACACCACCTACAACACACTTCTAAATATTTTGGGGAATGTCACCACAAAAAATTGATGGCAAGAGCTTGAAAATGAAATATGTTAGCATGAATTAAAAAACACATACTGTGAAAAACATCATTAGACAAGAAAGAGAGAGAGAGAGTGTGTGTGTGTGTGTGTGTGTGTGTGTGTGTGTGTGTGTGTGTGTGTGTGCACATGCATGTGTTGTGTGTGTGTTTGTTTGTTTGTGTGTGTAATTTGATATACCAATGTATTCCTTTAAACAACAGCAACAAAAATTATTGTGTACTAATATAAAATCTATATGCTACAATCACTTATTGACACTTTGATTAATGAAAGCGCAATTAAAAAAATATACATGTATAACCAAGAGGGCACAATCAGAACTGTTTCTGTATGAACAATAAATAATTATTACATAAATAAGCATAACAAGTGGCAAAATTAATACATGAATTTGTGTTTATCAGGATCAAAATCGTATAACAAGTTAAGTTTGATTGATAGACTAGAAGTGTTCATCATAAAAATAAATGTGTTCTGGACAGTGTTTCAAAGAAGTCATAGATTAACAACTAGAAAAAGAAGAACTGTAACGAAATTTAATCTGTTGTTTTACTTTAGCCCTTTACACCATTGGTCCCCAACCTCCTTGTGGTCAAGAGCATATTCAAATTTTCAGAAGAGTGTGGTGGGCATATTTTCAAAGCTTATTTTGTACTGAACTTTAAATAATATACAAAACATTATATTTAGTAATATATAATATATGAATCTATAACATTAAAAAGTTATTTTACAATATAAAACATTTTCATTAAATTAATTAATTAATTAATTTTTCACTAATATATGTGGATTTGCTCTTTTATAAATCACCTGGAAAGATAAATTATGTAGATTTTATCAAATAAATATCATAACCAGTGGTCAAAATATATTTATTATTCTTACTTTAACTTTAAGAGAAAGTTGTGGTTAATTAAAAAATATCCCTTGTATTATTACTTACATCTGGATTTCAATAAATAAAATATATATTTATATGAAAATGTTAAACATTAGTTTTATTGTTATTTGTATCCAGATTTCAATTAAAAAAAACAAATATAAAAAACACAAGTTTTAATCAGGAGTGCTCATGAGCACTGAATGAAGAAAAGGTACTATTTCTCATGCTTTTTGGCACTGCATTTCAACAGTTTTTCACATTTGCAGGGAGTAAAATGATATTCCCATTTGTAAGCAATTATTGCTTAGCGGCAAAAATAACCTGACATGGTGATGCCAGGTTATGCTTTTCAACCCGATGGCATACGGTTTAAATATCATCATGTTTACTCACAATATTGTATTCACATCAACGTGTTCACTCAATAAAGTTTTATATGTATATATATAAAATAAACTTACATCAATATTTACTCACCAAATCAGTCATTTATACACAAAATAAATTAACCAATATTTATTTACTCAAGCAATCTGTTTCTTTAAGCATAATAAATTCTCACCCAATCAATCCTTCATAAATGATAAATTTATGCCATTATTTGCTTACCGAATCAGTCTTTTATACATGATATATTCACACCATCTTTCAGAATCAGTGGGGTCAATGTCTTTCATTCCTCCATTGTTAATGAGCTGCCAATATTCACGACTACCTGGAGCTGATGTCACATAACCAAGGAACACAGCTGGATTTTCACTGTTAAAACAAAGTAACTAGGTTTACATACATACATGTATAACAAAAGTTATGAGCAACCTCTAAACATGTCACATAACCAACGAATACAGCTGAATTTTCACTGTTAAAACAAAGCAAGGTTTACATATAGCAAAGTTATGAGCAACCTCTAAACATGTCACATAACGAAGGAATACAGTGCTGGATTTTCCCTGTTAAAACAAAGCAATGTTTACCTATAACAAAGTTATGAGCAACCTCTAAACATGTCATATAATGACAAAAACAACTGGATTTTCACTTTCAAAACAAAGCAATATTTATATATTTAAAAAGTTAATGCAATGAATAAACAAACCAAACAGATTTTTACTGGCTAAACACATCAAAATAGCACAAGTTTTCGCAGCATAAAATACTCACCTCTCACATTTTTTCATCTGTATATAATTAGTTCTGATATTCTCATTGTGAAACAAAGTGAAATTTATATATATAGCAAATGTTATCCACAGTAAACAATACACAAATGCCACATTTAAAATATATGTAACATATTTTGCTATTTTCTCTGTTAAAAAAAGAATTGTTTAAATACAGGACAATATCTACAGTAAACAATACTTAGATATTACAATAAAATGTATAAAAGATATATTTTGTTATTCTCAATGTCTAAATTTAAACGTTATCCAAAGTAAACAATACATAGCTGTTATATTTAAAATATATACATAAATGCATTTTGTTATCATCATTGTCTTAATAAAACAATGTTTAAACATTGCAAAAGTTATCCACAGTATTCAATACACTTAAATTCATATTTTATATCTATAATACTGAGTTCTGATATTCTTAATGTCAAACAAAGTAACATTTAAAATCACATTAGCCATAATCACAGTGTACAATACGTAGACTGCACATACAGTAACTTATAAATATTTAAATATTCTTAATAACAAAACACTCCAGTATACTAACCATTCCCTTAAAAAATACTTTTTCTGATCAAGATCAAGTCCCAAGTGACCAAAAAGTAGGGAAGAGGTCTGTCCACCCACCCACCATAACCACCACCACCACCCAAAAGGCTTGATTCTGTGCATACCAATAGGTATAGAGTATGGGTGGGTGGGTAGGAAGGGTACATTGCTTCCAGCCATTTTGTCAGTCCTTTGTGAGAGAGGCTGACTGAGGCAATGGTTTGCTTGTAACCTTCATCTCTAACAACATAAGACTGTTTCTGTTTGAAATGTCATAGCATAGGTCTAAGATGAAATCTGCCTAAGACTATCAGACCAGGTACAGAGATTAAGAGATCAGTCAGAGAGATCTTGCTCTGTCACAGATCTAAATAAAAAGATGTCTTCAATTGAGTCCTGGTTCTTGGCAATGCCAGAGTTCTAAGTGAACAGATGTCTGTAATTGAGACCTTGCACTCAGTAATGTCACAGATCTAAATGCATAAATGTTGTAAGTGAGACTGGCTAATGTCTGAAAACTGTAATGGAGACCTTGCACTCAGTAATGTCACAGATCTAAATGCATAAATGTTGTAAGTGAGACTGGCTAATGTCTGAAAACTGTAATGGAGACCTTGCACTCAGTAATGTCACAGATCTAAATGCATAAATGTTGTAAGTGAGACTGGCTAATGTCAGAAAACTGTAATGGAGACCTTGCACTCAGTAATGTCACAGATGTAAATGCATAAATGTTGTAAGTGAGACTGGCTAATGTCAGAAAACTGTAATGGAGACCTTGCACTCAGTAATGTCAGATGTAAATGCACAAATACTTGTAATTGAAACCTGACTAAAGTCAGAGATCTAAAGTCAGAGATGTCTTAAACTGAGACCTTTTCTGCTTCCTGGGTGGTTCATAAGTACTATGGTGTAAGTCAACTTTATCCGAGTTCACAAGCTCCATGAAAAAGAGTTGGCTGTATGTAAGCAGATAAAAATTAAGCAGTTCTGTCTATCAGCAACACCCTGCGATTAAACACCCTAAAATTGATAATTCTTTAGGATTAAACATTTTGCACATTGTAATTGATAACTCTTTAGGATTAAACATTTTGACACCTTGTAATTGACAACACCTTTACAAGTACTTCTGAACCTGCTGAATACAGGGAGAGATAATGTGAAGGCTAAGCCTAAAGTGTATCACCCCCCACACAAGTACAAAAGGTTCATTGACTTCATGGCACTTTCAGTGTTAAGGAATAATGACACCTTAAAAATTAAACCCGTAACAGGCCGTCTTTATTTCTCTCATCATATTCTAACATTGTCTAGAATGTTTCCTTACAAATTCTAAAAAAGAATGTAATGTATCACCTTTTATGAAGTTGTTCTGAGAGGAATTCAGCTTGCAGTTTCCTGTCCAGAACATCCCGGTCATTACCCATGTGTGTAACAACAAAGTCCACAGCTTTCCCAGAAATATTAATTGTTGCTGTAATAGCAGGTGCTAATTCTCCTGGAAAGACATTAAATTAACCTTTAATTCTCCTGGAAAGAAAATTAATATTCCAAGCTCATACATGTATAAAGAAATTAATACTCCTTGTGCATTCATTTAGAAGTTGTCAAAAATTTTGTTCTATGGCATAACACAACAATGATATCCATAAAAAAGATATTTCATACAGTAATACTAACAGTTAAGAGTGAGAAAAATAATTATATATAAAAATTAAATAAAACCACAACAAAAATGTATCCCAAGAACGGAAGTCAGAAACAAAAATGCTCACACATTATATACAGAGAGTACAAGAAAAAGAACACTCAACTAAAGAAATATGCTATATTGGGAGTGTAAAATAAAGAACACCCATCTAAATATGCTATATGGGAGTACAAGAAAAAATAACGCCCATCTAAATATGCTATATGGGAGTACAAAAAAAAGAACACCCATCTAAATATGCTATATGGGAGTACAAGAAAAAATAACACCCATCTAAATATGCTATATGGGAGTACAAAAAAAAAGAACACCCATCTAAATATGCTATATGGGAGTACAAGAAAAAATAATGCCCATCTAAATATGCTATATGGGAGTACAAAAAAAGAACACCCATCTAAAGAATTATGTTATATGTGGAGTATAAGAGAGAAGATATAATAGAAACATAGCACATGGAGAGTAGAAAGAAATCTACAGAAACATAAAATATTGTGAGTAAAGAGCAGAAGACAAAAGAGAGAAGAATTAGGAGAAGTGAAAAACACATAATATAACCAACATACCATGTGGGGAAGGCAAAAGATGATGAGTTGACTGGATAATTGGGTACTTGGAAAGAATCAGGTTGCTACAGAGAGAGAAATTAATTTAGGAATTTTTGAAGACACTAACATTAAAAAAATTAATTAATGAAGCTACCAATAGATAATTAATAAAAGATTTAAGACTAGCTCCCCTTCCACTCAAAAATAAAATGTGTTGTAAATATAAAAGTTGCATTGAAAATGCATAAATGACAAAATTGTAAGTATGAAATAAACTCTAGTAAACACTACTTAACAGTAATAAATTATTAATTTATTTTTCAGATAAACCTTAACATAAACATGACCTGCACACTGATATCAATTCCAAGAAAGCAGAAATTTGGGACAAGAGTGCTATGGAAAACTGCATCAATTAGAAGAAAACATATTGTACATTGATTTAATACAATGAATTTTGGGGTTTCTTCTTTTACTTTTAAAGTAAATGCATTGATTTGATATAATAACTGAATGCATAACTAAATAAGTGACCAGATAAAATAAGAATGACTGACCTGGAAGAAAGTTCATAAATGAATGTGTGATGCTAAGAAATAAAGATCATTACTATTATTTCTGTAGTTATTAAATGTGCTGGATGATAATAATAACCAAGGTATTTTGTAATAAATGTTAAAATGTTTCATCTAATACAGTGACCTAAAGATCATGATCTTAATGAACATAGGCAATGTTTAGATTATATTTACATAGGCAAAAAACATGAATTAGAAAATACACATTATTTTAATTTTATTATATTTACAGTCTGTTTAGAATTCTATCTGTTGAAATGACTATGTTAGTCTCAGAAAGTAACAAAACAACCAAAACAATGAGATCGACTAACAGCATCAGAAAGGTAAATATTTCAATTTAGGTTCTTCTTTCTGTCTGATAAAAATTGTTCACATTAAAAATATAACAGTCTAACTAAACAAAGATTTATAAATGTTTGCTAACTTTATCTGGCTGGACTTTGAGCTGCTTTTCTTGAATGAAGTTATTTTCTCTAACAATAAACTCTAGGAAGAAACCTATTAAATAGATACGTTAACTGAAAGAAATCTTTTTTTCTTTTGACAGTATAATATTATGCAAGAACTTTCAAGCCTGATACCATGTTATGGCGGTTTTGGGCGCTCCACCCGGTAAAGAGCTAGAACAAATTGTAGCAGTAGTATATTTTATATTAGAACAATTTATACCAGTAGTATATTCTGAATTAGAACAGCCCATAACACAAGTTAATTCTGAAATTAGAATGACCTAAATTATGCATTAGAATGACCTACAGCAAAAGTATACTCTGCATTAAAATGACAAACATTAATAGTATATTTCTGTATTATTAAAATGAATTTTTTTGTTGTTCAGTATTCCCAAGACTACTGTGGTCAGTTAATGACTGGTTGGGTATGAAAATCCAAGCATTAGCGTAAATCATATAATAATTATTTATATATATGTGACGCTCGGAAGTCACTCTCATCTAACTAAAGAGGATTAATGTAGAAGTGAATATAACCATTTATTTTTTCACGCTTCTTCGTGAGCTAAGTCCGATGGAAGGAATGATTTCCGACTTGGAAGTTGTATATAGTTGCCAAGCGCAACTGATTGACTGATGGATGGGGCTGGAAGGGTGACATGGGTGGCATCTGATTAAAGAGATAAGTCCCGATGAGAAGTTTAAGTACACAGTTACGAAAGACTAATGCGGTAGCTGGGGAGTTGAACGGGTTAATCCGATCAGCTGACGCGAAGTTAATAAATACCCAGTCAAAACGTTTTGTGGTATTTGTGATCGATATTCTAAGTCCGGTTCTAAGGCAAACCATGAGCTGTTGTGAGTTGTCAGATCAAAAATGCGAGAATGAATTTAGAATAATTTATATGTTAGAATTATTGTTCACGCACTGATTTTGATATCCTGCATATTTTGACTGATTCATTGATATGTATATGTTAGACTAATTATGTATTAGTGAATGTGTTTATTACAAGATGTATTGAACAAAGTATGTATGAGGGTTAACAATTCTCTTGCAGGCACGGAAGTTGAGTGACTGGAGAGAGATCAAGAGTGTATGGAAAATTATAGACTGAATTAAAAGAATCGCATTTGAATGTTTCCAGGGCATACCTTCCTTTTTTTTTTCCTTCTTTCCTTTTGTTGTCTCCTTCATCTTGTCGTTTTCCTGTGATCGACACATGTCTTGTCGGGCTAATATCTACCAAGGAAATCCCAATGGTGGTGAATGGGGAGGCACCTAACAATTGTCGGTTTTAATGCCAGCAAATTCAAGAGTACTCAGTGCAAATTGCATACAAGAAGTGAAAATGAACTCTGGTGTCTTATCGATATATGGACAGTCCATAACACAGGTGTTTCTCTATGACGCGACATATGGTGACCCAACAGGACAGGTCATGAACTCAGTCATTTATCTCTTAAAAAAAAAACTATATATAAATACCTGACTGTTTCAAAACTTATTTGTATCTATTTATCTATTTATGATAAGGTTATTTTTTATAATAAACCTTTATTTTTGTTAATTCCTTCTTACACATGTTAAATGATACATGTCTGGAGTAGTCAGTGGGTGGAGTCAATGATTGGATGAATGTTAGTAAATTGATAAATTACATTACTCTTTAAGTAGGAAGTTCCACCCGTGAACAGATAAATTATGTGTTGATAGTACGTTTACTTATAGTGGTAATTACAAATGTGGAATTAAGATTTAACCACTGATAAGTGATTTATGCATTATTAATAATATTAATGATAAGGTATTCTTAATAATAATCATAATAGAGGTAGAACGTATTATAGCGCCACAACATTTTATATAGTAACTTGAACAGTAGGCTCAGTAGACTAGTTTAATTTCATTCTTAATCTGCATTTTTTACATAAAGGTATAATTTGTTTCCACAGTTTGAAATTGTCTTTCCAGCTTAATAATTTAAGTTAATAATACAAATGTAAATTTAAATTATATAATTTTTATACTTATTTATTAATATAATTTTTTAAAGTAAAGCTAAGTAGGTCTTACCCCCAAGTATGATCTTTAGTAGCAGGTCCAAAATCCACATAAACCCCAAGACGTTCACCAAGCCACATTCCTAGATCATTATTGCCCAGGAATGGCTTGGACGCATCACTTTCCAATAAAGTAATCACATCAGCACCTGAACAGAGTAATCACACAGCAACTGAACACAGTAATCACACAAATGAATGCAGTGATTATAAAGCAACTGTATGCATATCACACAGCAACTCAACACAGTAATCATACAGCAACTGAACACAGTAATCAACAAATCGATGTGCCATCAGGAACTCTCTCTCTCTCTCTAGTAGTTAAAAACAACATTCTTTCTTCAAATTTATGGGATTTTAAAGAAACATAATATTGTTTCAAGAAAGCATACATATGCCATTTGAAGACACAAGCTGAAAAAGAACTCTCTGGTTATATAACAAGTGATCGTTGAAGATTTATATGCATGGGAGCTGTGAACAGCTCGACATAGTTTATGGAGTCTACAAAGAATCAAATGTGCAAAAAAACTGTTATTTCCTTGAGACAGGTCTCACTGTTCACTCTGTGGCAAAGAAGACTGGGGATAAAAAGCTTTACATGGGTTTCCTCAGCATAAAGTTCAGATCTTAATGTCACTTTGTTCTACCTGATCATGCCAATGACCTGAATGCCTCTATACAAAAGGAGATTTCCCCAAAATTATTCTGCTGACAAAACATCTTGACAAAAGTGAAAATATGAATACAAAGAAGTCCTAGATACTATTATAAATTTATGTGAGTGCTGCAGATCCATTTCACTAAAGTATGTGTTCATTTGAAACTGCAGAATTATGAATTAGGTTACATTATGCATACAGTTTACTACCTTCATGTAATTTGAATTATACAATTTATTACCAGATATTAACATTAGTTATATAATTAACTGGGAATCATTTTGAACTCTAAACTTTAACATCTTTTTGCTAATAAATCACCAGTCTGATCCGAGTGAAGAGAGTAAGCTATTGTAAAGCACAATATGTATCTATTAAAAGACAAGACAGCTGACGGACACCAAAAACTACAATTATGCCAGACCAATGCTGCTATACTGCATCACTTAGCTATAATAATTCTCTAGAGTGGCATATTTATAAATGAATGAGCAAACAGATTATTGTTTTAAGTTTAAGACTTTTCTATAAAACCAGTGTCATTAATTCACATTTATGAACTAATTAATATTTTCTAGCATACCAGTGTGTTATTAATATATATTTATGAACTAAAATTAAAGACGTTTTCTACATATATCATATGTATAGACTAATTAATGAAAGTTTCTAAATATACCAGTGATATTAATAATGGTGAAAAATTATTTAAAAGATGTTTTCTACATATATCATATGTATAGACTAATTAATGAAAGTTTCTAAATATACCAGTGATATTAATATTTGGTGAAAAATTAATTAATAGACGTTTTCTGCACGTACAGGTAATACTAATACATAGTGATGAGCTAATTAATGACATTTTCTACACATACCAGTATTGTTAATCAAAACTGCTGTCCTTTCCAGGCTAGGCCAACCCTTGTTGTCATAGCCAAAGTGATATGTCCAAATCATAGCTGTAAACTCGTGTGGGTTGACCTTAAAAATAGACAAATAACACAAACTATAACAATATATAGTATAAATTACAGTGGGATGGTTTTAAAAACAAACAAATAACACAAACCATAAACTATAACACTATATACAGTATAAACTGTAGGGAGTGGGTGGGTCATAAAAATAGACAAATAACACAAACTATAACAATATATATAGTATAAACTCTCATGAGTTGGCCTTAAAAACAAATTAAACTATAGTTTAAAAAACACTTGGGTTGGCCTTAAAATTGCATAAAATATAGCAATGAATAGCTGTAGAATAGTGTGTGATGAAACTTAAAAATACAAAAAATATAAACTAATACAGTTTATAGCTGTAAAGCACTGTGGGCTGACTTACTAATACAAGCTATCAAAATACTAAAATATACATACATACATATATATATATATATATATATATATATATATATATATATATATATGTATAATACTGTGGGCTGACTTTTGTTGATTTTATTTATCTATGGTAGTATGTCAATCTTTGTACATATATGTTTGTTTGATTTTGTTGGGGTTTTTATATCTTGATAAAATCAGAATCATTGTCTTTAAAAATTGATTACTACTGGCTGCATTTCCTACTGGCACCCCTACTCATCATAATCAGCTGAATGTCCTGTAACTTTATTGAGTCATTAACTAGATCTGTAAATAATATCCCAATCCATCATAATTAGCTGACCCTAAAGTAACTCTATGCTGTCATTAAAACAGATCTGTAAATAATATCCCAACACATCATAATTAGCTGACCCTAAAGTAACTCTATGCTGTCATTAAAACAGATCTGTAAATAATATCCCAATCCATCATAATTAGCTGACCCTAAAGTAACTCTATGCTGTCATTAAAACAGATCTGTAAATAATATCCCAACACATCATAATTAGCTGACCACCAAGTAACTCTGTGCTGTCATTAACCAGATCTGTAAATAATATCCCAACACATCATCATTACATTAATACTTCTGTGTAAATTTATGTTGTCATGAATCTAAATATTTACATATTTAACCCACCAAATTTATAGGTGAGATGAGTATTCAGTTATTAATCTGTAGCTTTATGTGGTATCCCAACCCATCATAATGAGTTGAGTATTGTGTAGTATTATGCAGTTTTTAATCTGTATCTGTAAGTGGAACCCCAACCCATCATAATGAGATGAGTACTGTGAAGTATTATGCAGTTCTTAACCTCCATAGGTATATAATTTTGTTAGTTTTATAGAGATAGTTAGGGCATTAAATGAGAAACTAAAGCAACATTATATTCCAAAACACTTTATAAATTTCAAAGACAAAAACAAGTGCTGATATATTCTTGGTACATCTATAAAGGTTTTGGATTGAATGCTGCATTTATTAATGTTGTTAAATTATAGTGAGTCAAAGACTAAACAATAGGATCCTTAAGCATTAAAAAGAAACCAAGAAAACATGAAAATATACAATACAGCAATGAGCACAAAAACTGGAAATTAGGTTCAACACTTCATGAAGGCAAAACAGTCGTTAATAACAATGTGAGGTGAATAAATAAATGTGAAACCCTACTGGTGCATATAAAGCTCATCTATAAATCATAATGGAAGGCTATTGTAATTGTGTATGAATTCATATTTAATATTCAAATATTTTTTTTGTTACTGACATAAAGTCTATGTAAATTGTAATTGTCTGTAAATGATATTTATTATTCAAATAATTGTTTTTACTAACTTAAAATCTATGTAATTATCTATAATTCATATTTATTATTTAAATAATTTTTTTTGTTACTGAATGAAGTAATTTATTTCTGTATATTTTTTTGTTGCATATATTGGATTAATGTTTCAATCTCTTTAAAATGGTGTTCTTTATACTATATATAGTTCTATGTTGGAAGCACTTAATTGTCTGCATTTTCTGTGTAATTCAAATTGTAAAATATTTTTGTCTGCATTAGTCTGTGTGAACTGAAATATAAATTACCTTATTGGCTGCAAAAATAAGCATATTTATTGTCTGGATTTTTTGTCTGTTTAAATATATATATAAATTACCCTATTTTCAAAAAAACCCACATTGATTGGCTGTATTTACTTGTGTGAATCAAAGTGCACAAATAATTTACTGGCTGTATTTATCTGTGTGAATGTAACTTTAATAGCTGCATGTGTGAATCAAAATATATAAATGTACCTTTATTGGCTTCAATTGTCTGAGTGAATCAAAGTGAAAAATATACCTTTCATTGGCTTTATTTGTCTGAGAGAATCAAAGTGAAAAATTATCTTGGAGGATTGTATTTGTGAAAACCAAAATATACAATACTTTTATGGCTGCATTTACATGTAACAGTTGATCTATGTAAACAATGTGCAAAATGTACCTTAACTGGTTGCATTTGTTTGTATGAATCAAGTCTGTATCCAGAGCCCATCAAACCCAAGGCAACCATCAGAAGTAAAGCTGCTTGGAGAAATACAAGATGTTTTATGACATTAACAGAGAAATACAAGATATTTAACAACACTATCAGAGAAATTCCAGATGTTTTACAACACATCAGAGAAACACAAGATGTTTTACAACACATCAGAGAAATACAAGATGTTTTACAATGCCATCAGAGAAATACAAGATGTTTTACAACGCTGTGAAAGAAACATAAAATGTTTTACAATGCCATCAGAGATATACAAGATGTTTTACAACGCTGGGAAAGAAATACAAGATGTTTTTCAACACTATGAAAAAAATACAAGATGTTTTACAACACTTTCTTGTAATAACATGGCAAATATAATCTTGAGTAAATAATTTGGTCACTAAAACATTTGGGGGTTGGGAAGGAGTATTGATTAATTATGATTATACTGACTCTTAAGTTTATTTTGCATGGGATACTGAGTACAGAGTCGCTTACTAAATAGTCTATTAAATCTTAAATTTAATTAAAAGTGAGGCAATGCCTAAAATCACATCTAGAGTGTCTATAAAATTACTTGATTTAAAGTTAGAGAGGAAAAAAAATGAGGGAGGAGGAAGAACAAACAAATAAAATTTTATTTACAAGTGCTATAATCTACATTCAGTTCATGATGAGGAGGAGAGACAGAGAGAGTGATGGAGTAAGAAAAGAGGATGAAGAGTGAGGAGACAGAGGGAGTGATGGAGTAAGAAAAGAAGATAAAGAGAGAGGGATAAGAAATAGGAATTACAAAATAAAGGTGGGGGTGGTAAAAGAGAGGCAGAAAAAAAGAGATAGTGACTTAACATCAACATATTCGCTCTCTTTCTCTTTCTCTCCATTTCTCAGTTTTTGAGCGGAGATCACAAAGATGCCAAGACAGAAAAAACAAAGGAGAGGGTAAGGGGAGAGGGGATAAAATAAAGAGGACTGAGAAAGAAAGAATGAATATAAGCATATTAAGAGTGAGCGTGGAATGGGAGGCAAGAAGTTAGAGAGGAGAGAGAAAGAGAATCGGAAGATAAAAATGACAATAAAAAAAGAAAGAAGAAGGCTATAAACAGTGAGTGAAAAAGATATAATAATAAAAAAAAGTACAATATATCAGTGTATATATATCCCAAATAATAATGCCCTGAAATATAATTATATTCACATACTTGCTTTGTGAAGCCCAGAAGGCATCTTTATTCCCTGTATATTCCCGGCAAAGGCGGTAAAATCATGGGGTATTTTTCCACCTGAAAAAGAACCCCAAGAAAATTACAGATGCAAACCAATCTGATTCATGATGATCTGTTCAAATGCAAAAGTGATGTCAGTCAATGCAAAATATTTTATACTCCAGTGATGTCAGTCAATGCAAAGTATTTTATACTGCATCATGATTTTCACTTTTACCGAATTCATTAAATATTTCATAAATGGATTTTAAAAAATATATGTTTAATTTTTTATTATCTACTGTACAAATTTGTCTCAGGATTAATTCTTTATCGCTGATGACTTTTTGTTTTAAAACTTATGCTACTTTTTAAAAAAATACATTTTGAAGCCTTACATATTATATTAGAATAATGACAAAGGGATTTCAGAAAAATGATTATTTGAACCTTTATGCGGTTTCAAACATAGGCCTACCGTTATTGAAAATGCCAATCTTTTTCCTAGCATTGCAATATAATTCATCAAAGTAGCTTGATTCAGACAGATAATTTCTGAAGAATATTGCATAGATTGTCTTACATGTAAGCTGAATATTATTTATTAAAGTAAATATTTCGTAATTGTCAAAATGGCATGGCGTTGTGCATGTACTATTGCTACGTGGCCGCCATTTTGAAAAAGTGAACTTTGTCTATCGGTCGAACGGGCAGTAAAAACATTATGAACTGAATTTGCTTATCCCACTAAGCTCTGACTTCTAAACATAAAAAAATATTTAAAGAAAATGTTTATTCCACGAGCGAAATTGTGTTTTGTCAACTACAATTAATAACGACCAATGAATAAGATTCCGGAAGTGTTAGAAAAGGACTCGTATGCTGAAGAGCAATTAGCAGATGACAGACAAGCAGGTTTTTCGTCCTGTCATAACTTATCGTGAAAAAAAAAAAAGAAAATGAAAGCGGAAGAGCGAGAGATTCAAGGTAAGAGCAGGAGATTCTTCCGCTAAAAGCAGAAGGTAGGCAGGTATGCATCAGTCAATGATTTGTTTAGGATTTTATTTTGTTTCTTAAATCAATACATAGGAATAGATCAAACTTGCTTTACTGATCAGAACATCTAAATCAAGATAAAAATTTAGAAATATTCAAATTGTATTGATCCAAACAGCTGGATAAAGATAGAGTTTGAAAGAAACAGTAACCAGATTTGCTGTACATCAGTTACAAAGCATTATATCTGTTATGTAATTTAATTATGCATTTCAATTTTTAATAAGTCATATTCATTTAGCAGGGTAAATCTGAATTATACTATAAATGTTTATTGAATCCAAGTGTGCTTTTAAGATTTTCAAGTTCTACCACCATATATTGGCCAAATAAGAGAAGTATTAGTATAAATATCAAACCTGATTTGATTCCCAGCAAGATGAAAATCATAACTATTGCAATTAGCCAGTCAGTATGTTCCCGTGTGTAAACCCCTCCTGGAACAAAGTTGTAGGCTACTGTCCAAACGAAGAACAAAACTTCTGCAATGTAGACTAAGTTAGCAAGAGCTAAAGTGCGTGCAGGGGAACATGCAGACACCTGGTTTGCAACAACTGGCCATACAGTCATTGTGTACACTGCAAGCATTAGGCCACCTGAAATCCCCAAAATGTATAGATAATAAAACAATTTCAAGTATAGTCAAATATTTACCAAATCTATTAATATTTGGATTCAATAAATAAAATCACAATTCTTATTCAAATATTACATACCAATTAATTTGTACCTGTAAAAAATATAAAGATGGCTGTACATCATACATCATATAATGTATGTGTGTGTGTGTGCATGCATCTGTGGAGATATCAGGCAGTGGTGCAGAAGTAGGCATTAGTTTCTCACTCAAGAAGCGCGTGGGCTCAATGTACAGTTCATGACATGGGACAATGAACTGGGTCATCCTGCTATAGGCCTAACACACTCAAAGTCATCTATCAGTTATAAATCAAAAACAGAAAGACTGACCATTTATCTTTTAGGTCAACATTAACCCATTCCATATGTGGTATAATAGGGCAATCTCACAATTTGCTGTTCAGCACTGCAGTTTATTTTTCTTTTACCCTCTTTAAAACATTAGACTTGTGTCCAGAGTTCTGTACCATGGAATCACACCTTACACAAGGATTACATTCTAAAGATGGCTCATAAGCCTAAAATCACTTATATCGAGAATTAATCTTAAGTTTTCATGGGATTTTTGTGGATAAAAAAGTCTTGTAGCACTGAAGCAAATCAGTGCTTCAAGGGTTGTGCACCGGATGAAGTAGTTGGCTTGTATTTCGGAACCATGTTACACTTATGTTACTTCAGTACTTGTATTGTGAACACACCAGAAACACACTCAAACATACCAGAAACACACTCAAACCCACTAAGGACATGTGAGCACATACAAATTGATTCACATATGTTGAATAGGTATACGACACAATTCCACTGTATTCTAACTTAATTGTAATGATTCCATCCCCTTCCACCCTTGCTAAGGGTTTCAAAAATTGCAAGAGAATTGAAATGTGATGCATATAGTAAACAAGGTCATTATCCATTTAACTCTTCCATCACACTTTCAAAGGGATTTAGGTCTACAACTAAATTGTCAGCATTTTCATGGGGATTTGTCACCGAAATAGGTCACTTTATCTAGAACTTTCTTTTAAATAATTATCACAGTACACATTTATATGTTACTTGCTTCTGGCACATTGTTTATAATTATCACAGTACACATTTATATGTTACTTGCTTCTGGCACATTGTTTATAATTATCACAGTATACATTTATATGTTACTTGCTTCTGGCACATTGTTTATAATTATCACAGTACACATTTATATGTTATTTGCTTATAGCACAATGTTTATGATAATTTGCTCTTGGCACACTGCTTAGTAGTCATTTCTCTGTATTTTGCCATGCCTAGATGACGTGTCACAGTCAGAAAATAAAAAATAAAAATCACCATCAATGTGTTCACTGCAATGGCACAAAAAACTCATCATCAGAGGAATCAGACTTTTCAGATAACTTTTTAAAGTCATCCAACTTCTTTTGAAAAAAAATATTCAGATTTTCTTAAAGAGTTAATCATTTTCATGGTTAGTTGATATATCCATTATCTTAGCAAGCATAAGGTAATATCATTAGTACTATATATTTTTTTCTTTGCTGCTAAAATATTCTAAACAATTTAAATATAAAATACCTTGATAAAAAAGAAAAAAATGTTGTAATTGACAAAAGAGATATCAATCAACATTTGTTAAGCAAGTGAAGGTTGAGTAAACTTCCAATACCTTTTTTAATTTCTATTTATTTAAAGGATGGCATTTTATGTCCTTTCAACTTTATGCAATGAGATGCACTTTTCTAACTATACACCATACGTCCTGGGTAGTGTCAGGAATAATTTCTATTTTGTTTGTCATATTAAAATATTGAGATCAAGAATGTGGCTTCATAAATATGGATACATTCTGTTTATTTCTTTTTCATAGTTTTTTCTTTCTTTCTTTTAATAGTACTAAACTCTAGCCAAATTGTAAGTATACACACTTAATGAAGGAGTCATTATTTATTTCATATTTCATTAGCTTTGGTGTGATAAAACAACACATGAATGTACAATACAGCCATGCCTCTAAATTAAAAACTATTTGTCCATTTAGTCTTTATAAGATAAATTAATATATCTACATGGAAACACAGTACACTCAAGCTTCTACATAGCAATCAAGCTTCAAGAGATCATCAACAAAAATATTATTGTTCTAGAATCAAAATAACAGAAAATAACCATGCTTCTAGAGAAAATAATTAAAAAATAATCATGCTTCTAGAGAAAATAATTAAAAAATAATCTTGCTTTTAGAGACAAAATCATATAAAATACAACTACTGCCTGCAATATTTTATATATAATAAAAAAATCCAGTTTACAATACTATATAAATCTTAATAATAAAGCTAATGCATATATCAATAGTAATAAGTCTACTGCATATAATACTATATAAATAGAAATAATTAAACTACTATATATAATACTATATTAATATTAAAACTACTGTATTGAATACTATGTCAATATTAATAATAATTGCATACAATATTTACACTTTTACAGTGAAAAAATCAACAGATGGATATATGCACTAATGCAGTGATCATGTGAATATAATTTAATAAAAAGTGGAGTCTGTTACTTTTTCACCTGCATAGCCTTGCCATGTGGGAAGACAATAAAGAACAACAATGGAGATCACTCCAAGTAGCCACCACACAATGCTAGAAGCTAGACCCTTCACTTCACCCAAGAACACACCCACTGCAAGGCCTAGAAGTACTGGGGCTCTAAAGAAGGAGAAAGAAAAATCCTAAAAACATCATTTCAAAGGTAACTGCTATCTGCTAATTAAAAGCATAATCTATAAGATATGCTTAAATTGTAGTCATGATATTCTGTTTAAAATACAACTAATAAAATGTATAGTCTGTAAGATATTTTGTTTAAATGGTTAATCTATTTGTCCATACTTAATTCTCAAGTCTACCATACACATTACCTCATGGACTGACACTAGTGACAGTTCTTAAGAATGTTAAAATAAAGACTTTAAATTTAATACCACAAAAATAGTATTGTTCATTAAAAGATTATTAACAAAAGCCAGATAAGACAAAAAAAACCAAATCCATAAAAACCCCATAATCACAGTGAAGTTTATTCTGGGTTTGCAAAACTGAAAAGTACTTACAGTTAGCAAGTCTTTCACTCAACTGAAAAGTACTTACAGTTAGCAAGTCTTTCACTCAACTGAAAAGTACTTACAGTTAGCAAGTCCTTCATGCACTGAAAAGTACTTACAGTTAGCAAGTCTTTCACACAACTGAAAAGTATTTACAGTTAGCAAGTCTTTCATGCAACTGTTCACAAACATCTGTTGCTAAGTCTTCGACTCTGCGCTGAATGGTCATCCGTGAGAGTGGGACTTTGTTGAAAAGGTCCGCCTTTTCAGGATGTATTTCTGTGCAAACAGCTTGGATGCAGTCTTTGACGAAGTCACCGTCAGTAAATGGCTGTGACAATTTGGCAACAATATGTGCTACTTTGCAACTTGCATGAGCAAATTATTTGTTTTCTTCAGACTTTTTTGTGAAAAAATTTTGCTGTGCTGACAGACCTTTTTTAAGCTGCTCAATTTTGTTGTTTCTCGCAGCGCCTTTTAAGTCATCGAAAGTCGCAGCGTGCTTCATTTCATTATGCCGCTTACAGTTGAAGTCCTTCATCACAGTAACAGACTCACAACAAATCAAGCAAATGGCTGCTCTATTAAAATGCCGCATAAACTATTTAGCCATCCACTCTTCTTTAAACTGATGATTTTCGTCTTCAGTTTTATGCTTCTTATGCACAGGTTTTGACATATTTACAAAGGGCAATAGTTCAAAAACAACTTCACTTCACACGAAACTGTGTGATTCATTCAATACATTCCAACCAGACATCCGCAGCCACACACTCACACACATTGACTGCACCTTCCTTCCCTGCATCACCCATCCCCAGACTGGACTTTGGTCCACTGCCTGCTGACAGGTTGAGATATATGATGCTATTTGATGTTGCCATACATCAGAGATGCGCAGATACTACTATTTCAACACATATGTCTTTGATCAGTCAAACTGAGCGGACATGTCCAATACACAGCGCTCTCATCTCAACACAGCACTGGTGCAAGCAAGGGAAAGCAGACCAAGACCAAGAATATCTTCGGATAAAAAGTCTACTGTGGCTTATGAGTGGATACGTCAGCAGGAAAAGACCTAATATTTCAACATCAGCACTACTCCTGTGTTCAGATTAATGTTAAGAGCTCCTTGCAGGCCACAAATAATGGTAACATCCTACAGTCCTATGGGGGCTGCACAGAGCCCTGTCTCGGGCCATGGTTTGTGCACCCCTGATTTATAATATTACAGTGAAACTTTGCTACACTGCAATAATTTGGGACCATGAAATAGAATCACATTAATAGTGGGGTCGCGTTAATGCGGGATTTTACATGTATTTTACTTTTTTCCGAGAACATATATGTGTATTCATGTCTAATGTAAAAAGATCGGGTTATTATTGGCGAATATTAAATGAAATGCATTATTAAGATATATTCAAAATAATGGAAGGATAATATATTTATAGGTTATTACTAAACAGTTTTACTAATTTTTATTTGTTTGTACGATAATACACATTGACTGATAATAACCCAACTAATGATATATCATGAAATGATGAATAGTGTATCAACACCGTACAGTGCCGTCAAGCCATGCAGTTCATCCATAATGCATGTAATTCCATTGAAAAATTGCATACAGATTAAAAATATTCAATAATTTTGTCAAGATCATTATGTCTGAATTCAACATCTAATATATACATGCGCTTAAAAAAAATATTTTTTCCTGGTACGAGAAAAATACACATACATGAAAAATCAAATTTCACCACAATTGTATTACATGTATATTCAAATTCATATATGATCGCACCCCCAAAATGAAGTTAAATAGTTTTTATACTCTTTTTCACATACTTTGAAAAAAACTTTCATGTACGAATGAATATACAAAATTTTGAGAGCTTATGCCACAACCACATTATATCCGAATTAAAGTTATCAAGGAGTTCCACTATATATATATATATATATATATATATATATATATATATGTTTAATTGCTTTAACTTTTCAATTAAAATATTTTTCCTTTTAAGCAAAGCATTTAAATAAAAATTTAAATAAAAATAAAGTCATCTGCACAAATCATTTTTTTTTGTTGTTGGCTGGGGGGGGAGATGAAAATTTTTTAATATAGAAGAATCACAACAATTTTAAAGCATTTTGAGAGAAACAGAAGATTTGGCAAAAATTTTGGTTACTCCCTCAAAATGTGAAAATGTTGACAGATATGCGGCTATTGATGCAAACCCAAACACAAAATCTGCTACTGATACAAACCATGCATAAAATCTGCTACTGATACAAACCATGCATAAAATCTGCTACTGATACAAACCATGCATTAAATCTGCTACTGATACAAACCATGCATTAAATCTGCTACTGATATAAACCATGCATTAAATCTGCTACTGATACAAATCATGGGGATAAAATCTGCTCCTGATACAAACCATGAAAACATTTGCTACTGATACAAACCATCATAAAATCTGCTGTTTTTACAATTCATGCATTATAACTGCTGGTGTTAGAATTCATGCAAACACCGACTTTTTCTATACAAAAAAGCACAGATCTCTACACAAAACACACACACAAAGATCTATAAACAATGAATATAAGCAAAGATCTATATATGAATAGCTGTTGCTAAGGCATTATTTTTTTTCCAGTATTTGCTGGGGTTGTTGGTTGTTACTATGACATCCTTTTTGCCAATAATTGCTAGGGTTGATGGCTGTTTTTTGGGTGTGTGTTCTACTGCTATTTTTTTAAAGAGGAAAATATTTCTCTTGGACAGAGAAGGTTTAAGGTAAAGATAAGGGTTCTGATAAGAGTTAGGATTATTTGAAAAACAAGATTCAGGTTGGGTTAGGGCTATTTTAATAAAAGGATTCAGATGAGAGTTCTAAGATTATTTTAATAAAAGGATTTAGATTAATAAGTTAGGGTTATTTATATCAAAAATGCAATCCTATATTTCATTTATTTATTTTGGTCAACCTAAAGCTTTAGGTATATGACTACAATAGTGACAATATAAAACAAATTTTATTCCTTGTATTTATCTAGGTCATAGCTTGGCTAAAGAAATCATTGACAATGCAAAAGCAAATCTGTCTAATAAATGTTGAAATTGTTGAATGTATTTATCTTAAATTATATCATAAAATGTTAAAGTACTGAATCTCTGGGGTTTTACTCCAAACACCAATTATTTTTGGGTTTTTTAAAAGAAATTTGTTAGCAATCCAGTATTATATACAGTAATCAAATCTTATGAATCCTTATTTGGATTGATGATCGTATGAGAGGTCACTAAATATTTTTAAGACTCAGTCATATTTGTACATATAATCATGGCAATCAATTTCTCTTTAGACTCCTAAAAGCAAAAATGAAAAAAATCTTCTAACCCCCAAGTATTTGGCAGTGGACCATGGTCTGGATAACCCTTGACAACCCAACGTGTGATAAGTGACACCTCTCCAAAGCACCAGTGTGTCAAGAACATTAGGCTCCCAAAACCTAGAGCTGCTGATATCCAAAAGGGTTGTGATGAAGTTTCCAATGGCTCTGTTTCCTTCTCTATTTCATCAGCACCTGATATTCGAGAGAGAGAAAAATCAATAGGTGCACCTCCAAAGGCTGCAATTTTTATGCTAACTTTAACAGTTTTTGAAAGTCTACTTTTAATGGGAAAATAGGCTGGTCACTGGATGAGTGATAAATGTGCTTAACACAAAACTGAGATGGCTAAATACTGCATAAAATGTCTTAACTTATTACAGAATGACTTACTGTAATGTCCTGACTCAGAATATGTAATACACCTGATAAAATTCTGTACAAGATTTAAGATTGCATAAATACTGTCTTCATTAAATACTGTATACTTTTATTTGCAAAAGAATCACTTAGTTTTATTCTGCAAATCTGTTGGAACACGTCTATCAATTTACCTTACCACAGGTATGAGTATTTTTAGACAGTAAAATCAACAGCCTCAAACGTCAATGTAGACAAGATAACCTTTGTCCAAAGGTGGCAAAGCCATCTACATCAATATACACTGACAAGAAGAAACAGAAACAATGTTTTTTATCAGATGATGGGTCATCTTTTTTCAGAGAAATCTTAAAACAAGTACAGTATCCTTCTCCTATGACAGTGCCAATTGATGCACAACACAAGAAAATCTTGATAACATACTTAGTTCCATGAATGGATGCACTAAGTATTCCTTTCCACAGTAGAATACTTTCGTCCATATAAATGTAACAAAATGCACATTTTCTAAAATTTTTCTAGAGGTCACAAATCTAATTTTATAAAGTCCATCTTAACAGTCCTAGCTGTCTTCTGGAAAATGAGTGCAATCATTGAAATAAATGAGCTGCAGACTAGTCAGCAATCTTTTTCTGAGCATGACAAGTTTGGACTCAGACTAGTTTGTCTCAAAAGTGGGCGATTCCAGCTTATGATACATTTGCTTTTAAAAAAATAGTTTTAATTAAAAATAGTCATCATAAAAGTACAAATTGTGGAATATTTAGATTCCTTTCAGTTATTCTTTTGTGCATAAATGTTTGTATAAAAGATAGCTAATAAAACTATCAACCCCCCAAAAATGTCTGAAAAACATTCAGGTGGTCTGAAGTTGTACTAATAAATATTAAGCCTGGATCTCCCATCAAACCAATATTGTTTGGATTCTTTACAGAATCATTTTCAAAGTCTGTAATATCAGTACATATTGTGTAAATAGATCTAGAGGATAATTTTCAAAATATACAACATAAGTAAATATTGCGCAAGTATATCCATGACCATTGATAATATTTCTGCCATCCCCTTATTTCAGTCCACCTATCTACTGCCTTACGCATATTTGTGGCACATCTGTTATTTTGAAATGATGTGGGATACTCATGCTCACTTTCTGTTGCAAATCTGCTAGTGCTAAAGGCAATCTGTGTTGTTATATTTTATGTCTTTGAACTATCGGTATCACACAATACACACACACACTCAATCTCCAAGGAGAATCAGACTTATTAGACAGATTAAGTCTTTATGTTTATCACATGATCATCAACCAGGGTTTCTAAATCAAATCATTTGTCACTGTTAATCATTTTCGCTCACTAGATGGTACCTACCAACACTGAATATCAATGCATGATGACGGATGGTTGTGTGCATGCATGCGTGCGCATGTGTGTGTGCGTGCATGTGTGGAGAAATCTAAGTCAATCACTCAATGACTCCTCAGTACTTACTCTGTACTGTTACTGTAGCAGACTAGGCACATTATTTCTCACCCCCCCCCCCCCCAACCCCTTGAAAGATCTAGAAGCACATTTGCAAGGCAAACATGGCCAGAAGAGCAGTATTTTGTCGGACTGGCCAATGCACACTACTTGCTTTTCATCATTTTACCTGACCTGAAAGTACAGGGGAATGGGAGAGATTTCAAGAATCAGTATCTTTATATATTCCAGACCTGAATAGGTAGGTTGTTACCATTTCAGAGAAGACATATTGATAATCAAAAAGCCATAATTTTGCCTGAGCTATTTTTTACCACAATATGAGGTAAGACTGAATACTGTATATTCCTCCACTGCAGAAATTTTAAAACTATTTTTGAAGTTCTGATAGAGAATTTCATCTGCTTATCTTCACAATTTTTAGTAAAATTATTTTGTAAACATGTTCTAGTGTCTCACACAACATTACAATCTTCCATTGAAGTAGGTTTGTTTTGCTTATTATCTACCATGGTTGCTTTCAATTTAGGTTTGAAGGCAAATGTAGTATATAGTGTATATGTGTAGTATATATACTAATATAGTGTATAGAAGTCAGTTAAAAAATATGTATACCTGAGATTATCTGGTCCAACACTGCAACAGTACCCAAAGCAATGACAACAGAGTTAGTCTGGTCATTCCACCATGTTGGAACAAATGAAACAAACCATATCCGACTTGTTAAAAATGCAAATAGGCCTAGTATTAGACTCCAATATGTCTGACATCTGAAAAACAATACATATTCCAATAATTAAGACTTACAAGAATAATAAATTACAAGGCTCAGTTTAAATTCTAAGCAATACAAAATCATTATTAGACTCCAATAATTAAAATTTACAAGAATAATACAATTGCAAAGGCCCAGTTCTAACATAAACAATACACAGTCCATTATTACACTCATAACTATGATTTAAAAGAAGAACACAATTGCAATGTCATGGTTTTAAGTTTTTAAAAAATATAAAAAGAAAAGTTTCAATGAAAAACAATAAAAGTCCACTACTAGGCTCCAAAAATTAAGACTTACTCCAATAATTATTACAAAGAATAATGCACATACAAGTTTTAATGATTGTAAAAGTTGTTTAACTTGATTACTTAAAAACTCTGTCGCTGCTCTACTTATGTTTTAACATCTTTATTTTTTGCTCTACTCTCACTGCTGAAGTGTCTCTACTCACCATCTTTAGTTATACTGACAGGTTTTTACTTTTTAGTGATAATGCATTAAATCCACTTTTAACATATAGGAATTTTTTTCACCATAGCAACTGATTAAATGGTCTGAAAATATGGCCAAGTGGAAAAGCATAAGAACACTTTGAAACAGAAATTTTTAACATTCTTTTATTTTGTTTAAATAAATGTGTTAATATTATAAAAGCAAATAGATAATTGAAATACATCTTAACATAATATAATTTTATTAGGATTATAAAAAGGAATAATTATGATAAGATCTATATTTTTCGGTACTTATGATTGAAACTACAGTTAATTTTGAAGCTGTTGTGGTATTGATTAATTGCATGATTTTAATGAATAAACAGTGCAAAATAGTAAGACTACATTAATTTTTTTTGTTTTACATAAAATTTAAAAATAAGACTGAAACAGAACATAAAAGTCTTTTTTTTTCCCCCTTGGTATCGAGCTTCCCATATCTGTTTTCTTCTTGATCAGTTAAAAAACAATTCCCCATGGCCTCATTGAGATTTTTTTTTTAAGTAGCAGTATGTTACATGGTAAACAGCGGAGAAAGGCATATTTATTTATATAAAAGTACTGAAATGATACCAGCTGAAATAGAAAATGAAAGGTAGTGTCTTTTGTTTTGATGTGATAATGAGTTCTATGTGAAAGCTATATTTCACCATTAAGTACAACTAAAAACCTATTTAGTGTGAGTATTTATAAACATTCAAATCAAGTTAATTTTCTGTCAGATGAATATTTCTTTACCGCAGGCATAATATGATTGTAACAACCTAATATCAAATGAATTTGCATTTATCATAAACTTGTAGAAATTAATGTGCAATGAACTCACCTAGTTAATGGTTATGATTATTATTATTAATTTATCATCCATAACTAATTACAAGTCAAGAGAATCTTAATTTATGCTATTAATAATTCTCTAGCACTTGGCAAATATAAGGGTGCTGCAGTGTAAACGTTTTCTCTCTTCCATAACATTAATGACAAACATTTACCATCATACAATATTTCCATAGGTGGAAAACTTCTTACTAAAAGAGAAGATAAATCCATATTTTAATCTATATTTAGCAAGCCCCCATCCATCCACTTTCTTCTCCAACATACAGTTATCAGTATGGGTAAGAAGGTCAATAAATTTAACAATAAATTTATTTAATCAACAATCAAATATACATATAGCAAATACAAATAAAAGATTATTTGGCATCAATATTTCCATGATTCATGTTCAAACAGTTTTGAAGTTTATATAGTCTTATTTGCTAACACATGATTCAACAAATAAGTATCGGTATAAATGTAATAAAAAACAGGGTAATTTCTTATCAGAGAACAAAAATTTTATGAGATTATAGTGATAATAGTTTGTATGTAACCTTGTCTAGGTAAAGCCTCAATATTCTTCAATAGTCTTTGCACACTTTCATAACAAAGTCACAAGCTTATTGTCCCAATGGAATTGTCAGTGTCACACATTTCACTTGCATATTGATGAGCCGCTATTTTCTCAAGGATAACTTGGGCACTCCTCCATATTAGCTCCCTCAAGCAGAACAACAATTGTAGCAATTTCCAGTAACTTCCTTGTACCAGAAATTCTACAATATCATCAGCACGCTTTGTCACCATACATCAACAGAGTGCTGTGATTCCTTACACTTACATAATGGGGTAGATACTTCTCACATCTACCATGCCTTAGTGGTTTTTATAAATCAGTAAACTGGGAGATTCAGTAAAAATTAAAAAAAAAATGGCTCAAGATGAGTTTACTGTTTTGTTGCTTCTACCACTGCAATAATCAGAAAGCTGTGTGATTTTGTGACAAAGTACACACAAGTGAATTTATATCTAATTTAGAAGTCTCACCTGATTCTAGAGCTCGGACTAAACAGTGTTGCTGTTAACACTAACATTGAGACACCTGCACCTATGGCAAGAATGATAAGTCGTGACAAAGTGCTTGGTGACTGAAATGACGCAAGGGATGCCACAGATATTAGACGTAGAAGTCCTAAGAACCAGCGATTCTGTATCAAATTTAGCAATCCAGGGATGCAACAGACAATGGGCAGAAGCCATAAGCCTGCAAATGCCTCATAGCCAGAGATTTCCAGTTCATTCAATGGATAGAACCATATCATTGGTGCCAAACCTTGGAATATACTCCAAAAAATGTAACCTGTTAACAAAAATAGTAGTTTAGTCACTTAAGCAAAAGAATCAATTCATTGGTGTCAAGCCTTGGAATATATTCCAGAAAACATACCCTGTTAAAAAAACAACAGTTACTAGGTAAAGGAATTTGAAAGAATAATCCTAATTATTTTAAATATAAAATAAAAACATACCATAAACATATGTGTAATAAAATCAAGTTTTATCATTACTGACAAAAAATAATAATCATAAAAAGTGTATGTACAGGAAAAATAAATGAATATAACTATTTCAACAATCTGATTTTAAAGTTATTACTTTTTTCATTTCTAAAAAATGGTATGCTTAAAATAAGAATGAGACATTATTTTTTATTTATTTTGAAGCATCTAACAAAAAATTCAAAAGCCCAAACATTAAATATTAACATAATATATAATTATACATACACTGAAACTGGCAAAACATACTATGTGGGTCCAAATATTTAAAGTTTTTATCTTTAATACCATGATGTCAAGATCACATAAAGTTTGAATGGCTATTAAGTTTCAATATAGTACTTAGTAGCACAAAGTTTTCCTCTCACTGGCTAAGGAAAGATGTGAGAATGTGGTAATGGGGTCATTATTATTATACAGTATAAATACAAAACTAATCAACAGAAAATAGAATATACAACATCCATATATAAATAAATATGATTAATGACACTTGACAGATATAATTAGTAATATTCTGAATTAAAAATATTTGACCATGAACTCAGTGCATTCACTGCAGTATTCTTATTTAGTTATTAATAATAATATCATACTGATAATGGTATTTAAATTTCAATTCTGATTTAAAGACATTATACAGTAAATTCCTTTAGACCATTTTACAAAAAATTAACAGTGATTTTTTTTTAACTTTGCGCACTGTGCAATGCTCGCACTTGCATTGGAGGGCAGTGACCAAGCAGCCTGATTAGCAATATTGTAAGAGGTCTTTCATCTGCTTGAGGCCATTTCAGTTTCTGACATGGTAATTGGTATATGGAAGGCCACTGATAATTGGTGAGCACTGATTACATGGAGGGGAGGATGATAGGCTGATGATATCAGCTGCTCCCTCCCAAATTACTAATACATTTGTATAACATTTTTGTCACTGCTAGGCCTATATACTAAGTAATATAGTATTTGAACTTCATCATATCACTCAGTATGAAACTGGTTATTTAAGTCTTTAATTTATAAAATTGTCTTAGGCTATATTTTTAACTTTTCATGTTGCTTCAAATAGTAACTTTACTCTTCAACATTGTTAATAAATTTTCCATGTTTTAAATATTATTATTAATTGAAATCAATTTACAACCTTTGTAGTTTGTTTAAATTAAATCTACCAAGCCTATCATTAGAAAAAAAATAAATCCCATTTTGACTTAAACCACTGATTTATCAGAAATTCATTGTTTGCCTTTTGAGTTTTTACAATTTATGAATGGAAAAGAGTTTAATTTTTTTTTTAAAAAATAGGTAAGCTAAACATATGTCATTATGTGGCTCCACTACCTCCCCCAAGAAAGGCTGACTAGACAAAGTAAAAGGTCATTTTTAAACACAGAAAAAATTACTCTTGCACATACCATATAACACATACCATATAACACAAACCATACCTCATCAACATTTTACAAGTTTTAGACCTACTCAGATAAGGTTAAAATTAATTAAAAATCAAGTAGTAAATTTATTTTTAAAAGAAAGAAAAAACTGAAGATTCTTCCACCTACAAAACTGACTTGCATTATAACTGATATCATCTTTGGGGAGAGGGGGGAACCAAACAAAAAGAGTAAGCTAGTAAGTTGGTCAAAATAGATCCACAGAAATATATAGGCCTACTCTATTCAAAAGAGAATTGACAATTAATGAATTATTATTAGATTATTATAATTTTTATATCTACAACGTACTGATCACACTGGCGTATCTGAGCTGTAGATATAATATTTTTTTATGCTGGGAGTCCCTGAGACCTGGAATTATTTCTTCTGGGTAAAAACTAAAAAAAAAAAAAAAAGAAATGCTAAGAAAGGCTGCGTTTGATAATCATAATGCTCTTTACTAAGCCGCATGAATCTGAAAGTGTCGCTAAGACAAAACTAAAAATGTCAGTCGAAAAGAAGGCTAAAAGACACAGTTTCCTCACCATTGATCAAATCCCTGAGTATCATGCGTAGATTAACATCATTGAAGTTATTTTTTTTATCTGATTTTTGTTTTGATGAACTCTTTTTGTGCTCTAATTCAGTTGTCTTAGCTGATCCAGCCATAGCGTGTTTGAGTTCCCCTTCCATTTTTTATTAATCTCTCAGAGTTACCTGCCCATCAACGCTTCGGACGGAATGCCGTTTGGGTCGAAACCAAGGATCTTTACAAATCATATTTACCGCCTCTCCCAGATCTCGCTACGCAACAATACGAGGTCGTCCGGTGTTCGTCAGAGTAAAGCAAGTCAGTAGCATTCAGCTTAGAGGATAGCGCTCAAATTCTATATTTTGTTTCTTGTACTGCCAACGCATTCCACTATTATCAGCTGTCGTAATTACTGAGTACAGCATACAGTCTTTTGAGCTCGATTTAGTGCTGACTGAGGGGTCAATGATGGCTTGCCCCAAACTGAAATTTGGTTTGGGTTAGGGTATTTTTCTAAATCTAAAGGGAAAAATCAACCCCATATGAATAGATCATTAATAAATGATTGGGTTAATTACTTTCAACTCATGCTTTCTCGGTGGAATGCTCCTAGACAGAGAGAAGAGTTGTGGGGGAGGGGGTCCAGCAGGTGTATCAAGTTTGCTAGATAGCTTAGACGCCTTAGAGTTAGATATTTCGCTTCCAATCAAATCAGTTCTTGAAAAAAGTATTTTTTTTCTTTTCTTATCATCTTAATCGCGCGTTTTAATTATTTATTTTTTTTAATGTTTTTGTTGTAATTTAAATTGTACTAGAATATTTAAATAATATATATTTACATAGAAGCGCAAATGCAGAAATTGTGTATAACAGGTGTATCGAAATATTGTATGATTGCTAAAATGTTACATTAATGTCTTGCAAAAGTATACACAGTTTACTTAGTTTACATCGAAATAATCTCAGGATTGCTGATGAACATGTCGACTGTTTGACAACGTGCCACGAAGTATCATTGATTGCGACATTTATGTGAAAACATTTGCAAGGTAAACCAGCGTAGTCACAAGAAACTGCACTGGTAGTTTATAGTGCCGAAATGAACATTGTTGGAACCAAACACGAAAACAAATAGTCAAAAATATTTGGATTGATGATTTCGAAGCTGAAAGAAATGTCATGAAGGAAAGTTCTAAAGTAGTTTTTCCCTCAGTGAACTGTCTACTCATAGCCTACAAGACAGCCTGTCAGTCACAACACAAGCCAAACAAATAAACAAAAATAAGAAACAACAATAAAAATTAACAAATAAATGCAATTTATAATTGCGGATATTCATGTACTTAATTGAGACAGACTATTCATTATGAAGGTTACACATCATCCATCTCCGTCACTTTGTGCTAAGTGTTAAAACAAGATTATAGTGTATTGTAGTGCTAAACAGGATTGCAGTGCTCGGGTCATCTCCGTCACTTTGTGCTAAGTGTTAAAACAAGATTATAGTGTATTGTAGTGCTAAACAGGATTGCAGTGCTCGGGTCATCTCCGTCACTTTGTGCTAAGTGTTAAAACAAGATTATAGTGTATTGTAGTGCTAAACAGGATTGCAGTGCTCGGGTCATCTCCGTCTCTCTGTGTGAAGTGTTAAAACAAGATTATAGTGTATTGTAGTGCTAAACAGGATTGCAGTGCTCGGGTCATCTCCGTCTCTCTGTGTGAAGTGTTAGAATTACAGTGCACATGTTCATGCGTATCGAATGTGCTGTGTTAGGATTACCGTATAAATATGTATAGTGTTAAACAGGATCATAGTGCACATATTCATGTGTACCGAGTGTGCTGTGTTAGAAAGGATTACGGTGTTTATATGTATATATGTCAAACAGGATTAGAGTGTACAAGTTCGGTTAAAATGCACAAATTCATATCCGTCACTGTGTATCTGTGCCTGTAGTGTTAAATAGGATTACAGTGCACAAGTTCACCTCTGCCACTTTGTGTATAGTGTTAAACAGGATTACACATGTTATGTGTATCGAATTATATCAAATAGCTTGAGCTCGTTCTCTCTCTGCCCGTTCTTTGAAGAAAAGCGTGTTGCCTGTCTTTCTATCGATTCCTTAACTACTATCCAATTACGAAGTGTACCTATTTATCTCTCTATATCAGTAGGCCTCCTATCTATTTGTGTAGCACATTTATCTATCTATATAGGCCTACGTCATTCTCTCTATATCAGTAGGCCTCTATCTATTTGTGTAGCACATTTATCTATCTATATAGGCCTACGTCTTTCTCTCTATATCAGTAGGCCTCCTATCTATTTGTGTAGCACATTTATCTATCTATATAGGCCTACGTCATTCTCTCTATATCAGTAGGCCTCTATCTATTTGTGTAGCACATTTATCTATCTATATAGGCCTACGTCTTTCTCTCTATATCAGTAGGCCTCTATTTGTGTAGCACATTTATCTATCTATATAGGCCTACGTCTTTCTCTCTATATCAGTAGGCCTCTATCTAGCACATTTCTCTATCTATATAGGCCTACGTCTTTCTCTCTATTTGTGTAGCACATTTATCTATCTATATAGGCCTACGTCTTTCTCTCTATTTGTGTAGCACATTTATCTATCTATATAGGCCTACGTCTTTCTCTCTATTTGTGTAGCACATTTATCTATCTATATAGGCCTACGTCTTTCTCTCTATTTGTGTAGCACATTTATCTATCTATATAGGCCTACGTCTTTCTATCTATATAGGCCTACGTCTTTCTCTCTATTTGTGTAGCACATTTATCTATCTATATAGGCCTACGTCTTTCTCTCTATTTGTGTAGCACATTTATCTATCTATATAGGCCTACGTCTTTCTATCTATATAGGCCTACGTCTTTCTCTCTATTTGTGTAGCACATTTATCTATCTATATAGGCCTACGTCTTTCTATCAGTTGCGACAACCATACTCTAATACCGTGCATTCCCGCCTAACGAACGTTCAGGCGTGGGCGCGTTTTAGCGTCAGGCACAAAAAAAACTATTCTGTATAAGACTACTGTCACTTTAACTCTGAAACTTTTTGGAGGGGTGGGTGGGTAGTTCGCTCACTTACCTTCTCTCCAGTTTTTTAATCCATCGGCCTACCAACATTTAAACCTACCATGGACACGAGTCAAGAGAGTATCAGCCCTTAAACCACTCTCTAATCTCTTGTCAGGGCAAGAAGAGGAAGAAAAGACGAAGATGATTCTGAAGAAGATGAGCTAGATGGATATAGGAAACATATTTCAATTATATCTGAAGACAGGGTCAGAAAGATTGAAACCCTAACACTCTACGAATATATAATAGCTGGTGACGGTGAAGACGAAGATCTTCACAAAAATTTTAGTTATCTAGTGTGGACAGAGTTAAAAAATGTGGACAATGTTAATCTACTTCGTCATATAAATTTATATGCACATCAAGTTATGAACCTCAATTTGGCCCTCAAACCCCTACCTGTAAATGCACACCAAATTAAAGTCATCTGCATCAACACAAAAGACTCATACAGTAACCACCCCAACCAGAGAGTTGGAATCTAACACAAGCACCATGTGGTAAATACCACCAAAAACGAAAACCAACTCCTCCCAGACTTAAACAAGAGTAAGAACAGGTTTTCTCACAAATTCCAACTGCGACAGAAGGAAAAGAAAACAGACACCAACTACTGTAACTGACGACAAATAAATCCAGGCAACGACCATAACGAAAAAGGAGGGGGGGGGGAGAACAAACATAAAATAAACAACACCCAGACAAGCAAAATCGAGACAAAAGAAAACTAACAAAGACGGAAACAGACAACACTAAGAAATCAGACAAACAGACTGAAATCAATTTCATTCTGGACAAATTCACAAGGGTGCTCGAGGCTCCATCTCTCTCACCCTTGCCAGAGACACCAACATGAACAACAACACCAGAAGTCCATCCAACAACAAAACAGGGGGAAATAAAGAATGGTGCTCACCACCGCAAGTGAAAAAACAACAGCAACCACAACAATGGCTTCAGCAACACCAAAGAAACCAACAATGGCAGCACAGAGAATTGCAGTGGGGATTTTTCAATCACTCCATTGCGGACATATTTACTGGCCACCAGCACCTCTATATGCCTATCCCTCTAGATACAGGGGATAGCGACTACATTATCAGTAGTGGTGTCAACCCGTTGCCGTGCTAATACCTAGGTAGTAACATTGTGGACCAGGTACCCATGATAACATGGCTGTTGGCACAGAAATGGGTAATGTAGAGTGGGGTGCAAGGGAGATGAGAGAACTGACACTGGTTGTTTCGATTTAGCACACTCCCACCCCCCTCCCGGTCACATTCGCATCCAGTTCATAGAGATGGTGGCCTGCTAAATCATGCCGGCCACTGTACCTAGATCTAATTATGGACGACATGGATCACCGTAGCTCGCGCCATTTCCTGTGCTCATTAACACTGTAGCATGTTAATAAGACTTAAGTAAACAAACTTGTCAGTATTTTAACTTCAATAAATTAAATAATATATATAATTGTAATATTTAAATATGGGTAAGACATTGTCTTCACACTCAAGCGATTGGATAGTGACACAGCGAAATGCAATCTGTGCAATTAAATTCTGTCAGTGAAGGGCGATTGAACTTGATGCCCTATTTTTAAATACATTATTGTTGTTGACATTTCATTTAGTTTTAGTTTAGTTTATGTAGTGATTGATCATATTAAAATTAAAGTTTGTGTTGTACATATAAAGATCATAATTAATAGTAAATCACTATATGCATACCATGGATTCTGCAGATCTCCTTAAACCGGTGTAAATCTAAGTCCTTTTCTTCCAGAAGTTTTCTCCGGATGTCATCCTCGCAGATCCCTGCCAGTCCTCGAAAGTTAATTATGCTCTCCCATTTACCGGCAGGAACTACTATCAAACCTATTTCTTCCTCAACTAACATTTCCATACTTAGGTTTCACATTGTTGACAAAATAGTTATTTTAGCCCTTTGCTATGTTTAAATTAATTTGGCTGTTTCCTTAACCGTTTAGACTACGATGACACTTAGAGAGAAAAAAAATTTTAATAATATTTCCTCATATCTGTGACATGCACCCTCTCACTTTTGACCAAAGCTTAAGAAATAAGTGTAGGTCAACAATACAACAACAAAAAATTTTCGACAGTCGATTACAGTTTAAATAATTAAAACTATTCTCCTTTGCGAAATTTATTTATGCTGTGTCTATTGGATGTCCAGACAATACATCAGTTCGTAGAATAATCAGCCCTAAAAAGAAATGTGCAAGCATATGTAAACACCTACATATTTTTACTGGTTTTTGCAACAAAAAAAAAAAATTAACATGCATTTTTTTTAAGCTAAGGAGAACTTGTCATCTCACACGACAGTTAAATGTTTTCCAAAAAATTTTCAAATCACCTTACGCAGTAATTCCTTTAAAATTTTACAATGAAATCAAGTTAAATATACTGACCAAGCTAGATATTAATGTGTCGAAATTCTCGATTCAAAAAAAAAATTGCAAGAATCTTTCCTCTAAAATTAAGCTAGTCTCTCACAAATATGTTTATAAATGCAAAACAGTTAATAGCAGTATGATGTTATTTATAAGAACTACAAAATTGTTCTACTCGACCCGAATGCAATCTCACAACAATCTGCAGTTGATCTTATTATCGCTAAATAAATTTCTTAACGGCATTATCAGTGTCGTGCTTAAAAAAATGTGCGCAAGTATAGTTCTACTCCTAAGTTAGAAAAATAAAATTACATGAAGCAATATACAAGAATGCCAATTAATGATCTTTCACAAAACAAGACAATCTCCGTATGCCAAAATACAAGTCCATTCCTAATAAAATATGCCATAGAACGTCCTATACACTAGTTTTCTTCTAGCTAGAGGGTTCCTTCCCCTTGTTAAAAAAATTGGCTCTTCGCGCTGTTGCCCATTCAAGCGTCACTGAGAGCGGAGAGAACAAAAAAAATTAGGTCACTGGCTGGCTGTGTGTGCGTTGTTACCGGACAGAAATAAAATTAATTTGGGATAGATAGATGACAAAGTGAAGAAAACCATGAATTATATACTCAGTTGTAAACAGGTCAATGGAAACATAACTGTTCTTGGTACTCAAAGGCTAATACTTGGCTGCATTGCTTTAACATTTTTTCACATACAATATACATGTACATATTGCAGCAAATGCCAATGCAAACAATTACTGAAAGAATATTAAAAAATGTGTTGGTATGTATGTACACACATACACATGTAATGGGCATGCAACAAGGAGACAGGGTAGAAACTTGTTTCAAGTCAAATTATTTATTTATGTACTACATGGATGGCCCCTGAGCAACAATAAATAGTAAACTGTTGAGAAACCTTGTAAGTTTTATATGCATAATTCCTCTTTTAAAAAAATATATACTAACAGTAATTAATTATACACTTTTTTGGAAAATTCCGAGCATATATTAATAACAAGCAGGTAAATTAAAATTTGTGAAATAATTACTCTTGTAAAAATGGATGCAAATGTTATATATTTGCCCATCATCATTTAATACCCTTTTGTGATGGAAGACTAGCTAGTAGCTGTGTGTGCACACATGTATGTGAGTGAGTGAGAGAGAAAACATAAGTGAGTATAACTGTAACTGATGTTGTTTGCGAGAGCAAAACAAAGCACAATGAAGAGAAATATATTCCTTTGATTAAATTACTAGTACTATAATACTAGATACAATTAGATTATTAAATTTGATTAGTAACTAAAGGACTTCTGTATTTTTTATTTTCAGACATACCACCAGGAGGGTTGTCTCTGTCTTCCAGTGGTCAAGATGGAAGATTGTATCTGAATCTAAGAAGTGGAGCAGCACGTAAGTTTTGAACCTTTTTTGACTAAGTGAATCATATGGACTATTTTCATTTTCTTTCGAAATCCTTGCTCATCCCCACCCAATGTTCGTTTATTATCTTTCTTTTGTTTATAGCATAGAAAAGAAATATATTTATTTAACTTAGTTTTTGCCTGTTTATTTCATTTACTTATATGTGATTTATAAATATACAATGAATGCAAGAGTTTTGTGGTTATTATTCACACCATTTAACTGCCTATTATTTAATGATCATTTTTGTTATGATGAGCTATTTAAAGTGTTGTAGTGTTACTGTCAATTACTATTACAGTATTTATTTATGATAATTACATTATGTAAATCCCACTATTTACATCAAATAATTGTTCTCTTTTTGACAAATCATAAAAAATTATTGATATAACTATTTGAAAAAAAAATGAAAGAAGCTATTTCAAGTCTTCTTGTGGATCTTCTATGATGGAACGACTTATGAATTTTGATCACTTTTCATGATTGCCATTGTAAATATATGTCACCATTTTATCATATAGCAATAGTTCTGTTTATTTTAATTAATTAATTTTTTTTATATGTATATGTGCACTAATAAAGTAATATATGAAAAAAATTATTTTAGAATTTTTAAGTTCTGTCAAAATGAGACTCGAAAACCTGGCAAGAGGTCCTTAAAAGTTGTTAGACTGAACACTGAGTCCTTAAATAGTCACAATGAGTCTGTCCCAATGTTTTTCATTTTTAACCATCTCAGACTGAATTCTGAAATTTGTCACATACAAACTTTAAAACATATGGTGAGTTCTTAAAACATGTTATGAGGAGTCCTTAAAACATGACAAATCCTTAAAACATATCATGATACTAAAGCATAACATGACAAGATCTTAAACATGTTACATGTAACAAGTCCTATAACATGATATAATTAGTCCTTGAAACATGTTACTGTGAGTAAACGATGTAATGAAATTAAGAAATGTGACAATGTTAATAAAACTATAAAATCGTGTCAACAAGATCTTACATCTATAGTAGTTTAAATCCTTATAAGTTTATTTATCTGCAACCTTATAAGGAAAGGAAATTTGTGACAACTTAAAAGTAAACAAAATGTATACAGGTTACAATATGCAGAAGAACAACTGCAGTTAACAATTTCAAATAATGACAATAAAGAAGGTTTGTTTTTTTGAAATCCATTTAATAACTGTTGATGTTATAAATGGCAATTAAAATAAAAACAAACCTGATGACTGAAACTAGGACCAATGTTAATGCATACATTTTGAGAGTGTAATCAAATCTGTTACCAAAACAATACTGACAGTAAGGCAAATGTAAACCCTTGAAAACTGTAGCCATGAGTAAATCACAATTCGTTATGACAACTCGCTACCAAAAAATGCCAACAATGGGGATGGGTGTGTGTGTGTGTGTGATATGACAACAACTGTTTATATTGAATATATAAAAAAGGTTCAGGTAAACAAAAATAACTTTATCTTCGCCATAATAATAAATTATACTTCAGTTTTATTACTTCTTTTTTTTAAACATAAAAAAAGCTGTGTGTGTGTGTGTGTGTTTACAAATTTTTTTTAACCTAACCCATAAACCATCCACTGCCGCCATGCTTTTAATTTTTTTTTAATTTACATTTTGGAGTTAATTTCTGCACAACACATGTCCATCATTTGCTACAATGTGCTGGGCAATGATAACCCATGCAATTGCTTTTCTTTAAAAAAATATATTTGGCTTTATTGTCACTTATTATGCTGAAGGTTTTAATTATTTAGATTTAACTACTTGTAGAAGTAGGTGACACTGAAGATTTAAGAAAATAAAAAATGAAAAGGAATTAACCCAAAACAAAGCCTGCAGAAGCTAACACACATAAAGTGATTCCAATGTCAGCAACATGATTTCTGACCTGGACAGATACTTACTGTTGATGCAATCAACTCTTCTGAACAGGGTTGTAGAATCTAAAAAAAAAAATGTCAACTAAGATTCCTGAAATTTAGGAAGTCAGATACTCAACTCCAACTGTAGTTTATTACTGATATCATATGGCATAAAATAATATACTTATATGGAATTATATGTTTGATTATGGTATAGGTAGGAATAAATTAATAAGTGGCTTTCATAGATTTAATTTTTAAACTATTTTTCAATCATACAATAATAAAAAAATCCCTCAAAATATATTTAACTTGATAATGTTTATGTAAACTGAATTGGTTCTTTAAAAAGACTGTTTCTAATAGGTCTGGTTACATTGCTTCTATCATATCAGATTTGACGATTCTGATGGCAGAAAACAAGCATTCCACAATGATTTGAGTCAGTGCCTACATTATGACAGTAAAAGTGGCATCTTGAATAAACTCGGGGTAGCATTTTTGCACTCAATTCAGAATACGGTCAAATTTTTCAACCTCTTTCAGTGCATGAATCTATTTATTATGAATCTATAGTCTAATAGATATGCTGGAGTTTCTCTTTCTTTGAAATTTTCTAGATCTAAGTGCCAACTTTTGGATCAGTCCACTATGTCTAGATATTTTATTCAAAATCTTCATCTTCATAGTTACTGTTGAAAATAAAACGATTGAATGCTGTAATGTAGCAACCCAGATATCACCTCATCTTCCTCTTGTATGTCTTTCATACGAACTATAATTAATTTATGTAGCAGAAGATTTTTTTTAGCTCACTAATTCAAAGTATTTTCTACTTCCGTTGCTTAGGATGTACTAAATTAATAATAAACAACCACCCTGAAATATTTCAAAATTTTGAAAGTTTATTTTTTTTTTACCTCTTCATGTTCAAATGTGGATCTGTCTTAGCCCCAGTCTTGTAAAATTTAGAGCTGGAGTCAGGACATTTTTACAGACTCCATCTCCACTAAAAAAACCCAACCAACTCCATGACTCTGACTTCATAGCCCTGCTACTGAATCTGAACTGATCCGAATATTGCTGAGTTACTTTGGTACAGATGCGCAGTTGACAATAAGCAGAAAGGGTGGGTATTATGCACTGAATATGCTCACACCTGCACATGGCATACATTCAAATTGAATAAACACATTATTATTGTTATTCTATGTTGTAGGCAATTGCAACTCGCATCTAACCTGAAATGCTAGTCAAATTGATTGCTAGTAATTATATCATTTTCTTAAATGCAGATAGAAATGAATTTTTTTTTGTGTGTAATAAAATATTGCCTTATGATAGCCTATTTGTTATTTTGTGAGCTCTCAAATGATATTTTTCCACTTGCAAATTGCAAGCTTGCAGGTAGGATTTTCGAGGGTTGTGTATAAATTCAAAATTAAACTTACCATACTAACTTAACTGATAGAGTAATCAAAGTGTTGTCAAAATCATACAACATTTTAATACATACAATTTCAGATTGATTAATCACATAACCATACTTTATATAGTAGTGCAAGTTCTGAGATTGATTAATCCAATGTGTTACCTTTCTAAACTTAAAATATTCAGAGTAAAGCAAATATTTACAGACTGATATAATAAATTGTTATTGTACCATACTTGAAGAATATGTTAACAAAACAATTTCACTGATTAATTTGATTATTTTGATTGAATATTGATTGATCACATTGTAACCATACCATTCTAGAACAGTACTTCATAGCATTGCAAACTTTAAGATTAATTCTAAACTTGCTAATCTGTAATCATATATATAGTAAAATTACAATTTAAGAGTGATTATTTAAACTGTTATTTTACCATAATCAAAATTACAATTACAATTAAAATTTAAGAGTGATTAATTAAACTGTTATTTACCATAATCAAAATGATGTTAATGTACACATATTTAGACTGATTAGTTTTAATCTCTATCTTACCATACACATAACAACAGTAATGTAAAATATTCTCTGTCAAAGGAACTGGTCTTAAAATGTTGCCTTAACATATTTCAATAATATGCACCACATAGTGGGGGGGATCTATAGTTAACAATAACTATAATTAATTAAACTGTTACCTTATCATAATCAAAATGATATTAATGCTTACATTTTTAGACTGATTAAATTTAATCTTATAAGTTATATACAAATAAAAATAGTATAATAAAACATTCTCAAAGTAACTGATTTAATAATGTTACTTTCCATATATCAATCATAGATATGCACCACATATTTTCAGGACCATTCATTTGTTTTGGTTGCAACATACAGTTTTTCAAATAAGTCTATTTTTTAAACTTTAGTGAAATGATTCCTTTTTCATTTTCTTCCAAATGGATCAGACCATGTTTTCATGCCTGAAATAAAGAAAAACATCCAATAACAATTTAAAATAATTTTCTTTAATAATATAAACATTAAAATTTTTAATGGACTATTTCTTTATAAAAGAACATATACAAAAACAAATTTCTGAGGCCAGGATTTGAAACACTTGCATGATAGAATCAAGGAAATTAGGAGAGTGAAGACTGGCACAAATTAAATTGGTACTACCCAGGAACAGAAACTTTTGAAATAAGAGTGACAGAAAATAACTGGTACAGCCCTATTCAGGAACAGAAGCTATTTAAGAATGATACACATAACTGGTATAGCCCTGCTCAGGAACAGAAGCTTTATAAGAATAATACACATGATTGTTAAAGCCTTACTCAGGAACAGAAGCATTTGAAGAATGATACACATAACTGGTAGAGCCCTATTCAGGAACAGAAGCTATTTAAGAATGGTACACATAACTGGTAAAGCCCTACTCAGTGCTTAATGTATAGTGTTGTGTTTAGAGTACATGCTTCCTCAATTCATTTCAAATGGTCTCTTGCTTTACTAGCGTGTCTAAAATGACCAACAATTCCACGTGCAATTGCAGTTGAGTCTTTAACTGCCCTTTGTGTGTTGAGGCTTCCACCAACTACTAATTGCAGATTATTAATGTAACATCCTAAGTCAGACATCTTAGCCACAAGTGCTGTTTTACCATATTTGAGCTACTGTCTCTTAACAAAATTCCCCTCCTGTCACTCACTACTTTCCACTCTTCCCTAATGGACAAAAGTTCGACAGCAAGCATTTCTCCTGTATACGACCCTTCTAACAATCAAAGCTGCAAAAATGTGTATTGTCTCTCCCAGTTGCTGCTATCCAGTGAGCAGTTAGATGTAAAAATGCATGTAAATTATTTTCACTAGTCCATGCATTGCTTTTGAAGTTTACATAGAGTGCTTTGTCAAACCTTTTTTGAATGATGGCTTTAGTACATGCTGTGTACAAGAAAAGTGCATGGCCGAAGGAAACTTATATCGTGGTTCCAGCACCTTCATGAGTCGAGTGAAGCCAATATCTTTAACCAAACAAAACTGTTGCATATCATTTGCTATCATTTCTCCTATTGAGTTAGTTATTGCATGCTTGCGTGGATCATTTTGTCCGAACGGTGTCATTTTCTCTATAAAGTAATCGAGTTACCTTGATTTGAGTATTTCCTCTTTAAATCTTCTTCATCATCTCTCTTTCTTTTGAAGGCTCTCTGTGGATCTGATGTATTCTTCATATTTAGAGCGATGGAAGGATCAAAGGTGATTTATTAGAGCTGAAGTTCCATACGAAAGAGCATTTTTGCCGCCTCGTGTTAGCCTTTCATTGCAGACATCACGATTTACCTTCGATTTGTCCACAGCCTTTATAGTGATAAAGTTCCAAATCTTGCTACTTAATTTCAGAGTAGACATTTTTATTTATTTTAATGAGTATTTTAATAGATATATTTATTATTATTTTATTTTGAATATGTAATAATTAAATTTTGTTAAGATTTTTTTTTTACAAATAGCTTCTCTACACTCAAATGTCTACCAGAAGCAGAAAAGTAACGCCACCTGGGGAATGCTAGTGAAATTACTAAAAGAAATTGAGTTAAATAAATTAACATCAATCGCAATTTATGAAGTCCAATGTAATGTTAACTGTTTGTGTAATTATAATTTATTTTTAACTAAATTATTATGTATTAAAAAACTTTTTCAAAAGTTCGATATTTATTGAATTATTTTACTTATTTTCATGCATATTATTTACCAAGGCGAATACTTCTGAATAGTACTAAAAAAACAGGATATTCATCTGAGGCAAATATCTGAGGCAATTTCTGGTTAGGCCCTAATGTTTTTATCATCTTTCTTCCGAATGTGTTAAATTTGCTTGTTTGGCAATGTTTGAAACCTCATATATCACTGGCTTTTAGATTTGTGTCTTTAGAAAAAAAACTGGGCTAAAACTCCTTGGCACTTGACTGTTTTAAATGCAGAAAAAATACATTTTAAGCCACTTATTTGAATATTATGTCTTGAATATGCACTTTATAATAGATGACAAGTGCTTTTATATAATGAAGAGCTATGTTTGAACACAATTTGTAAAATATAATACATTCTCTGAAAAAACTTCTGCATTTCTATCATTTAGAACAGGGGTCTCAAACTCAAATTGCTCTGAGGGCCAAACGAGGACTTGTAACCCGAGGGCCGCATCACCGGAATACATTTTTTTAAATGATAAAAAAGTCAATAAAAAGGACAACATAATAAGAACATAGTGCTTTACAAATTTTATTTAATGATTTTAATCCATTTATTAAAACTGTAATGTTTAACGTGAATGTAATTACCATATTAGGTTTACCTTTCATCAGTTTTTGTTCTGGAAGTTTTGGTAGTCTGTGTTGCTTGCAAATGTTACTCAGTAAGCCGTGACCTTAGCACAGACTTGTTAACCTTCAAGGATGAGAAAAATTGTTCACATACATATGTACTTCCAAATATTGCAATGATCTCTGCAGTAGCAGAGAGTAACCTTGGAAACATTTCTCGTGAAAGAAATGTGTAGAATTCAGGAATCCCTAATTCTGCATGTTTTTGCTTCAAGACACTATCACATTGAAGTTCTACCAACTCCATTTGGAATTCCACTGCAACATTGTCAATTTCTACAGCAATCGTTGTTGAAAAAAGTTGAAATTGCAGCTCCAGTACCTTAAAGTCTTCAAAGCGTACATCAAACTGTTGAAGTAAGTCAGACAACAAATCTGTATATTCTTTCAAGCATTTGGGTTCAACATTTCATAAGGAATTAAGGGTTGAGAAATAGGCCAGATTGCCCTTGCTCAACTGCTTCATCCATAAACGTAATTTAACTCTGAATGATTTCACATTGTCATATATCTGTGTGATAATCTGTTTTTTGACTTGAAGCTTCAAGTTCAATGCATTCAAGTGATTTGTAATATCTGTTAGAAAAGCAAGATTGCATAGAAAAATAGAATCAGTCAGCAAAGTAACTTTTTTTTTTTTTCATTTTCATGAATGAAGCTATTTCATCTCTAAGTGCAAAGAAACGCTTCAAAACATTTCCACGACTTCAGTGTGATAAAGAAGTTCACCATACAATGATTGTGAGTCCTTATCTGCAAGAAATGATGTGACCTGCCTGTGATTCAGCCCCCAAGAACGTATAAAGTTGATTGCTTTAATTTAATTACTACATCCATCACTTCTTTCATTTGTAGATGTTTACTATAAAGAGCTTCTTGATGCAAAATGCAATGTATACTACTTTACTAGTGAACTTGATTCCCACTGTTTCGAGGCTGTTTAATTTGTTTTTCACCAATCCAACTATACCTGCATTTTCAGAATACTGATGGTGTGTCTGTGGACAAAGATACAAGTTTATCCCATGGTAAGCCATATTTCTCAATGCATTTTTCCAGGGCTTGAAATAAATCATGTCCAATTGTTGTACCCTTCAATGGCATTAATTCTAGGAATTCTTCTGTCAGATTTAAACTGCAGTCTACACCTCTGATAAACACAACACATTGTGCGGTATCTGACACATCTGTGCTTTCATCAAGAGCAATTGAAAATGCTTCAAACTCCTTAGCTACTTCAATTAATTGTTTCTCCACATTGGCTGATAAATCTGTAATCCTTACTGAATTATTTTGGATTGACTGATGTTGGTAAAGAAACTTCTTTCTTTGTATAATACTGATTTAAGTTGCATAACTTTATCTTCTCTAACTTTGCCCACGAATACATCATATTTCTCATGGTGTATTGTTTTGTAATGCCAACACACATTGTACTCCTTTGGAATTGCTATTGTCTGTTGACAAACAAGACATTGAATTTTACTGCTAACCTCAGTGACCAATTATAAATTTTACCATTTTACTTGAAAAATCCTCTTTTCAACCATGAGCTTTCTTTTTTTTGAAACAGAAGACATTTATACGGGCACTTATTTTTATAAAAATGTAGCAAAATCAACTTAATCACTTCTGCCATATAAACCGGATATCTGCATTGGGCATGGCAAGTATAATCAATCAAAAGACTATGAATAAATAAGTAAGAACTTCTTACAGTTAAGACAGCATTAACATCAGCAGCGGCGAGAGAAAAATAAATAAATGAAATGTCATTTTTTTAAAAATCCCAAAATGCTTTGCGGGCTGCACAAAATGCCTTCACAGGCCACATGCGGCATACGTGTTTGAGTCCCCTGATTTAGAATATACCCTCCTGTTAAAATTTTAATTTTGCCATTTCATAACTAAACATTTTTACTTTCTAAAGTGTATAAAAAAATGAACATTTATTCATCTCGTAAAGCAATGACAACTGGCTTGCTTATTAAAATGATGTTTCATAAACTATTTGAGTGGCTTTCTATTAGAATTTTACCTGCAACCTTATAAAGTTATATAATTTAATATTATTAGGTAAATGTATTTGTTTTACTCTGAATCATATTTGAAAAATTTGGTTGGGATTACTTAATTATCTTCTTCAAAAATCACCCCTCTCCATTTATTACTTGTCCTGAAACAACATTTCTTACCCATGAAGTCTTAGTTATGAGATTGCCATTATGATTTTTTTAAAACAAAACAAAATACAAATCCTAATATGGCATCTACGTATCTATATTGTTTTTCAAAGGTAGTTTTATACCTTAAGACCTGCATATATTATAAGCTTATTAGCCACAGATAAATAATTGCAATGTTATATTTTGGCTGATGTGGTCAATATGTGGAGATATCAAAAGGGACATGCAGTAGTCACCAAGGGGACTTCTAAGGCTTCATTACATATTCAGATAATGAAAAAAGAAATTGGCCTGATTGTTTGAGTTGATGACACAAAGTGAAGATAGAAGTACTCTGATAAGTAACAATAGTTTTCAACAACAACAAAAAAATAGTTGCTAAACAGTAAAGGGGTAACAAACAATCTTTTGGAATGATAATCTTTTAAAACATACACATATATTATAAATATAATATACAAGTATTTGGCTTGGCTACTTTGTAGTATAGGTAAATAATAAAATATGCCACAAGAACAAAATCTGACATTTGTGGACCCAAAAACATAAGACCGAATCAAATTTCTTATCTCACCTCCAGGTTGAATTTTCTCTCTGTCAGGGTAAGCCATTCTTCCTAACTGTTGTTCCTCTTCTGTAAAAAAAAAATTTTTTAATCTACTTTATATTTTATATAAAACTAAAAATATAATAATTAAAAATGTAAACAAAATCTAGAATTTATAAAAGCATGTAGTTTTAAAAAATCCTTTTAACAAATTATTAGCACATAAAATGCATCTCTCTCTTTCTCCACACACACACACACACACACACACACACACACACACACACACACACATATATATCACTATTAATTATCAACATGCACTGAAAGTTAAAAATATAATTTATTTAATTACATTTTCAAAAACATATTTAAAAATTCTACGGAATAAAAATGTTAAAGGTGACTTTAAAAGAATTATTTTTCATAAACTAAAGTAAAGTGTGACAATAACTTTCACAAATTGATCTGCTTCTTCAATTCTTTGATATAGCCAACAGTGAGACAATTTAAAACCTATACTAAGGATAATACTTAATAATGTTTTAACAAGGATTATAATTTATTATATGTACAAGTATACAACTTAACCAGCTGGCACACTGTTTTACTAATATTGTAATAAAAACTTAAATCTCATCAACCGTAATTTATACTACTAATTATAGTATACTAATTTTTTTAGTTATAATAAAATATTAATAGTATGTGACACATAGTTTACTAAATACTAGACTTTTATTTCCAACTTACTCAAGATTACAAGCAGATCTAGGTCAGATATCTGAATTAGTGAAAATGAACAAATTAGCAAAGGCTATATCACTAATATTAGTATATGTACAACTTCTTAACCAGGCTTGCAAACAGAATGAACAGATTTATAAATTAATCAAATTAATATCATGTTAATAATAAAACAAGTATACTTACAACATAGTAACAATATTAGTTCATGTATATCGATGTCACGTAATCTTTTTCATTGTATTTGTCATATGTATATTTGATTTAATAAATTTATTGACCTTCTTACACATATTGATAATCTTATGTTGGAGAAAAAAGTGGGTGGATGGGGGCTCGATAAATATAGATTAAATTAAAGACGGATTTGTCTTCTATGGAATATTGTGTGACGGTAAATGTCTTTATTGTGGTAGAAGAGAGAAAACGTTACAGCGCCTGCATATCCGCCAAGTGAGAGAGACTAAAAATTTAATTAATATAGGCATAATCAGTACTAATCATAATCATTAACTAAGTGGCGTTGGCGTCACACACATAGTATTAGTATTGCAAACTTTCACTTATTTTTTTTAAATAAACGAGTAAGGGCTTAGTCTTTTTAAATAATATATATCCTTAGTTGGCATTATTTAATATTAAGTGTACTGAATTTGACATTTTGAGTGTATAGCCACTAAAGGCATACAGATGTTTACTTTAACTTGTTTAAGTGCTCTTGGTGACGTTTCATTTATTAATAAAATTAAAATTCGGGTTATAATTAAATAAATTATAGTTAGATTTCAACTGCTGCTCCGGTAGAGGCAGCTCTAAGTGATGTGCTGTACTTCTTAAAACAATAAATTGATATTGTATTAAGCTGGCGAGAAATATTAAATAAAATATAAGGGACTCACTCCATGGCTGTGGATTGAAGTATGGTGCAATTATGATTGGGTACACTGCAGTTGCAATTCCTCCGACAAGAAGTGTTATCCCTAAGACTGACCTCCAGCCTTTGTAGGTTGACATATTTACATGGAATAGATTTCATACATACAAGTCACTGAGCTTAACACTGTCCAATCGCATGGGATCCTACTATCCAATCGCGTGGGATCCTACAGAAAGTTTTGCATCGGCCATATTGTGGTCAAATTTGCTACCTCCGTCCTCTCCCAACTATGTGCGCCGCAGTAAATTGTAATAATAATCAAAGTTGAATGAAAGTCCTTTTATTCTTATTTTAACTTTACAGGATAAAAATTCACCTTCCCTAATTTTTAGTAGTAAAAAATTAAAATTGTTTTCTTTTCTTTATTGGGTTTTCTAGTCAGTGCTGTCGTCTGCTAAATATTGGCATCGAAATGTAAAGTCCGATATGTGTCCATTTATGTGTCTCAGTAATTGTTTATTACTTGTTTTTGTTGTGAATTTGACTTTTTTAAAAATCCATTTAATTTTTGCCCTAAATTATCATTGTATTGTAATCGTAATTTTATTTTTTTAAATTTAAATAATAATATTAGGATCTATGAAAGTCTAATTTAAATTGTAATGTCATCAGAGTTATGCAAACACTGAATGGACAATGGTTATAATCCACACTTAAGATTTTAGTTTAATATTTTACAATTTATGAAAGAATATTTCTTACCCCACATTTTACTCTGCATAAAAATATTGTAGTTACATTTGAAATATAGTTTATTTCAATATACAAATTAAAACTCATGGTTTTATTTACAACCAATCAAATGATGAACAATCATCAATGGCTATACACTTATGTATTTTAAATTTGATAATTACAAAGTAATTAATAACTTTCAATGTCTCTTTAAAATACCATTTAATAAACAAAGATACAGGATAAACACAAACTTGAAGAGATATAAGTTAGCATTTACAGTCATTAAGCAACAACAAAAGCAAACAGAATCAGCAAACTTGTGATAAAATATGTTTCATTTTTGGTTTAAAATAAATTTAAAAACAGTAAAAATGTATTTTTAATATACGAACAATACAGTCTAAGGTTATGCCCTCCCCCCAACTTATGAGAAAGACTGAATAATTATACAGATAATCTCAGTGTAGTAAAACTTTATTTCAGTCTTTATTATAACTTTATTTTACACTAGGCTAACCATACACATATTAACTGTATTCGAAAATGATTGCCAATAAATACATTAATTATACATTAATTACACTGCATCACAAAAAAACATTTTTTGTAAGTTGTCTAAGATTTTTCAACTGATTTAGAATAATTTTGCACTGCTAAATTCGAAAATGATATCCGTTTTTTTTTTTATCAGGTCAAGTTAATTCGATTTTTAAAAATCCGATTTTATAGCTAAATCGATTACATTTTTGTAAATTATTAGGCAATTTTTGTTAATATTTCTCTTCCAAAATAGGTTTTTAAATTAAAAAAATTAAATTAAATTTTAAAAATCGTTTCTAACAAAATTCATTTATTAAATGTTACAAACGTTGATTAGTGTACATTGAATAGTAGATATTGATAACAGTAAGTACATATGAATTCAATAGGTCATCATTGTTCAAAATTCAGGGCATGAACTTCCGTCTCTTCTAAGGTATAGAATGCTCAGCAGTAGGAATGTCTCTCTTTAGAGTCCAACAGTAATCGGCCATCATGACTGCATCCCAGCGTCCCTGATACCTGGTTTCCATCTCTTTCATATCATGATGAAATCTCTCCCCTTGCTCGTCGCTCATTGATCCCATATTTTCAGGAAAATGATCCATATATGAGAATAAGTAATTCAAGTTGATGGGGAAAGTATCTTGCGGTGGGAAAAGTATCTTGTCTCTGTCCACCAGAGGGTTGTTTATGAGGTTCTTTGCTTTGCAAGGTACCAATTCCTCCCGTACGGCCAGTCCTGCTTCGTGTAATGCTGAGCTTTGTCCCTACTATCCCACATGCACAGAAAGCACGGGTACTTGGTTAATCCAGACTGTTGTCCAAACAAAAAGTTTACCATCTTCAGGTCAACACAAAGTAACCATCCATGCTGATCATAACGAATTTTCTCCAGCACGTACTTCGCCGCTTCATACTTCACCTTCAGTGTAGTCGAGTGAACTAGAGGCAAACTAGTCACCATTGTGTAGCAGAACACATTTCAGTGATCGCTTGCTGCTGTCAATGAACAATCTCCAATCTTCAGGTTTATACTGTGACACTCCAAGCTTGTGCAGAAGCTGCACAATGTCTGTACAGTTTACCAGGTCCTTCTCTGTAGAGAAAAAAAAAAAAAACTGAGATACTCTTGATGTCTGTTGCGGTAGAAGATGATGCGAACACCGTCAGAAAGGACGTTTTTTCCCCTCAATCTGGATGCCAACAGTTCAGCAGATGACTTTGACAAGCTGAGATCGCGACCTAGATCATTTAGCTCCTTTTGCGAGAAAGGATTTGGAACATCATCATCAAGAACCACTTCTTCTTCTTCTTCTTCATATTCTTCAATATTAGAGAAATCTTCTTCACTAATGTCGGTAAGTTCTCCAGGGACAGGTACTGGAATTTCATCACAATGGACGACGTGCTGATTCAAGATCAGGCTGCTCCTGTTTTTTCTGTTAATGCCAGTCACATCAATAGCGCAGAAGTAGCAGTCAGTGACATGGTTTGTCGGTTCCCTCCAAAGCATAGGAATTCCAAACTTCAGACAACTCTTCTTACCCTTGGTCCAACGATGCAGATTCTCGGTGCATGTCTTGCATATCATGTGTGGCGCCCAAACTTTATCCTGATCACCAAGTTTTATATCAAAATAAGTATGGTAAGCACGCTTTATAAAACCTGTTGCTGTATTCCTGTTAGGAACAATGGTGTATTCACCGCAAATGTAGCAAAATACATCGGGTTTATTTTTTCAATGTTTTCTGGCCGATTCCATTTCATTACCTAAAGAAGAAAAATATCAATTATAGCAATTATTAACAAATTAGCTTATGTAACCTCTTCATAATTATGTAAAACAAATTATAATTTGTTTAGAAAGAAGAAAAAAATTTACAAATACCCTTATAAAAAAATAATGTGCAATAGATCAAAACGTTGATCAAAAATAGATTTTAAAAAGTTGACCTGATTGAACAAAACCGATGTCATTTTTGGATCCAGCACAATAAAATTGTCAAAAATCCGTTAAAAAATCTTAGCAAATTTGATGTTGCCCAGTGTTATCAACATCGCTCTGTTTTCATTAACTCTTTCTTGTTTAGAGATGATACTCTTTTGTGCTTTTAAATTTTGAAATTTATATTTTTCCCCCTTTAAATAAAGAGTTTAAGCATATAATTAACTGTGGCTACTGTAGAAAAAAAAAATAAACGTGTTACCACAGACGCGTATGTCACGTGGTTCTAATATAGCAGCGTTGTTAGGCTGTCCTATTTTTTTTAAAGTGTAATCTGGTCTGCACCCATAATAAAATAAAATAATTAAAAAGCAAACAAAGAACATATTATATGTAAATAATGCTTATATTAGTAGCCTTGACCACACAAAATATGATAAAACGCTATTAATAAAATAAATAAAACAAGCGATAACGCAGTAAATCGGAAATAGCGATATATATATCACTACGATAAAACGCAACAGACGAAGTGAGATGACTGTTAAGTTCTCATATATATATCTGTATATATTTTTTTAAAAGCCTATTATTTAAACACTTACATTTATATTTTCCTTCCTCGTGGACAGGCAATAAAACAACTTATACTTTAAAAAGAAAAGTATATTACTTATCTCTTGAATAAAGAACTATTTCCTTGCTCCATAATAAATATTGTTTTGGGTTGTTAAGAGGTCTCAAATTTTCCTTCAGCGATCGGTTTTGGAATTTGTGGCTATGTACTGATGAAATATCTGACCGCACGTTAGACATTACTTCAACCCAGTTGTGGGTAAATGTGCAGTTAAATTTATGTGTCTATATTGTAATTCTTGCAAAGATAAACTTTAAAAAATAAAATTTTATTTCTTTAAGTTTAAGCAGTGTCAAGCCGTTCTGCCCTTCGCTTGTCAGCCTATAGGCCCTATATCAAATTTGTAAATATATCAGTTTCTAGCAGTTAAAAATTTAGGCTGTCACTTGTTTTAAGAACATATTCTTTGTCATGAGCATTTTTTCTAGTTATCTTAATGTATATTTGATTTCAAGTGCTATTCTAATTAATAAATTATTTATTATTTATAAATGTGTACAGTTTGTGTTCCACTTTCAAATTGTCCTGAACAGTTATGATGTAATAAGTCAGTGAATATAACAATTAAAACTAAGAAAACAAACACAAACATTGCAACAGTTCATCATCCACTTTCTCAATTTATTTAACTTACTACACCGATTTTACTTCTTAATTTAAAATCTTAAACTGTTAAAGTTAAATTAATCATTTGGGATAAATAATAGGCCTATGTACATTTTATTACTGTCACTAAAACCTTATTGTTCCTTTATTTCTTTTAAGTTCAACTTTTAATGTTACTTTCTCATTTCAAACAGCTGTATATTTACAAGCACCAGTTAAAAACCAAACTCACTAATAATCTTAGTTAACCATTTTGGATATATCTGATATGAAACTGTACATCACATTACTGTCACTGTCAGTAAAACTCTCCTTTGATTAGTTTAAACTTGAAGAGATGGAATACAATACATGGAATACAATTTTCTCTCTGTGAATTCATGGGGAAGTTTTGTGGATAAAACTGGAGTATATTCATAATAATAGGCCCTAATCTTTTTTTGTTTTTTTTCACCTGTTTGTTTTGCCTCTTAGATATCAGACTTGTGCAAATATTTGGTGATATTCTTTTAACTGTTTGTAGCTTTATATAATCATTTGCTAACCTGCAACTTTTAAGCTGTGTAATAATATAATTTATTTCTTATTTAACACAAGGTTTCTAACCAGGGTTCTTAAGAGGTCAATAGGGGTTCTCCAAGAGATCGTAATTTAAAAAAAAAATAAACATCATAGATATACATCATATTGGTAATTTTTAATTTTTATACATGGGCTCCCTGAAATCTGAAAATTATTTCAAGGGTTCCTCCAGTGTAAAAAGATTGAGAAAGGCTGATCTAACATAATTTTGTTTTACATTTGCTGTCTGAAATCATGTGCAAAAGTAAACAATTATGCTTGTTTAGTAGAGCATAGTTTTACTAAAAATGGAGCCTCTCAACCATAAATCTAAGACAACAGAAAAATCACACTACTGATTTTATTTTGTGCACGTTCACATAAGACATTTTCTTAAATAAATGATACAATAAGATCATATATGTTTAATTTATATAATTATGATATTTTATCATCAAAATTCTGGATGGTTAGCTTTAGGTAATTGCAGATAGGAAATATAAATTAGTATTATTTTTTAGGATATGTGTGTAACTTTTATAACATTTTATTTGTGTACAGCAATGGGGCAGACACTCTCAGAGCCTGTGACGACAAAAGAGTCATTCAAGTGTGAGAATGCTCAAGTCAAGGTTGGGTCATCATGTATGCAGGGGTGGCGAATCAGTATCCTTAAATTAAGTTATACACATATATATTTATTCTGTTGGATGTAGTAAATTTTATACGCTTTGCAAGGAATTGAATATTAAAATACACTAGTTTTATATTTTAAGAGTTGATACTCAGTTAATTTCAGTCATTTGTTATTTTAAGATGCAAACTGAAATAATATTGTGATAATATGGTATTGAATACTAAAATAATGTTTTGATATGAGATTTGCATACTAAAATCATACATTGAGTTTGATTGTATAGGGTAGGTACTAAAATATGCTTTGAAATAATAGTAGTTGAATAATAAAATCCTATTTTGATATGTATTAATAATGGCACTAATAAAGTGACACTTTGACATAGTGGAAGTTAAAATCATACTGTGATATTGAAGCTGATACTAAAATCATGCTTTGATATTATGGGAATTCAGATTTTAAAGTCATACATTAATACAATTAATGGGATTTAAATAATAAAATGATATGATATTATGGTAGTTGATTATGCTTTGATATTCTAGGTGTTGAATTAGAATACTAAAATTGTATATGGCATTACAGGAATATTTTAAAAGAATAAGAATTAACCCCAGTAATTTATTTTTAAAGGGTAAATTACTAGTCAGAAATATATCTTTTTAATGGTTTAGAAGTGTTGTTATATTATTTACTAATTTAGTAATTTAAATAGTTACACTTCCTTAAGTTGATTTTCCCATAATTTTAAAGGTGATTTTCCAATAATTATATTTTAAATTTTAAATATCCTTAACAACCAGATTTTTCTGTAAATGTAATTTATTTGTTAATGGTAAAGCTTCCTTTATTTAAATAGTAATATATTTTAAATAGACTTCTTAACTTGCCCAGATATGGAGGATGCTCACACACACTTATTGTCATTACCTGGGGACAAGGATGCCAGTTTCTTTGGGGTTTTTGATGGACATGGTGGTAAGTAAATTTCAAGATATCTTTTTTTCATTTAAAAGAAAATATATAACAGTACTTTTCGAACTGTGTTAAGTTGCTAGCCTTCAGCCATGTGAAGAATTATCATTACTTTGAGATAATGCTGATAGTGAGAGTTATATTTTATAATTTATATCTAACAAATGACAGCACAGTGGTGAATGTGATTCTTGATTTCAATCATAATGATATTGAACCATTTTCATTGATTTACATTGTCAGTAAATGAAATGCATACATATTTCATGACAACATTACAATGCTACTAGTACAAGGTAGTATGTCGACAACAGTGTTGAACAATTTTGATTTACTTTTTCTCAAAGTTCTATTATTATACCAACAGATGTGTTTTGGTATGTTACTATGTTAGACACATGTTCTGATTTCAAATCAACGGTGCTGGAAGAAATGTAAACTTTTGTAATAACGTGATTACAATTGTCCAACACACCAGAATGTATTATTAAATATTAGTCAAATGTTTGCTTGCAGTCCACTTGGTGTTACTGTTGACTTATTTTTTTAATTCAATTTTGACAAAATAATTAATATCTCTGCTCAGATGACATGTCATTAGCTTTATACTTATAGCTGTGTTGCATGTATTGAAGCCGTACTACTGTGTATATGTGTTAACAGAGACTCGTGAAACTGACTGAATAACAGAACAACTTATTAATGGTGAAAACTTAATTACTGATATAAATGAACAAACAGTTCTAGTAGAGAAATAGTGAAGTGGAGATGGTGTTTAAAATTGTTTGAATATAAATTTGATCATTTCTTCATCAAATTTTATTTGCTTGAAGTGAACCTGGTGAGTTGATATCAGCTGCTGAGTTTCTTGTGCACACTAAAATCAGATACTGGTAAAAGCAACAGAAGTAGCAAGTGTAGGATTGTTTCTTTTGCATGTTATTACATTTCAGTTTTTCTTAATTACCAAAATTGGAATATTTCTGTAGTTTATAAAAAAATATTTTAGGACAGATAAAATGGTGGCTATTTTATGCTTTGCTAATTAATAAATGAACTAATTATGCTTTTCAAATAATGTTTATTTTAAATTTAAATAGTTTAAGAAAAAGTAACAGCTTCTGTTTTCTTTAAAAAAAAATGTTACAGATAAATTGATTAATCTTAAAACATACATTGTGAAGCTATTTCATTTACTCTACTTGTAAATGAAGGTAAATCAGGAAATACAGCACTATCTAATGTCAAGCAAATTCAAGGTAAGACATTGAAAATCCTTTGGACGATTGCTGAATAAAGTTACCACACGATATTAATTCAATAAACTCTATACTGATAAGGGGAACCTACCCTAGTAATAATTTTCAGTACTTTTCCATCATGTAAATGAAATAATTCACAGTACTCTTCCATCATGTAAATGAAATAATTCACACTACTCTTCCATCATGTAAATGAATCATTCTCAGTGCTTGCCAACCTGTACACTTTATGACATTTCCTCATCAGAATATTATAACTCACCACTAAGGGGTCAGGATCACCAATACACTAAATCAGAATCTGTTGTCTGTGAAAAATATGTTAAATTGCTAAAAGTTTTTTTGAGCATCGCTATTTCATATAGGCAGCATACATTTTCAGAAAAATATCTAAGAACTGTAAACTAAATGCATATGAACAAATACTGAAATTAAATAAGTGACTAATGATGTAATATAAATACCTTAGAAATAACTTGTTTGTATAAAACAATCACAGTATGAATATATATTATACGTAATACATTATACCAGAATCTTCCCAAACAAATCCAAATACCTTGATTCTTGCTGCATTACAGATAGGAGATTTCACAACACTAATGATAAGGAAAAAGTTGTAAATATGTGACATTATAATTATTGCTTTGTTGATATTGTTCTAAACTTGTAAACTTTTGACTCCCCCCCCCCCCCCCTTCTTTTTGCTGGATCAAGTAGACTAAATGCTCAAAGTCATACAGTTATTGCATGCTGGAAGTCTATGAAAGTGGTGAAAAGCCACAGTATGGTCCGTGATAAATAGCATAGCATAATAAAGTCTGTATTTTAAAAGTTTGAAATAAAATTTAAAAGTGTTTCTTAGATATTGAGATCTATATACCAAAAGTGAATTCTGTGCTAGTTAAAACTAAGTTTTCAGTAATGATTATAGCTTGCTGTAATTGAATATGCATTATCATAAACTTTTAATAAGTAATGCATTAGAGTCTTTGGAAATAAGGCCAACATTTGGCCACTATGACTACAATAGCCTTTCCAATAAAGAGACAAATTGTCTTAGTCTTAGTTTCAAAATATAATAATAATAATGAGAATATATAAATTATATATGCAGAAATTTTACTTCCAAAAAGAAATGATGGTTTAACTTTTAAAAACATCTATGCTCAATAAATATAATTATGATTATGTGTGTATTATGTTTAGGAATAAGAACCATTCATCTTTTTTCAGTCATTTAAAAAAATAAATACTTATAAAGAATTAGACCAAGTATATAATAAGACATCTTTTTACATGCCTACTTCAATGCAGTATTAATATGTATGACAACTAAAATATATGTTGATATTATTTTTTAAATTGTATGTTTAGTTAGTTTTGTATAAAAGAGTTACATATGAGTTTTGTTTTCATTTCCTGCTTTTGCTGAGATTTATTTTATTTTATTTTATTTTTTACACTACTTTGTAAAGGGGTTAAAGACAGAGGAAGGCTAAAACTACTCATTATTTGTAACAGTAACTGCTTACTTGTAGTTGTTCAATTTACAAATTTATAAAAAATAGAATCATTATGACAACAGAGTTTCAAACTCAGCATGCAAATAACTAATAAACATTGCTTTTAAATGTACGAGATATACTTGTATATTCAAAGCACAATCTTTTAAATATGCATTCTTTTCATTCAAATTAGATTGCACTTTGCACTTTTCAAAAGCTGCATTTTAGGTGATTTCACAATCACATATTTCCACAGTGATCTCTGTGGTTATAATAAAAGGCACCCAATTGAATTCTAATTATAAATTATTATAAATTTTCAAATGTTTATTGTCATAAACATTTGTGTGGTTTGGGAGTACCATGGGTCTGAAATTGTACAAAGTTACTCACTGGGTTAGGTAGTTACACATGGTATATTTGATACATAACCTTGAAATTTGTATGGTCATTTATCTCGCCATAAAGCAGTATTATTCATTGTTGTAACTTGTATATACTGTAAAACCTCATTTTAAATTAAGATTTCATGGAAATCTCTCTACTCTTTTGCAGATTCTATTGTGGTATATAGTAGTAATAGTAGTTATATTCATTTTGCATATAAAGTAATACAATATTATTGTTATTTTTTGTGTGTGTTTTATGTGGAGTTTACCATTGACTGATTGAATTTTATATTATTTACAGTACTATACATTTGCAGGTGGCTGTATCACCCACTGAATGATTTGAAGAACAGTTGCCCTTAATAGGCCACGTTCCCGAATCAGAATTAGTTAATTAAATTAAAGTTTTATTACATGTTTATAGAAATAGTTCTTTTAATTATGAACTATTATTATTTCATTAAAGAGAGGAAGTATTATTTTTGATTTGATATACCTTTCATTATAGAGTTAGATGTTTAATAAATAAAGCCTTCATAGCTGGATATTTACAATGTGTAACACCATTTGAAAGTATTTCTCCCATCTCTTTTAAATATATTTTTCATAAATAATATTAAATTATATGTATATCTCATTTTATTATAAATTGTTCATTTTTCCTCATATTTTCCTTTCATAAAAATCAAAGTAGAAAGTCTGTATTTATGATGCATTTCAATTTTCTATACAAGGGTTTATTATATGAGAAAAATAATTTATATAGTAAGAGAAAGCACTATAAGCTCATACTTAGGGGTTTTGAATTAAGATCTTGAACTGTGAATTTTAATTATGACCTCCAAAAAACCTGAATAGAATAAAATATATTTATCAGTAATTACAGAATTAAGTTTAAATACATTTTTAAAAGGAACAGAGAAATTCTAAAAGATTTTGTTGTATATGAATATGTTAGAATATGTTAGCTTTTTAAAAAAAAAGATCACACAAAACTTGAAATATTTTTATAAATGAATTAAGTTGTAGAACCAGAGTAAACGGAGAAAATATACAGCTTCCTTGATAATGAATTAAGATAAAGAGTACTACTACTAAAATTAGTCACAGGGCAGTTTCATTTAAATTTCTTTATTGTAAAACTAGTTACAAGAATAAAAGTTGCAAATTTTGTAATCCAGTTCCATTTAATGACTTGTATTTTCATTTAATTTATTACAGGAGTAAAAGTTGCACATTTTGCTGGAAACAACTTACACAAGAAAGTGGTTTCTCAGTCTGCATACAGTAGGTGTATCTTAAACATTTTTTTTTCATTACTTTTCAGTTTTAGCCTACATATAATACTTTGTTGTTTTTATGGTATGTATTTTATTATTTTATTTTACACTTAAAAATTTTGTTTAGGTATTTCAAATCATACCTATTGTTTCAGAGCCATGAATCATGTATTAAATATATCATTTCATCATGTATTAAGTATATCAATTCATACCTTTTTTGTTTGTTTGTTTCAAAGCCATGAATCATGTATTAGGTATATCAATTCATACCTTTTTCTTTTACTTCAAAGCCATGAATCGTGTATTAGGTATATCAATTCATACCTTTATCTTTTGTTTCAAAGCCATGAATCATGTTTTAGGTATATCAATTCATACCTTTATCTTTTATTTCAAAGCCATTTATCATGTATTAAGTATATCAGTTCATACCTTTTTGTTCTGTTTCAAAGCCATGAATCATGTTTTAGGTATACCACTTCTTACCCTTTTCTTTAGTTTCAAAACCATGTATTAGATACATATCAACTCATACCTTTTTCCTTTGCTTCAAAGCCATATATTATTATTAGGTATACATATCAAATCATACCTTTTTCCTTTGCTTCAAAGCCATATATTATTATTAGGTATACATATCAAAACATACCTTTTTCCTTTGCTTCAAGCCATATAATAGGTCTCTCTCTCTGTCTCCATGGTTATGTAGATATGAGTTTTCATTTATTTGATGTAATTATTCATCATACTGTTATATAGTATTAACTTAGTAAGGAAATTATACATGAAGCTTAATGAATCAACTCATCAAATATTGATTCTTTACATCATCATAACCTTATATCCATTAAGGAGAATATGTTGTTTTTAATTAACAAAGTTTCATAGAGATATTTATGTAAGATTATGGACTTTATGCATAGAACTGCAAAATTCACAATTCTGGTAACTACAGAGCCATTCCATTAATAACTATTACTATTCATAAGCACTGAGTGATAAAAAGAATCATTGAAGCATTGTTGATTTGCTGGTTCTGCATATGTATTCATGGTTAGAATTATTTTCCTGATGGCAAATTCTTTCTTCCAATGCCATATAAGTGGTAGCAGATTAGAAAATAGATATTACAGTACAACAAATCCAGTTCTGTGTTAAATATATGTAATTTGATAAATAGATTAAATACATATGAAAATGTCACATATATAAAGGAATGCTTGAAAGAAATGCAAGTTGTAATGTGTGTATGTGTGCGTGCTTGTGCAAGCATATAAGAAGTTGTAATAATTTTTTCAAATAAAAGATTGATTGATTGATTGTAGATTGATTAAAATAATATCAGCATATCATCAGTTCACATTCACAGTATTTATGATAATCTAAGGATTATTGCAGGAATTCTGTTGGATGAGTGTCTGGCTTGAACAACAACCCCCTCCCTGCTATTGTTCAAGTGTATTACATAACATGCACGGACTTCCCTTAATTGCACATAATCCGCTTATGGCACGACGCATAGCAAGCATGGTGATTATGTCACTGTTCACTTTCGCCTGTGCAAGAAATGTATGCTACAAAAAGGAACGAAGATATTAAAAGAGCTTAATATGACAATAAGAAATAATTTTTAGATAGGTCAGGCATAATTTGTCTTTGATCCACAACAATGATATATGATTATCAGATTCCTAAATATTATTAGGATTGTTATTATTATTGTTCATGCCATTTGCTTCACATCCTGCCTTTAATCAGCTGCCAGTCAAATTTAAAGTACCTTGCTTCCTTTGACCCCTTGGAGTATATTTATTTCTTAATCATATGCAAGATTAACTCAACATATTAGAGGCAAAGTTTTAAATTAGCATGTACTTGACCTTTATTTAAATTTGAAAAGTGTACGCAAGTGTTAGCGACGATTGAATTTGGTAAAAGCAATAGTTATAATTCTGATCAACTTTAAATGTTTAATCAGTTTCTTTTACAATTTCTGCCTCTACTATTCAGTTCTTTGGAAATATAAAGGCATTAATTTGCATAAATGTGTATAGCCATATTTTGTATGTGTGTAAATTTGCATTTATACCCACCAACAGTATATAAGTAAGCATGTTTTGTTTTATTGTCAATTAGCAAACCTATTGCCATTTGCAAATCAGTTATACATTAATAATGCAAATATGTCCTCTCTCTATGTGTGTGTTTATGTGTTGACTGATTGGCATTTATAGCACGAGTTATACATTAATATGTATGCATATCCTCTCTCTCTGTGTGGTTACGTGTTGACTGATTGGCATTTGCAAGACCAACTCTGCATAAATATTAATGCATATCTTATTTTTTTGCACTCTGACTGTATTCACTATATCATCTGTACATACATTTATGTTTGTCCTGTTTGTATGCACAATAACTGGTATTTGAATCACCAACTGTGTATATATATATATATATATATGTTTTGCTTATCCTATATATGCAGACTTGTAGTATATAAATACACAAGCAGTGTATTCTGAATCAGTGTTGGGTGATATCAACAAAAATATTTGTCTCTAACAAACCTTTTGTTGTTAATTTTATTTGAAACTGAAAATCATTTATACATTTTTTCATGTTATTGTATTATTTTGTGTGTGTGTGTGTGTGTGTGTGTGTGTGTGTGTGTGTGTGTGTGTGTGTGTGTGTGTGTGTGTGTGTGTGTATGTTTGTGTGTGTGTGTGTGTTGTGCATGCATGTGTGAATTCATTTATTTAGTTTATATTGTCATTTGCATATTACTTTCATTTATGTTTTTATATTGTATTAAGCCATTATCATGTTTCTTAATTTGTTTGTAACTGTATTTAGATATTTTGTTTTTGTGTTGATTATAATTTTGTTGAAAGGTTTAGAGCTTTATATGGCTGTTCCGTGGTCAAGCAATTTTTCACTAAATGTAGTGCAGCAAGGCATGATATTAATTTGTTTGAAACAGCAAGATAACTATACATTACAAAACATCACAATCTGCTATATAAACAGATGTTTTATTTACTCTCCAATATAGGAGGGAGGGCGGGGGAAGAGAGATTTTATTATTTTTGTAAACTATCTTGTTATTGTAAATTTACATTAAAGTAATGATAGTTTCTCAAAATTAAAAATTCTGCAGTTGCTAAAAAAAAATAAATCTAAAAATAGAGTAGTAAGTTAATTTTTCTTAAGGGTGTTTAATTTTTTTTTTTTTTATGTTTATATTTTTTTAAATGAAATAAGACTGATATCAAAGAGAAGTTATGGTAAGTTATGACCTGTCATATGGTATGGTACAGATCTTGTGTGCATTTGATATCAATTAGATCCTAATACCAGCTCACAGTTAAGTGTTTTATTGTCTAAATGATATGCATTTACTCTGTACACTACCTAAATAATTTTGTGGCATCAAAAGTTACAATAATGTTTTACATTTCATCTGAAAAACTTATGAAGTGGTGGGCAGTTCATAGACAAGTAAAACATCATTTTGGTCTGCTAATTGCTTACACGAGAAACAATAGAATTCTGACTAATTTGCTTGTTGAAAATAGAATTGGGCAATTCCATCAAGCAAGGGTTGTGCTTGATGCCAGTTGAAACCTCTGAATTCATTTGCTTTAATGTGAGACAACCCCATAAAAATGCAGTCTCTTTTTTCTTTTTTTCTTTTTCTAATAATCTTCATTTTACTTTTTAGTCTTTTAGGCACATTATTACTTAGTAAAATACATGCAGTGTATCATCAAATACAAATTCACTTTTAAAAATCAGAGATAACAGTTAAGTAAATTTGCATTTACTTAAAACCTCTGTTATTGTTTTAGAGATTTTCCAGCAATAATGACAAATGAATGTACATGTGGAACTCAAATAATTTAATTTTTATAAAATAAAATCTCCAAAGTAATTTTTTAATACATTGGATACTGAATACTGAAAGTCCTTAACATGGTATTGACAGATGCATTTAGATAAAGTCTTATATAGTGTTTGTTGAAATTGTCAGTTGAACACAGCATTTCTCCTCATAATAAATGTCAATAGATGTGATATATTGAAGTCCCAGATATTCTTAGTTTTAAATTGATTGCTTTATTAAGACTTTATTGGTTAGTACTTTTGGTTTTTATCATGTAATGTAAATGCTATATTATTGACAGAAAATAAATAATATTAATTAATAGCAATAGAGATAATTTTTAAAATGTGAGCTCATGAGAGATATTGAGCATTAATGCTAGTAGATTTTCATTAAAAGCAGATGTTGATCTGTTTTAGGATTGTTGTGTTGATATTATATATTTACAGCTCTCTTTGCATTATTATTCTCTTAAACTTTTCTTTTTTGTATTTTTTTGTTTTTGTGAGGAAGATACAAATTAAGGTGTCCTTATATTTAAGACAGTTTTATTTTCATGGTTTTCCAAGTTGCTTCCTAATATTGTCTCTTATATGTAGAAATACTTTTTGTTTTGTAAGTAGTTTTTATTTTTACTGTTATATTGCTGTGCATTTGTAGCTATAAGCATAAGGAAAAATGAACTGTTCAGTCAGTTTCGAAAAGCACGGAAATATCAAAGTTAAAAAACATTTCTTCTTTATTTTATATTGCAGCACGGGGAAATATTTGTGATGCTTTGAGACAGGGTTTTCTGTCACTTGATGAGGAGATGATGAAAGGTTTGTATGCATAGGCTAGCACCTTAACAGTTGTTTAAATAGAAATTTCCTTGTAAAGTTTATTAGAAAATAACTTACAAATAAAAGCCTTTGTTCTCAATAAATGTAATTATATAATTATATTATGTCTAAGAATATTGAACATTCATCTTTTATTTGTCATTTTTAAAAAAAAGTGTTTTTACCTCAGAAATTTCCTTTTAAATTTTTAGATGATAACAGAAATGCAATATTTGTTCTAAATTAGCATAACAGAAGTGTTAAATTTTTATTTTGGATTAATATTCATTCAGGAGATAGCAAGTTATTAATTAATTCAAACCAAAAATCATTTAATTTGAACCTATATCTAGAAATGCCAAGGAAACAACACATTTCCTTTCTATAATCCCCAAGCAAAACCTTCATGATTGGCACCCTCCTCTTTCCTTCATAGAATTTTTTATCTTTAGTTTCAGCTAATGCTTTCAAAAGTTGTTTCAGTGACTGATGCAACTGAAACCAGGAAATTGAGGTGTATCATGTATTTTTGTAAATCTATTTATTTAAAGATATATATATATATATATATGTGTATGGCTAGGCATTTTTGCCAAAATCAACCACCTTTCTTTTCATTAAACACTCATTGCAAGAACCCTTCCCTGCAAGTCAAGCAAAATTGGCCTTATAGACACATTCTTATTGACAGGTTAAGCACCGTAGCCTGGAATTCACCAGTTTAATGATAAAAATATATAAATAAATAAATTAGCATTCTCCAAAATATGCAGTACAGTTTTAGGTCTAAATTATGTACCATTAAGACTTAAGAAGAAATTTAATTATTTAATCATCTGTTGAGTATGACATTTTCTGAGTGTGCAGTTTGAAGAGATTGCATCTTTATTATTTATGAAAGTGCTGGTAATCCCATTTCCTAAGTAAGTCATCATGTGACTCAGACTATCAGATGACTTGCTATTATTTGACCTTCATAATTATAATGGAATAGCAGAAATAAATACCACAAAATATGGATTTTAATTTTGTTTTTTGACCTGACATTTATCAACAAAAATAAGCCCTCAAAACCTTTTTTAAAAATAATTTTAAATAATGAAACATAACAAAATTTGAAAAAAAAGAACACATTAGTAAAAGTAAATTTGGTGGACTAACAAATCTTTGATGATGGTAGTATTTAAACTATGCTTGAGAAGCGTGAAAGGGACAGATAGAGTTAAAGTGACTATTATTTGAAAATGATTTATGTAAAGTATGAAAGTTATTTATCATATTTTATTTTTTTTCTTGTAGATGATTCCTTGAAAGATGATCTGGCAGGAACAACAGCTGTTGTGGTCATGTTGAAAGATTCCAAGATATATTGTGTAAGTTTCTGCATTCTTGGAATTTAATATGTATAATTAAAATCTTTGAAGTGCTATATTGTGATAGTCATTATAATTATTGTAGGTTTTATTGATAAAATATTATTAATTTGATTAACTCTTCCACATCATTATTTATTGAAGAATATTTAACAGTCAACAAACGCTTTTGTCAGAGCAATGTTTAATCTACCTTCAAGCTTACTATTTATATCTGTCACTTGTTCTTTTGTGTTTATAGGGGAATGTTGGGGACTCCCGTGCTGTAGCCAGTGTGGCTGGAGAAGTAGAACAACTCTCCTTTGACCATAAACCCAGTAATGAGGCTGAATCAAGACGTATTATTGCAGCTGGTGGTTGGGTTGAGTTCAACAGGGTCAATGGTATGTAATGTATTTGTTACGTAAGAAGTCTATTTTTCAAAACTGAGGTTTAATTTGATCTATTCATATTTTTGACATAGTCACTTGTCATATCATAAGGATCTAATTGCAATGAAGCCAAATAATGTGATTAAAGAGACAGATACTGTATTTTATGATTATCTCATTGATAGACTAGAAATCTTGTATGCACGTACTTGTTGAAAAATCAAATAATTTTTTAAAGTTCAAGGCATTTTTTTTTTTATTAAATAGTTATTAAAAATTAATTTTCTTTTAGCATTTCAACATTACTCCAATTTTTAAGGCATATTGTTAGATTATTATTCCATGCAGTTTGATCTAAATTGAAAATCTATAGCACCCTTTCTATCACTCTCATGATTTTCATTTCTGAAACTCATTCCATGGATGCTAGTGTCAATTTTTCTGCCATTTATGATCAACTGAAATCCATTTTTAAACATTTATTAAAGTTTACTTTCATTTACCATAATTTTTTTTATAAACAAATTTTATTTTTTAAGTAGAATTTTCTCTCATTACAACTTCTTTAGTTTGAATACTGGCCAGCATTGGAATAACTCTTTTGTGAATGTTGGAAATATGCTATTTTCTTGAAATGATTATTTTTAAAAAATAGATTATATTCATAGATGTTATTTAGTGTTTTAATTTTACTCAAGATTGATGAATGTTATTTATTGTTTTAATTTTAGTCATGGATGATAATTTTATTAGTTACAAAAGTAGTTTTCAAATATCAATAATTTAAACAAGAAAAAGATAAATCTAGATGTTACAAATATAAATATTGTGACAAATTTCAGCACCAATTCTAAAACAATCCAAAGACTGCAAGAAACCAGTGAGTGATGGCTGACAATGTTCAAGCCTTTTCCTAATTTGCCCTGAAGATAATGAAGTTTTTCTATAAATTACCACATCTAGACCAGACTTAAACATTCTCCTTGCATGGCTAAAGTGACTAGGAGGGAGAGAGGGGGGATAGACATGGGGGTGTTACTGTGATTGAAAAAAAAGAAATTGATGGCAAATTGCATTCCTTCTCTTTCACTTGCCATCTTAAAAAAAAATTTCTGGTTGCATGATACCACTTATGTAATTACATTTGTATTATTTTAAAGCATCATACTTATAGGAATTAGTAACTAAACTTTATTAAGGCCACCAAATAACTAATTTTAGTTTTAAATAACATGAAAAGTAATGCTAATGAGTTATAAAAATATTATCATTTTCAAACAGAAAAATAGCACTGAACTTATGTTGTCAAAATAGGTACCTGTTCTTATTGCATATTTTATAAAACGTAACTGGATATCCAGTTTTTACAATGGTGATCAGGCACATAATGTTTAACACCACTCTTGTCCAGGTATTTATGAACATATACTAAGTTTTGACAGCTTCTATTTTCTGTATACTTAGTTCCACAAATTTTTATTGAAAAAATTGTTGTAAACTGTTACATAATTTGACAGTAACTACTCTGTTCTAGTGCACATTTTAAACTCTTCAAAATACAGTCATTTAGGGTTACTTTTCTAGTGCACATTTTAAACTCTTCAAAATACAGTCATTTAGAGTTACTTTGCACATACAGTAGTGATTCAGCTGATACAAGCTTGATGCATACTGAACAAGACATGGTTCTCAATAGTTCTACACAGATAACTGATTTATGCAGTCGTACAATTTGCACTTAGTGGAGAGCCTATGTCAATTTGTGTGTTTGAATGAGATGAACCAGGCAATTTAATACATATTCTTAAGCATCATTCATTTGAGGGAAGTACTTTGTATATTTTAAAATAATTTTTCTTTATTAGAAAGCACCTCTCCTATAAATTACTTAATATTCAGAAATAAGTATTTTTGCACAAATTTTTATTATACTATTGTTATATATACTCATAAATTAACCTCCTTGTAATTAGAATTATTTAGTGTGATATACACAATTCAAAGAACCTGTTCCTGTGAGATTTTCAAAATTACCTATGTAAACAAAATAGCTTGATGATGACTAGAACCACACAGCGACTCTATTATAATGGAGGAATAATACTTCACAAAAGAAAAAAAAAATCTTTTGCACTAGTTATATGGTGCAACTGCAGAGAAAGAAAGGTTTTTCAGCTCAGATCAATTATACCATTCAATATCATGTAGTGACCTTGTGTGTCAACAAGAATTTTTATTTTCAATTTTCTTTGAACACTTAAAGAAATACAAAATTTATAAAGTTGTTTGGAACTCAGACTTTTACTAAAAATTGAAATATTGAAAAATTTGGTTTGAATATTATATTATGAGGCAGATTTCTGTTAACTTGGTCTTCACAAAAAGTTTTATTTTCATACATATTTTACCAACCAAGGTCTTTATATCAGAAAACTATTTCTAAAGTCTTCATTAGATTTTAATTTTCAATGTACTCTGTATTTGATTGTTGCTTATTAAATAACTGTAAATGTAAGATTGAGTGTACAATAATGATTTTTAAAAAATATAAACCTTTATCAAGCAGTGTCTCCATAAATAAGGATATTGAGAATTTCTACTTGGTGCACTGCAAACTTGGACTATAAATAACTTAAAACAATATATCCTTCATCTGAAACTGGGCTTCTTTTCATGAGTCATAACCATTTGAATTTTGTTGTTCACTCAGATCATAAAGACATTTTGTGTGCAACTTGATTATTTTTATCATTTATGCACAAATGCTTGAAGGTTGCAATGAAGTATTTAGTACTATAGAGATAAGACTGGAGCTACTAGGCATAATACTTATTTCATAATAAAAGAGATTTTACAAAATTTTTTAAAATTATATTTCTCTGTTTTAGGCAGTTTGCAAGAGATTTGTTTAATATTTCTACTTTTCCAGACAATTTGCAAGAGATTTTCATATTTCTACTTTTCCAGACAGTTTGCAAGAGATTTTCATATTTCTACTTTTCCAGACAATTTGCAAGAGATTTTCATATTTCTACTTTTCCAGACAGTTTGCAAGAGATTTTCATATTTCTACTTTTCCAGACAGTTTGCAAGAGATTTTCATATTTCTACTTTTCCAGACAGTTTGCAAGAGATTTGCATCGTATTTTTTACTTTTCCAGAAATTTGTTTCATATTTCTACTTTTCCAGGCAATTTAGCATTGTCAAGAGCACTGGGTGATTTTGTTTTCAAGAAAAATGAAAAAAAGCGAGCAGAGGAACAGATAGTCACAGGTGTTGTAGACATTTTTCTTTTTTTAAAACACACATTTATTCATAGTAGAGTATACAAAATTAATCTCTACATTACTTATGCTAGCAAAAATTTCCAAGATTAATATGGTTATACTTTCCACGTTTACTGAATCTAACTATAGTCTGCAAGATTGTCACAATTTAGCTCATCACCTTTACTCAGTTTAAGTATACTCTGCCAGATAAATATTATTAAGCTTATCATATTTATACACAACTTTGGATTAATTTGAAACTTTAAAAAATTTAACTCATGCTACTTTGTAGTTAAAGTCCCCACAACAATTAATATTTTTAATTTTCTCACTTTTACTCAAAACAAATTATAGTTTTTAAAATTAATGTTATAAACTTCTAACATTTATTCTAGAAAAGTTTTCCAAGACTAATTATTGTTTATGGGAGTGTGTAACTATCGGCCCTGTTCTGGACCATATTTTGCTCCTTTTTCTGCTGTTTCATTTCCTGTTAGATAATTGTGGTTTTAATGTTGTGTTTATCTAGTTTCTTGATGTAGTTTTTGTGGTGTGTGTTCTAGAAATGATGTTTGTGTTGTTTAATGTCAGTTTTGAAGATAATGAGTCAGTATTAGTATGTTTTTATTTAGGGGTAAGGATGGAGTTTTGTTTAGTTGTGAAAGTGCTTTTTGTATGGCTACCAGCTCAGCTGTTAGTATTGAATTAGCAGAGTGTAATTTACAAGTGTTGTGTTCCTTGGCATTAGTGAATTTAGTGGCTTGTTAGAGTTTCCTCATATATGTGCCTCATGCCCCTGTTTGTGTTTTCTGAGATGCAGTGATCCTAGCTACACTTGCATATAATGAGTGAACAGCCCTTGGGTATTAGTAATTTATGTGGCTTGTTATTTTATGCAAAGAAATAATTAAATAGAAAATAAATATTTCAACAGATATTTAATACAATATTTTACAAATCCAGAGTTTTGAACATGAGAGTCAAATTGTGACATTTCAGTAACTTAGTAAAAAAGACATCAACATGCCTTATATTGTCATTGAAAGAGTTGATGTGAACTTGAAATCATATTTATTACGGCTTTGTAATATACTGGTGAAAATGAGAAAATATAACTTAAAAATATTTACAATGAAAGGAAACTTATCTTTAAAATATTATACGCTAGAAGTATTGCTCATCATTTTTTTTACAAAGTTTGTCCTATGGAAATAGTGGTTTTCCTTAAAAGTTGAAAAATCCAATACTTTAGCAAACATCCATACATAATTATTATAACATTAAATTATTCTTGGACTGCTCATGGAGTTTGGGGAAATCAGAACATAGAACATATGTACTGTCCTCATTTATAGGTCTACTTCCCAAATTTTGAGAAATGTAATCGTTACTAATTTTATGATTCTCAACAGTTTAAATTATATATTTACTAACTATTAATTTAATTTAGGTTGCCTTTACTGTATATTTACCAGACTATTGTATATTTGCTAGATCAGTTTGTTCGTATGTTACAACTTTATGAAGTTTGCCAGATGATTCTTTTTTAGTTCTCCATTTTAAAACTTATATTACAACCTGTAGCTGTTTCAACCTTTATTCTACAATCCCATTATGTTAAATTTCTTTTCCTGGAGTCTGACTTTTGTTTTCATTTCAGCATATCCTGATGTGGTAGAGAAACCTATAACACAAGATCATGAGTTTGTGCTCCTGGCATGTGATGGTATTTGGGATGTGTTGACAAACCAAGAAGTAGTAGACTTTGTCCGTGCACGCATTGCACAACGAATGGAGCCTGATGTGGTGAATATTGAAGATACTTGTTTTCTTTCATATTTTTTCCTCTTTTTTACGGCATTCTTTGATCTCTCTCTATCTCCCCTAAACCATGACAATATAGAAATGTTTCTTTCAGCCATTACAGAAAGATTTGTTTTCCTCCGAAGCATATTCTCACTTTTTTTGCAACCAATTCTTTGAGTTAGATTTGTACTTATTTTTTCTTGAACTATTGTCCCATTTATGTTTTTGTCCCATTGATGTTTTTCCCATCTTATGTTTATTTTAAATAATTTGCATTGTTTATTTTTTTTGACTATTGTCCATTTGTTTCTTTTCTCTTACTTCTATTTAAACCATTTGTAAAAATGTATTGTTTTTTTCTCTTGAACTATTGTCCCATTGATGATTTTTCCCTCTTCAATTTCTATTGTTTATTTTCTCTTTAACTGTTATATTGGTAGGACTACAGTCAAATGAAATGGAACCAAGAGTAAAAATGCAAAATATTAAACTTTTCATTCCTTTTCTCTTAAACATGCTCTTTTTATTTTTATGAAATCAGAATTCAATTTCTTATCTTTTGTTGTATTACGATTATTTTATGCTAGTATGAATTGTTAATAAAGCAGTTTAATTTAGGCAAATCTGAACAGGGTACCCTAACCTTGCTGTATTGGCCAGCACTCATTATAGATTAGGTTAATTAATTGGGCAGTGTGAATAGGTTAAATCTTGAACTTTAATTTGATGAAAATAATTTTAATAAATACAAAAAAAAGAAAAATTGCTTATACCAAGTAGTCACACTGATATTGTACACATCTTGTAATCACAAAATGTATTTCCTGAAAAAATAAAGGTGTAGAACAAATTATGATGATAACACTAATACTTTTAAAGATATTGTTAATTTAGTGTCAACATGTATGATCCGCCTTTGTTAAATCTAACACTTCTGGGGTTGTTTTTTTTAACAATTCATAACAAGTGAAATATAAATCACATTGAAAAACAACCCAACAATTATAATAAATATGCTCAGAACAAGGAAAAATGTAGACATAATGCAAGTTAGAAATTTTGATTTATTGTAATTGCAATAAAGCAATGCTTTTGCCAGGAACCTATGCAGGTCTGGAAGTTTGGGAAAAGTCTGGAATTTGATTTTAGCTTTCCCCAGTCTGGAAAAAGTCTTAAAAATTGGTAAAATGGCAGAAACATTTAGAAATGGTTTTAAATTTTAGACTTTTAAAAATTATCTTTATTTGGTCTTTTTAATTTTTGTTCATCTGCAGAAAAATTGGAAACCTTGATCCCACTAACAATCTGCTTTAATCAGATCGTAAACTAAGCTTGTAAAAGGCTCATTTTGATTGGTTTAAACATTCTGTTGCTAAGTATGCTAAATGTACAGATCCTTTTCAAGCATTTCAGGAATTTTATTTCATCAATCGTTTAAACTGTAGTATATTTTTGCTTGTGTTTCTTTATGCATTATTTTATGGTTAGAAGTGAGAGTTTGATGGGATAACTAAAATTCAGCACTGAACATTGTTACTGTAATGCTTGTCTAATAGACAGTGTTTGCTTTTCAAAATTAAGCCAGTGCAGACTTCACACAGTAGATGGTGTCATTTTGATAATTGCAAGATATTTATTTTAATAATCATATCCTGCACACATATAAAGCAATACATGCAATATTCTGAAATTATTAGCACATACATAAAAAAGGAAATTTTACTACTTATGTAATATACTTTAAATATTATAACTAAACATTGTATCAAAGCATTTGTTATACAGTACATTTGAGTAAATCATTGGTTCTTTCCTTTGAGTTCCCTGTTCATTGGCTGTGACCTTAGCATAACCAGTTTAGCAGAAGTATTTTATAAATAAGATAATGTGATGAATTCTGAATTATCTTCCACCTTTAGAGCCAATCAGTTCAGTTTCCTGTTTTATCTTTTGTTAATCCACATAACTTCCTATTGAGAAAAACAAAACAAAACAACAACACTACTTCCTTTTAGGCTATGACAGAGTTTTAGTTTTAATTTACTTTAGATTTAAAATGTTTCATCTCTGCAAAAATACAGTTTAAATGAAAATTTTGTTTAGAACTATTAGTATAAGTGAGATTTTAAAGTTTTCATAACCTTGCTTATGTTACATGAAAAAGAAGCCTAGGTATTGTGCTCATAGTTTTATCAGAATTTAGCATTCATTTTAATAAGGGAAGTAACGCAGAATTTTTGGAGTACTTGTACATAATTATTTCCCTTATATAGTTCATTGCATAATTTTAGCATGGTAGAAACAATGACAAAATAAAATTAAGGCCACTATCAGAAATTGCATTTGTACATTTTTTTTACACAAAAATGTGAAAGATATATGCTTAAAATGCATTTTTTATTCTGACAATTGAAATGCTTAAGTCTTCTGTATATTTTTTAGGGTGGTGATATTTACTGAAAAGTATGGGTAACTGTTGATGGTTAGTGAGTTCACAAAATTTTAAAAAGTACTTTGAATATAGTTTCAACAGTTTGTTCCTTTCTTTTGAAGATTTATGAGATTAACACCATATGATTTTGAAAAATGTTCCTTGCAAGCACAGTTTATCAGTTAAAATTGACATTTAGTTTGTCATCTGACCTAGGTCACAAGGCATTATTACTCAGGTTTTCTTGTTAGATCCACATGTGTGAAATGGTAGATATCTCTTCCTATTACAATGTACACTTGTTAGATCCACATGTGTGAAATGGTAGATATCTCTTCCTATTACAATGTATACTTGTTAGATCCATTGATGTGAGATGGTAGATATCTCTTCCTAGCATAATGTTTATTTGTTAGATCCCCAACTGAGAGATGATAGATATTTCTTCCTAGTCAAATATTTACTTGTTCTAGATGTCTCTTCCAAGTATGTTTACTTGTTTTATTCATTGATGATATAGATAGATATCTCCTATACAGTGTTTACTTGTTAGATCTGCAACTAAGACTAAGAGGTTGTAGATATTTCAGTCTAACAAGATGTACTAACATAACTTTGAAATTGTTTTGGCCAGCAACAAAACCTCCATAATGGGTATTTTTTTATAAATGTGTTTGACTCTTAGAATTTATTTTGTGAATATTTTATAATAATTTGACTAGCAACTCTAAACTCTTTAATGGATGTTGGGTTTTTTTTTATCAGTTCTTGATTTGTGAGCTCTGTGGATTAATTAACTTAATTAATTAAGTATTATTGGCATTTGACAATGCCATAATATATCATTATATGTTGTTTATGTCAACTTTGAAGCCACATATTTATGTGTGAGTGTTGATGATGTACTTTAAAATATGTTTACAGAAAAATTAGTATGAAATGTTTGATAACCTAATTAAAGTACAATTTGAAAACTTTTTCAGATTTGTGAAGAGCTGATGATGCGGTGTCTAGCACCAGACTGTCAAATGGGGGGACTGGGTTGTGACAACATGACCGTGGTGTTAGTTTGCTTTTTGCATGGCAGTACCTATGCTGACCTGGCACGCAAGTGTGCTCGACCAGCACGTACGGGGCCAGCTCCCCATCTGCGTGACTTTAATAATGGGTTTGAATTTAAGTAAAAGGAGAAAAGCACTGTTAATTTCATTGACAAGGAGTAATTTAGGAGTTTTATTGAGTAACTAAGAATATTACCAAGACATTTTTTGAAAGATTTGTTGGAAGTTTTCAGCTTATTGTTTTGTGTGAATGAATTGAATAGAGATTTTTTGTTGTTGAATGATGTGATCATAGATTAGTGTGCTTGTATAACTTAACTCATTAATATTGGCTGCTGTTTTCTTCCAACAATAGTCAGGTTGGTGTTAGTCCATCTCTCATAACGGTTGATGTTATATTCACCATCTTGAGATGGCCCTGTTCACCATGTTCAGTCTGTATTAGCATTACTTATCCATCTCCAGCACGGTGCATTCTCGTTATATCAGTTTAAGAGACTGTCAAGAATGGTTCAAAATATCCAACTCAAGAAATTTATGCCACCCAGTTTTTTTTAAATGAGTTCAAATAGAAATAAGTTTAATAGATACCTGTATCATTACTTTAAAATACAGTATATTATAACGATTATTAAAATATGCATAAAAATTAGGGTATTTTGAGTATTAATAAAATGCAAAATGAAAATGCAAATTCAAAAAACACTTAGCTGTTTACATTGCCTGATGCTTTATAAACCTGATCCATTTTAAATTTGCTACATGCCTATAAACTAACACCAACAGTGAAAGTTGTGGGGGAAAAACCTGCTGAATATGAACCAAAGTTGTAACTATTTTATAATTCATGTAGAGTTTCTAAAATTAAAATAAATGCCATGAAAAGCTAACTTTTAAAATCTTCGCCTTTTGATTGGTCATGCTGATCTTGTATCCTTTAAAAATTAATCACATGGCTAATGATGTTTTTTTATCATATCTGTGGCAACAGAAGTCAAGAAACAACTTTGAATAATGTTTACAGAAATCTGGTAATCTTATATTTGATATTTCTGCTAGATATTTGATTGATATTGAATAAAATTGCTGAAACTTTAATATAAACAATTTCAGTAGAACTAATTATTTTTGCAGCAGTTAGAATAATTGCATGCTTTCAATATAGATGGATATTTTGCATATGGTTCCAGAAAAGTTAGAGATTTTACTGTAGCCACATGGACATTTGACATATCCAAGTTTGATAAAATGAGATATCACTGTAGTTTCATTTATCATGGAACATTTTACTGAAGGCAGGGTATGCTCTGTTAGCATTATTTAATCTATCTCTAATAGTCATACATTGAACAGTTTACTGAGGGCATGCATGTTGTAATTCTGCACTCACATTTATTGCAGCCTTTCCCATGTATACCTAGTCTGAGATGATACCTCACACCCAAAACTCAGTTCTCTGGTTGCTGTGATGTATTGCTAGTCTATGGTGATTTCTCTCATGCAAATCTCAGATCTCATGTTATTTGTCCCTACATCAAAGTTGTGTTTTTTTATTATTATTTAAAGAATTGTAAATTAAACTATATGAAAGGATAACTTGATATTTTTACTCATGGTGGATATTTTAGGACATAATTCATTTTGAATTTTACATTTTTTGTTGTTGATTGTTTCGAAACTATAAGACAGTATTTATTTTTAAGTTATTTAGTACTTCTGAAGAATAGTACACTGCATACAGGCATGATATTAACTTACATCTGGTTTTAGAATTGCTTTGCTGAATGAAGAATTGGCGTGTCTTTGCCAATAATGTCTAAGAATGCATTGCACAATTGCAAATAAAAATAATTTGAGTATGCAAACAATATTAAGCATCAAGCATTCATTTACATTGTAAAAATCTGTATTTTAATGTCTGACTTACTTTTTAAAGATGTACTTCTGTTTTATGTAAATTGTTTCGCTGATTAGAGAAGAACATTACATCATTGCCTGAGGCATGGATTCATAACAGTACCTCAGAATAGTGTAGCATTGATGCATTGCAGCGTCAATTCTGTAAGCTTGTACAAATGTTCAGCTATAAAAATGACTTTTGTTTGTAATACATTAAATGCAGTTCTAGTTTTATTTCCAAAATTCTGTATTTTGTAATGTACAAATGTTTTGCTATAAAAATAATCTGTAGTTATAAGACTTCAGAAAACATGTTTATTTATACTATATAAGAAAATATTATATAACTTATTATTGTTATAAGCATTGAACTCCATATACTTGTTTATAAAGTTACAATGTATTTATTAATTATCTTCATGTGACAAGTATCAGTTGTTTTTGAAAAATCCTAGTTATAATTAAAATTGAATTTCTGGAGAGAATGAGGTAAATGGAAGGTATTATTCAAACCAAATATTGCAAGCGTATGAATAAAGATTGGTGAATGAGTGATTGTGTGTGTGTACATGTATGTGTGATAGAACAGTATGATAAGTGTATTGTGAATACTGCATACTATAACAGGTACTGTTACAGTTTGAATTAACTGATTATGTGTATTATAACATACACTAATGCTGTATTTAATGACTGTTGTGTATTGTGTTATGACATACACTGATACTATTTATATTGACTGTTGCTGCATATGACTGTATGCACAGATACAGTTTATATTGAATATTATTGTGTATTACCACATCCACTGATGCTGTGTATTACTAATATACAGATATAACGAGTTTATATTGAATGTTGCTGGGTCTTATTCATACACTGAAACAGTGAGTTTGTACTGAATGTTGCTATGTTTTATTAATACACTGAAACAGTGTGTTTATATTGAATATTGCTAGTTCTGTTAATGTAGAATGTTTTGCTTTGTATGCTGTGTGACAATGTTTTGAGTAAGTATTATTACTGTATAATTATTGTGCCCTGTGCAGAGTGAATTGAGCAGTGTTTGTGACAAAGTATGAGGGGTCAAACAAAAGTTCACTTTTTCGATCAGTATGAACATGAGTTTGGTTTATGGAAGGTAAATTTATGAATGATTTTTAAACATATTTCTATAAACTTAAATATTGTTTTGAAGTCTGGGAATTCACGCATGAACATTCTGGAAATTTTCCCTTTTCCACCATGTTCATAGTGTCATACATTGTCTGCTAAAGCTTTTCAGATCATTAGAACCCTCTTTTAAACAACTTTTTAATGTTTGGAAACAAAACAAGCTGCATATGACCACATATGGGAAAAACAATGGCAGATTAATAATTTTGATCTTCTCATTAGTCAAAATGTTCTTGCTGTGTCCATGGAATGAAGTTAAAAATTGTTTGGGGTGACTGAGGAGGTTTCAAAAGCTTTTAAAAGAAAACATTTGAGTACCATTTAGTAATCACTGTGCAGCATTCTTCCATGGGTAATGAGACCTTGATTGATGAAGTTAGCAAACATGATTTTCCAGGCTTCTAATATTTGGCTTTTACTGGGCAGTGGTATCTTTTATAAATTTCTTCAACTTGGATATATACCAATCTCATCAGGACAATCATCTAATGACTAGTGTGTGTTATACTTGCTATTCATAAACTTTTTTTCAGGAAGCTTTTCGTAATGGTGACCCGGTGTTTAGCTTCAAGATATTTAGGACCTATCGGCAAAATGTTTGTTGTTGGGGTCCAGATGATCATGCATGATTTGTCTAATTGAGGTGGTAGTTATACCATATAGTTGTTCCATCATCTCAAGGGTCACTCAAGGATCTTTTCAATAATTGTTTTAATTATAGTAATATTTTTTAGCAGTTTGTGTGACCTTGAAGGAGGGATGGTTGCTGTAAATATGTCCATTTGAAAAATGGCTAAAATACTTCATGATAGCCTTAGCCACCTTGTTTGGAGCTTCGTTTTCATAATTTTATATAGCATTTCCAAGCTGGTTTTGGATCTTTATTATTGCTAGAAGCTGTGTAAAACAATGACACACTTTACATATCATTTGGCAGAAATTCACTTAAAAATTTGTCACTCAAGTCATTTATATCTAATCTCTAATCTAATACAAAAAGCCGTATCAGCTGGAGTTTTGCTGCTGCTGCAAAAAAAAATACTTTTGATTGGCCCCTTATATAATATAATATAATGATAGTTGAGTTTATGCAGTGGTTGGTTGTCGTGATTTAGTGTACTGAGGCACATGTCTTAACAGTGGGTGGATCTTGATTTTATACCCTACCTAATGTGTGTATATGTATACATACACATATATAAATTAGTTCTTATTATTTTTGTTATTAATTTTCAATTTATATTTTAAATTTCAATTGAATGAAGTTTACAAATTTTAGTTGAAAATTAACAGTGAAAATGTCAAAAACCTTTTTTTTTTTTATTCTTTCAAAACTTTGGTATTTTATATATAAAGTTAGGAATAGTGTGCTACAGATCAAAATCCTCCAGCCACAACATGATAAATTTCAATATTTATTACCAGCATTAGTTATAAATATAATTAAAATAATATAAATAAATAAAAGTTGACTCCTGGGTATTGTTAATGAATGTCATATAAAAATGGCAATTTTGATCTTCATGTTATTATATAACGTTTCGTTTGCTGCTGCATTTATTTTATTTGTCTAACCTGTAATACTGTTGTAAAAAGCAAACAAATGTGTTCACTGAGGTTGAAATGTAGAGAACAGTCCTTCTGAAAAGAATAAAAATTTTGTTGTGTACTAGGAACATGCAGAGTAACTATGTAGTGAGTACTTCAGGGTTTGCTAAACAATTAATAAATTTGTAATTAATGAAACTAAAGTCTTAGCGCTTTAAAAAATATACCAACTGTAGTCACACCCACACTACTTCCATAGCTATGCTTTTCTTGTCAACAAGCAAAATAAGTATTTTTATTTCTGACCTTTTTTAAATAAAATTTATTTGTTTAGTTGTCAACTACATAAATTCATGTATTTCTTCTTTAGCTTTATTTTTTAAATTTATTTTATTATTTTTTTTCAGCTTCTTTAATGGCTTTGCTCTTTAAAAGTTTTATTAAAATATTTTTATTTTCTTAACAAGCGAACTACACAAGTTCATATGCTTTGACATGCTTTCTTTATAACAATAAAATAAATAAAAATTAAAACTGATATATAATATTTCCTCATTTCTTTTATCTGCAGAATATCAAAAAAGAGGGTGTTTAAAGAAATAAAAATTAAATAGTTAACATATTTCAAAAGCACAACATCCGCATGCAAATACAAGTTTTATAAGTGCATTTAGTTCAGTTAGAAAGTTCATAACATTATCAGCCATAAAAGAAATTCAGGAAAGTGATTTGTCAGATTGCGCACTATTACATGTACTTCTGGTTTGTGACAAGATGGCAGTTTGTTGTATTTTTAAGTCTTCATAGTTACAGTTAAGAGTTCTCTTACTACACTCAAGTTGTTATTATTCTTAATGTAAAATTTTACTTGATGTGATTGAAGCTGTCAGTGTGTGCATATACAAGTTATCTTTCTTACAGTATTATGTTAGTCACTTCCTTCTATCTCAGCTAAAACATTTTCACCACATTAAAGTACTGTATTTTTTTTTGGGGGGTCATTATTGGAAACATATGTACAATATATTTTGGGGGTCATTATTGGAAATATATGTACAATTTTCTTTTCACCTTTTATTTTTGTAAATGTATTGCATTACATTTTATTTTTTTAAAATTATCTGTGATTTCATGTAATTGTTTATTTCCTAAAATTGGTAATTAAATATATTCTTTCAACTTGTTATACACTCAGTATAATATAGAAAATATTTGTTGTTAAGCAAATTGTTTCATGTTATATATTTTATGCAGTGTTGATTAAAGAATATATTTATGTTATGTAATACATTTATTACAGTGCTATAGTAATACCTTGCAGTACACCCAGAATATTTCTAACAAAACTATATGATCTTTTGTATGTTTAACTTTAAGAACAGTTTTGCTGTTAGTGATATGATTTTAGATGATTGACAAAGTTTTTGAAAGTAAAATGAAAATTAACAAATGCAGTTACAAAAATCTAGCATCCAACTTTATTCCATTGTGAGTAAATGCATAGCATAATCAGAATCAAGACATTAAATATAGCAGTTGAATTGGTATTTGTAATTTAATACTTGCAGTTAATTTTTAATTTTAATTTTAATTTTAATTTTCATAGCTTGCATGTTTATATTTATGTTTATTTTTAGTTTTTAAAGATTTACAACTAGCATGAGAACAGTTTACTTGAAGTTAATGATATCTAAGTCATTGTGCTGTTGATAATCACTTTGTAAGGGATGGCATTTTAAATGCATATTAACTGAACTGATTGCAAAAATTTGGTAACAGAAATGGTAACAAACCCCCATAACTTAAGTACAGATACCAGGGAATGTGCATAGAGATGTTCAAGTTTTAAACCTATTATAGGTAATTTCAAACTGTCTTGCTGACAGATGCATAGGTACATAGCCTAAGCCTGTATATTGACACTTAAATACTCACATTTTGGAAGTATTTGTACATAATGCAGTTTGTTAATGTACATTTTCTTAACATTCACTCATCATACATTCAAATCATATCTAAACACATGTACACACTGCTATCTTTCTGATAATATACAGATTAAAATTAACTTACACTACTAAATTTCTTACAGTATACAGCCTATTTGTATCCACATATAACCATTAATTTTCATACAATATACAGTTTGTATACATCCACTTAAACTATTATCTTTCATACAGTTTACACTAAGATCAACAGTTAGGCAAGAACTGTGCATTATGAAACATATTCAAGCACTTAAAGCATTTGCACAAGTATACAGTTTTGACATTTACATTCAAACTCTGAAAATATTTGCACAAGAAGTGTATAGTTTGATATTTGCATTCAAAGACATTTATACAAGGAGTATGCAGTTTGATATTTACATTCAAAGACATTTATACAAGGAGTATGCAGTTTGATATTTACATTCAAACACTGAAAACATTTCCACAAGAAGTATACAGTTTGATCAGTTTGACATTTACATTCAAACACTGAAAACATTTGCACAAGTATGCAGTTTGACATTTACATTCAAGCACTGAAAACATCTGCACAAGAAGTATACAGATTGACATTAAATTCAAACACTTAACAACATTTGTACAAGAAGTATACAGTCTGAAATTTACACTTGAACACTGACAACATTTAATCAGGGTGTATGCACTTTGACACATTCAGATAATGAATTTATACAAGAAGTATTCAATTGGATACTTACATTGAAGCAAACTAATGACTTTTGTATCAGTAGTATATAATTTGAAGCTTTTATTCAAGTGCTCTGACAATATTGCTACAAGAAGTATGAAATTTGATAATGCAAGTACTCAAACAGCAATTGAACAAGAATGAATCATTTGAATTTCAAATGAAACACTTTCATGTAAGCATTCACAAAGTTTGTGCAAGAAGTATTAGGTTATATTCAGTACTTTTATGGTACTTTTATACTAGAAGTGTATAATTTGAATTGCATATTCATTTTGACAACATTAATACAGAATGACATTTAAATGTCAGCTCTCTTGCTTGTATATACTGGAAGTTTAACTTTGATGTGCACTCTGACAAACATATATTACAGTATGACAGTTCAACTGTGTCTGCTTTCATGTGCTAGAAGTATGTAGTTTGACTTGTACATGCACTTTGACAACAACATATATACAGTATGACATTTCAATGTAAACTATATCTGCTTTCATAGAATATGCCACAACTATCTGTATACATACAGCCAGATCTAAAGACAGTGAATACAATGTTCATCACCCATGAAGATGATAATAGTACACAATGCCATTAGTTCTTAAATGTTTATATTCTAAACCTATTGTGGTGATAATACCTCTCATAACAAGAGAGCTCTGTTCAATTAACATTTCTCATTAGGGCATAATAAAGCCATTCCTTTTAATAAAAAGAAAATGCACAACCATAATATTTACTAAGACTAGATTAAGTTATAAATTTCATTTGACAGTTTGTTTTACAATTTAAAATTTTGACTCTTTAAATAACTTGTTTCCTGAGTTTCTTTCACAATTACTTGCTATCAATGGACTGCTTTTTCCTCTATAACTTTGAAAAGTATTAATCAGAAACTGATTCTCATTGTTCTCATTCCTGCGATCATTTATGCTAAACCCCAAGCTTATTTTAAAAGTTGTGAAATCAAAAAAGAAGTTTTGCCCAACATATCCTGTCTTTGTTTTTAGTTTCACTACAATATATGTATGTCAATAAGTGTGATTTACCAGCTAAAGGAGAAAATTGAGTGCAAAATTATTATAAGTTTGAAAAACTGCCTCCAGGAAAAATTACATTTACAAACAAATTAGCAAACATGCTGAAATCAACTTACATTGTTGTAACTGAAGTTGAAAATAATAAGTATATTCTGTCATCTTTACTTTTCATAGAAATAGATAACACTGCTGCTAATTTCATCATGTCTGTATAAAGCCTTTAATTTCTTAATCATTTAATTTATTGGGAATAGGCAAATCTGTTGCTTCTTCATGAGAATAGATCAAGTTGGTCATTTCTCTAGGAATAGGCAAATCTGTTGCTTCTTCTTGAGAATAGATAAAGTTGGTAATTTCTCTAGGAATAGGCAAATCTGTTGCTTCTTCTTGAGAATAGATAAAGTTGGTAATTTCTCTAGGAATAGGCAAATCTGTTGCTTCTTCTTGAGAATAGATAAAGTTGGTAATTTCCCTAGGAATAGGTAAAACTGTTGATTATATTATATACTTTACAATTTTAATGGTTATGTGCATGAACAATGAGACCACATGTTAGAAGTATTTTTGTGAAGTACTTCTTTTAGTAAGTAACAAATAATGACATCAAAATTGAAAATGAACAAAGTTCTGATTGGCTTCAAAATCAGCTTGGCTTTATGTGTAAAGGTGTCTGCTAATGAAAGCATGGGTGCTCTAACATGCTTATGACTGTGAAACAGCAACTTGCTATAACACACTTCCAGCTGTGAAATATCAACTTACTATAACACACAGCTGTGAGACGGCATGTGTAACACACAGCTGTTATAATGAACTTACAGCTGTGAGACAGCAAAATACTATAGCACACAGCTGTGTGACAGCAGCATGTTAAAACACATCTGTTAGACAGCAACATGCTTTAACACACAGCTGTTATAATGAACTTACAAACAGCTGTGGGACCACAAAGTGCTCTAGTGCACTTAAAATTGTGAGATGTTAAGATTCTTATGCTAGTGAAGGATTTACTGGTTATATATGTGTGCACATAATGCAGTCAGCATATACTAATACTATGCAATTTAATTATGTACTTAGTCATTATGAGGGTTGTACATGTACTACTTCTGCTGACTAAATGGAAATGTTTGTTACATTATGCATCAAATGGTTATAAAAAATGTATGCACACATATTAGCATAAAACATTAATTACACTATGCATATTTTATGGTTATACACATGAACACATTGCAGTATAAACATGAATTACACTATGCAATTATTGGTTATACACATGAACACATTGCAGTAGAAACATGAACTACACTATGCAATTATTGCTTATACATACAAACACATTACAGTAGAAACACGAACTACACTATGCAATTATTGCTTATACACATACATGTAGTCTTTATGCAGCTGATGGTGTTTTAGGACTGGATTATATTAAAGGCACTGTGCCTAGGGCCTATGAGCAAAGAAATCTTAAAAAGTTAATTTTTGCTTATTAGATAATTTGGCAATGCATTACCTAGAACTTACTAGTACTTAATGTGGCACTCTCATAATGCTGTGTAAAACATTCAGTACATTATACAATTTATAATGTAAACATACTTGGAGTAAAATCTAAAATATTCATTATATTTTACATATAATGATTTTACACAAGCACTCTTATTTAAAATATATTGATATAAACAAATTGTATGAATAATTTACCACATTATATAACTGATGGCTCTTCACAAGCTTAATGTTGTAGTAAATCTTGAAGTATATTATATAAATGGTGGTTAAACATCTACTTATTGTAGTATAAAATATTAAGTATATTATACAGCTGATAGTTAAACATATACTGCAGTATCAGACATTAATGACATACTATATTTGATAGTTATTCCCACTCCTTACTGTGCAAAAAATTCATTACATTATATATTTGTAACATCCACTAGCGTGCATACATTTTGTCTTATTGTCTCAGATTTCTTGTTAATGTTATATTTTTTTATTATTACATTTCTTGTTAACACTAAATTTTGTTGCAGTGCATCCTTTCAGTACTTTCATCCTGCCATTTCCTATAACCCTGAGATTTCAATTCACCATGTGAAATCTGTTTACCCTGCCACTCTGGATAACCCTGCTATTTCAGTTCACCATGTCAAATTTGTTTGTCCTGCCACCTCTGATAGCCATATTCAATTCACCATTTCAAATCTGTTTACCCTGCCTCATCTCTAGGCACCTCTATTCGTTTATGTTGCTGTACACCCTGCTTCTGCTAGCTGTTCACATTGAAACTGATTTTCACTTTGACATTGTCATTCAAACTGAAACTGCTCTTACAGTATTAGAGGTGTCTTTCAATAAATGGACTGAACTATCACAGGATTGCATTGGATAATAACTTTATTCAGTTTAATTAAATTTTATACTCTTTGGTTTAAAAAAAAAAAAAAGGGTGTGTGTGTGTGGCACTGATTGTTGTTTCTTCTGCCTAATATATTATTAGATTTTTAAAAATGTTTAGATGCATTCTTTGTTTATGCCTGGCAGTTTGTAACTAGAAATTCAGGGATAATGTAAAATTTTATTTATACATTGCAGAGAGGGATTGAGAATTTACTATAGAAATATTTTTTGTCAGACATTTTTACAAGCCCTGTAAATTTCCAGACATAGTTATTATATTAAAGATTACACACATTTATTTATCTATTTTCAGCAAGGCTGTATACAAATATGATCCAAATAATGCAATCTTAACCAGTGTATACACACTTATATATGTTTGTGTTCACTAAGTTATACACTGATCCATATAATTCAATCTGTGTCAGTATTTTCTTTTAATGATGTACTTTGTGCTGAAAGAATAACCCATATTGTTTGGATTGCTGCAGAAAAGGATTGTTTTTTTCTTAATACAGTTTAGTTTACAGTATTTAATATTGCATAACTTAATATCATTTTATTTAAAAAATAATATAGAACACTTTGCTCAATATGTGGTATTTACTAAAGTTAGTCAACATTTGTGAATTTTTATGTTAAATAAGTACTATTTAAAAGTACAAATCCATTTCTCTCTAGAATTATTATTTGTTGGGAAAGAAATGTCTTAAAATGTAAATATGTTCATATAAATATTATGTTTTTTTATATATAAAACTGTATTAATTGCTGTAAGAACTTAGCTCATGTTGGTAATTTATAATAAAGCTACAGCAAGTAAATTGCGAACACGTCTCATAAAATCAATTTATAACTTCCCCTGCACCCCCAGGGGTTAAAGTTTTTTAAAATTCTTGTTTGTGTAATTATATATTTTGTATTAAGGTTTAATTAAAAATTTTGATTTATGATAAAAATAAAATATCATAAATGGTATTTGAACATACACCTCACTGTTTTTGAGACTTGCTTAACAATTAAGCATCTGCTTTTTTTCTTCTTTTTTTTTCAAAAGCTTGAAGGAGGGATTTAAATTTAAAAAAAAGACACAAATAAAACATTTAGACTTGCAGCAAATTCCAATTCTGAAATCTTTTATAAAACCTCTGATTATATTAAGTTTAATAATAAACTAATCATGAATGAAACAGTAATTAGGAAGATTATTCAAGTACCATTTCATTATTTCAAAATATACATAACATTTGTTTCTATGAAACTGGCTGTCAGCAATATATATTTTTAAAAAAAGAAACATGCATCATACATTGTAAAAAGGCTTTTGCTTTGTTACCCAGGACCACAGTATTTGCTTCAACAAATAAAAAGTTTGATTGGTTGCTACCATTCCCTGATTTAGTAGTGCTTAAAAAGCAAAGAGCATTTTGATAGTGAAGCTTTTGTCTTCTTCATTTGCCTTGTGTATATATTTTGCATTCAAATTTCTCAAAAAGTATGCAATAGTTTAATAAAAGTGAGCATTTCTAAGATTTGACCATATAACTGCTAATATGGCCATCAGATTTGTAAATCTTCCAAATCCATCTCTTGCATGCAAACCATTATTATATGAGAATAAATAATTGATAAAAATAATTCTACATCAGCAACAAATCAGACCAGGGTGGTTAGAAGTGGCATTCATCTGATTTCTTTTAGAAGTAGGAAATAGTCAAATGGATGTCAGTTTGGGCACCGTATTACATTTTTTATGTATATAAATTTTTTCTCATTTCTGAAATAGATGATTGATTCCAGTAAATTGACAGTGTATACTCATTTCTGAAATAAATGGGTTGATTCCAATAAATTGACAGTGTATACTCATTTCTGAAATAGATGGTTCCAGTAAATTGATTCTAAAGTCATTTCTAAAACATATGATTTGGTTTCAGTACAACTGATTCTATAGTCTAATGTCAGTCTTGAACTACAGTACTGTTTACTCTGCTTTCCCATGCCTTTTCTACTTCGTCTTACATTTTAATTTCTTTTCATTAAAAGCAGCTGGACATTACACCTGGCAGTTTGGATTTTGCCAGGACATTTTGGGAAGCAACCAACCTGTGGTCAGAAAGTTTTGTCCAGTAGAATATATCTCACCATTTATTATATATATTTTTTTAATCACAATTTCATCGCCTTGTTCCTTTGGTGGTACAACTGGTTAATATTAATTATTAGCAATTTTATATTTCATTTTGTAAATTCATTATTTTTTATTCAGAATTATGTTAGGATAAATATGACTTGACATTTGTTCTTATTGGCTTACTCTATATATATGAACATAAACTGATGTTTTTCTGTATGATTTATATGTGGAAAAGATGTCTTTAATGGGCCTGCTCATTGCTTGCCAAACACATTTCATGCTTTATAGTGGTCTGCTCCAAACATGTTATACATGGAGTTCATGCTTTATAGCAATTTTCTCCACACATACTAGAGTTCTTTATGATCTGCTACACCCATACTGAATGTAGAGAAAATTCTTTACTTACATGATCCATATGTACTACATACAGAGTTCATACTTTATTAAGGTTTGTTTTAAACATGCTGAACAAAGAGTTTATACTTTATTAACTTTAAAAATGTGCACTTATAATTACACTCAAAATTGTATTTTTATAGAACAAAGGTTACATTTTACTACATTTGTATGCAATACAAAAATAAATAATTTTCTAGAGTTAAATATAGATATGAAGTGAAATCCCTGATTTTAGTGCTATAAGGGCGTTCATGGTCTTCTAACAATTTACAATCATACTAATTAATTTTCCTTCAAAAATGTTAAAATAATACAAATAGGGAAAAATACTTTGGAAAAGTCATTTCATTGTAACCCTGCACTTTGCAATGAGTGATAGGCTACATATATGATCATGAGTTCAATTCCAGACATGGTGTACATATGTAATACTTTATGATCTGTTCAATACATGGTAGATAGATACTTTACCATAGTCACTCCATACCTGCTGAATACAAGGTTCGTACTCCATACATTCTGGTTTCAGAGATCATAACTTTATATAGTTCACACCACATTTGCTGGATATAGAGTTATTAGTCTGCTCGACTTCAATTACAGATATATTTTAAATTCATCATACTGAAGTATTTTTTATTGATAGCGGTTGGTATATGCACCCAAAAGAACAATGGAATTTCTTTATGTACAGCAACCATAAACAGTGATGTAAAAACTTAAAATATTAAATTATATGCTACACATAAATCCATCATTTATGATGAAAAGAATTTCATAATTATAAAAATGTACACAATTTATGTACACCTGTGCCATTTGATTTGTGCCCTTAGGGTTAACTGTTTAAATCATGCATAAGGATACATAATTACAGTGATATTATATATGACAGTATACAAGAAATTTTATTTTTTAAAAAATGTATATATGAACTAATGATTAGTTCAATGAGAAAACAGTTGACATTTCAAATAACAAGTGTATACATTTCTGACAGAATTGCAGACTTTTATCACAATGGGTGTGTTAATTCTGTGAAAAACTGTAGCATTTATAAAACCAGATGTATTATTTTTTAACAGAAGTGAAAGTATTTTTTTAAAAATTATAATTTTGCTAGAACTATGGACGATTTTCATAAAAGTTTTGTTATCCAGTTGACTGAACTAGACATTTATCATATCCAATTCTATTTTTTAATTATTCATTTTCATTGTTTTCCTAAAATGCTGTCAAACTAGTGTCTTGTTCAGAACTATAGTGTATAGAGGTTGTTTCAATACAAATATGTTTTCCTAGTACAAATACTGCTAAGCTTATTTTATTTCATGTGTACAGAGGCTGTTTTCCTGACACATATTTTATTAATGCAAGCACTTTAAAACATATTGTTTTGTGTTCAGAATTATTAAGCCATAAAATAGAATTATGGAGATAATCATTTAAAGTGTATTCATACATACAGAACTTTTATGTGTATTTTCCTGATGAAAGACAGAAATATTACCTCAATCTTGGCATTGTTATTGAAAAAATAATTAACTAGAGGGGGACACATCCACACTCACACATATATGAAGTAAACATAAGATTGTAACTTAATTCTATGCATTAAAATAATGTTAATTGTAATGCATATAATACATAGTTGCATAACTTGATTACCATGTAACTGAGCATAAATGTAACCACCATCTTCCAAGTCTGAAAACATACTAAAGGACCCATTCCATTTTGTTCTGAGCTTTGACACGAAAAACCTTGTTTCCATGCAACTATGGAGAGAATGCATGCTCTTGCACAGTTGACTGAACACAATTCCTTATGGCAAAATCTACATCTGTGTGTAATTCTTTGCTTCAGATCTACAAATTTGCAGATTATGCTATTTAAAGTAGTTTATCTTGCATTTACTTTTTAATCACTGAAAAACATTTCTTGTAGAAATACTTATTTATTATTGGTTCATTAACAAATATTTGTCATTTCATCTTTGGTCTTTCTTAGCAGCTTTCATATCCTTCAATTTTCTCAAGAAACTAGGTTTCTCACTGCGTTAATTTCACTCTAAAGATATCCTTCAATTTTCTCAAGAAACTAGATTTCTCACTGCAGTAATTTCACTCTTAAGATATCCTTCAATTTTTTTCAAGAAACTAGGTTTCTCACTGTGGTAATTTTGCTCTAAAGTTATTCTACAATTTTCTCCAGTAACTAAGTTTATCACTGTGTTAATTTAAAGTTTTCCATTGTATTCATTTCACTGAACAGTTAACCCACAATTTTCTCCAGTAGCTAAATTCTTAAGCATACTACTCATTGCATTCTAAAGCTATCCTACAATTTTCTCCAGCAACTAAGTTTTTACTATGTTCATTTCACTCTAAAATTAATCTACAGTTTTCTCCACCAAGTTTTCCAGTGAGTTCATTACACTGTAAGGTTGGTTACCTAACAGTTTCCTCCAGTCATAGGTTTTCTAGTATTAGATTGCATTCTAAAGTTATCCTTCAATTTTTTTTCCAGTAACTAAGTTTTTCATTGTTCATTCCATTCTAAAGTTGTACTATAGTTTTCTCCAGTAACTATGTTTTTCAAGGTGTTAACGGTTATTCACATACTCTAAAATTATCACTTCATTTTAATAGCAGTTACAATTTCCATTAATAGGAACACTAATGCAGTCTAAAATTAATTCTACCTTTTCTAATCATCACAACATTACACACTCTTAAAATTAACTCTACTTTTCCAAACAAGCTTGATTTTACATTTTAAAATTAACAAATCCAAATTTATTAGCAACTTGGATTTTTCTGAGTGCTGAAACTTAAGTATGATTTTGCCTTAAGTCACTAAGCTGAAACACTTTAAAATGAAGTAGCTAATTTTTTCAGATTTTAAAAAAAATATATTTTCAAATAAAGTTTTAATTTCTTTCCTTAATAAAGGTTTTTTTTCAGTGTTAATATACTTTGAAATTACCACTGCGATTTTAACATTTATTAATGATGCAGCTGTTATTAGTTGTATGAATATTTCTTTTTCTTGTTTTCATTCTATCTTAGATTAAAGCATAGATGATTTTTAAGGATGTTGCCACATGTAAAGCAATAAAATGAATATTTCAATTTATATTTTTATATCATTTTTAGAACAGTCTTGCTTTCATTATTGTTGTCATTACTTTTGTAGGTGTCTGTTGACTGTCATCAGTTAGTGTACACCTGTTTGACTGTACTTATAAGTGCTTAGCATGAATTGGAATCATTAGCAATAACAGTGAGAGGCATTTTCTTCCATTACACTAAATTTCTTTGAGGTGTACATATTTTGATATATTGTTAAAATTTGTGAGGCAATACTAAATTATTTTAAGGTGTACATATTTTGGTATATTGTTTTGTACAGTTGTGAGGCAATACTAAGTCTAAAATGTATAAAGAATTAGTGATCACTAATGTGAAGACATCACTGAGTGAGGACAATCTTTATATCATTCTTCAAGTAAAACAATGGAAAATACTACATGTAAATTTAAAATGTATATAATATTATTGAACAATAATGCAAACATCAATAAATTTGGACAATCTTTATTTCATTCTTCAAGTAAAACAATAGAAAATACTATTTCTAAAATGTATATAAATATAGTATTATTGAACAATAATGTTAACAGCATCATTAAATGTGGACACTCTTTATAGCATTCTTCAAGGACAATGGAAAAATACTATATATAAAATGTGTATAATGTTAGTATACAATCATGTGAACAGCTTCACTAAATGTGGACACTATATATAACATTCCTCTAGTAAAACAATGGAAAATACAAAGTCTAAAATGTATATAGTATTAGTGAACAATATTGTGAACAGCCTCAGTAAATGTGGACACTCTTTATAATACTCTTCAGAAAAGCAAAACAATGAAAAATACAAAGTCTAAAATGTATATAGTGTCAGTGAACAATAATGTGGACCGCTTCACTAAATCTTTATATCACTCTTCATATAAAGCAATGGAAAATTTTAACATAATTCTTCAACAATAGGTATAAACATCACTATGTGGAAAAATAAAAGAATATAAAGTATCATCCATGGTCTTACTGAAGATAGGCTGTAAAACAGCCTGACTATAGCACATTAGAATTGCATGCAACAAGTCTAACTTATAGCACACTAGAACTGCTTAAAACAGGTCTAACTTACAGCACACTAGAACTGCATAAAACAGGTCTAACTTACAGCACACTAGAACTGCATGAAACAGTTCTAACTTACAGCACACTAGAACTGCATAAAACAGGTCTAACTTACAGCACACTAGAACTGAATTAAACAGGTCTAACTTACAGCACACTAGAACTGAATTAAACAGCCTAATTTTACAGCACACTAGAATTGCATTAAACATCCAAATCTTACAGCACACTAAAATTTAATTAAAATAAAAATTTTAAAAGTCTTATAGTACTAGAATTGTATAAAACAAGACAAACTAGAATTGCAGAAAATGAGTCTAATTTAGAGCACACTAACAATGCATTAAAACTTAATCTTACACTAGACTGCATGAAACGAGTCTATAACAGCACACTAGAATTGCATGAAACAACCTAATCCACAGCACACTGGAAGTGTATTAAAAAACCTAATTTTACAGTCCATTGATGTGCTTGAAACAAATCTAACACTTAACAGCACAACAGAATTGTCTGAAAGAGCCTAATCTTAGAAAGTTACAGCACACTGGATGAAACAACCTAATATTATAGCACACTAGAACTGCATGAAACAGCTTAATCTTACAAAACATTAGAACTGCATGAAAGAGCATATATCTTATATTAGAACTGCATGAAACAACCTACCTGGAGAATACTGCTAATACTGAGTGTTGCATCAACAGAAAGCACTTCAAGCTATTACCACTGCTTTATCTATCAGTGGAGGGTGCTGGTGTTTTGTACTTTTAAATAAAACAAGCTAACAATGGACACAAAACTGTAAGCAAATGTACAATGACATTAATCAGGGGCTTTTAAAAATTATAGTTATGTTTTATGAGTGGTAGGTATATGTCATTTTTACTGCGAGGCAGATACCCAATATTATGGAATGACTTTCTAGGAAATAAACTGAAATAAAATATTAAGTGGCTATCAAGATCATGAAATTATAATAAATATTAAAGTGACTATCTAGATTAAAAAATAAGAATAAAATATTAAGTGGCTATCAAGATTATGAAATTATAATAAATATTAAGTGGCTATTAGGATCATGAAATTATAATAAATATTAAGTGACTATCTAGATTAGAAATAAGAATAAAATATTAAGTGGCTATCAAGATTATGAAATTATAATAAATATTAAGTGACTATCTAGATTAAAAAATAAGAATAAAATATTAAGTGGCTATCTAGATTAAAAAATAAGAATAAAATATTAAGTGACTATCTAGATTAAAAAATAAGAATAAAATATTAAGTGGCTATCAAGATTATGAAATTATAATAAATATTAAGTGACTATCTAGATTAAAAAATAAGAATAAAATATTAAGTGGCTATCTAGATTATAACATTAGAATAAAATATTAAGTGACTATCTAGATTATAACATTAGAATAAAATATTAAGTGACTATCTAGATTATAACATTAGAATAAAATATTAAGTGACTATCTAGATTAAAAAATTGGAATAAAATATTAAGTGGCTATCAAGATCATGAAATTATAATAAATATTAAGTGACTATCTAGATTAAAAAATTAGAATAAAATATTAAGTGACTATCTAGATTATAAAATTAGAATAAAATATTAAGTGACTATCTAGATTATAAAATTAGAATAAAATATTAAGTGACTATCTAGATTATAAAATTAGAATAAAATATTGTGACTATCTAGATTATAAAATTAGAATAAAATATTAAGTGACATGAGCAAGTACCAAACATAAGCTGAGATGGCTTTTAGTGATGAACTAATGGTTTAAAAAAATTATAGACATAAACTGTCAGAATTTTATTTTACAACTGTTGCTGATGAAATATCGCTTCCACTGTAATTTTAATTATTAGTACAAGAATTGTTTACACCATCATTGGTGCAGACACTCTTTTAGGGTTAATGTATTAACTATTGATAGCAAAATGGAAGTCATCAGTAAAATAGAAGTCTTTTTCATGTTCCTGCATAAGGAATGAGTAAATAAACATTGGTCTCAAAGTTTTTGCTGTTTAAGCTAATGTAGGAGCATTTGTTTTCATGTGTGTATGATTCAGTAACAGTTCTAAGGTATACAAAGCTTGGCTAGCAATTAATTTCTAAAACTGGTGGATTGCTAATTAGGAAGTTAATGCCACATCACTAAAACTATGCATGTTGAATTACACTGGTAATAAATAAATCCCATCATATTAGCTGTGTAAAGATCATTATTATTAGCATTGCAAAGTTCATCTTTATAATAGCAGTGATTTGCCCCTTATTTGCAATGTTAAGCCCATCATTATTAACAGTGCAAAGCCCATAATTTCAGCAGTTTAAAGCTCATCATTATGAGCAGCGTAAAGCCCATCAATATTGAATTGCCTGTCATTTGCAATGTAAATGCCATCATTATTAATAGTGTAAATGCCATTGTTATCAGCAGTGAATTCCCTCTTGCTATTTGCAGTATAAATTATGTAAATTTCAACGTTATCAGCAGTGAATTGCCTCTTGTTATTGTAGTGTAAATCCCATCATTATTAGCAGTATAAATTTCAACATTATCAGGAGTGAATTGCCGTTTGTTATTGTAGTGTAAATCCCATCATTGTTAGCAGTATAAATTTCAACATTATCAGGAGTGAATTGCCTTTTGTTATCTGAAATCTAAATCCGAACATTATTAAAAGTGTACAGTTCATCATTATTTTTTTTTAATCATCAACATTTCAAAACAGCTAAGATTTCTGATACTTGATATATTTTGATTAAACTGATTAATACTGTAAATAGCTTACATATCTATGTGTTTTCTTTTGAAGTTTTATATAGTTGTGTGTGTGTGTGTGTTTTAAATCTGAGCTAGTAAAGGTAGAAAAACATGTGCATTACATTCAAGAATAGAAATATTGTGATTAGGCTTATTAATATTATATATATTTAAAAACATATTTAAATAGATACTTTGTTTATTACTTAATATTATCTTTGCAGCATAATAACTTGACCCATTTGATGTTTAGTTGAGAAAAATAGAGCTTCTTTTAATATGGCTGATTTTGTTAAAATGCTTTCCACTTTTACTAGTTATAGTTTTATACACTATTTTAAATAAAAATTTAGGGTAGTAAAGAAGAAAATACATTCGATGTAATGAGATAATTATACTACTTATTTAAAATATTTTTTTTCTGGTTAAATCTTACTTTCTAAGTTTTCAACAGAATGTGTCCTTTATTCATATTTAAACTCCTATAACATCAACATTTTTATCTTTTCTTATGTTTTTTATGTGACCATTCAGCCCTGTTGTAGACTTTAACATGTAAAATAATTAGATTTAACACTTTATTTTTTACACTTCATGTCACAAAATAGTACACTTCCCCAGAGAATGACCTATATACACTGCTAATAATGATGGGCTTCAACAATGAGCAATATGGGCTTCAACAATGGGCAACACACTGATAATATTGATGGGCTTTAACAATATACATAACAATGGGCAATATGGGCTTCAACAATGGGCAACACACTGATAATATTGATGGGCTTTAACAATATACACAACAATGGGCAATATGGGCTTCAACAATAGGCAACACACTGATAATATTGATGGGCTTTATAATGCTAATCATTTTGAGTTTTACATTAGATTGCTAATAATGGTGGATTTATAATTGTAATTTACGATAATTTTTACATGAGATTACTAACAATGATGAGTTTTACATTAATAGTGATAGTCTTTACAGCATTAATAATAATGGGCCTTAAATTACACTGTAATGGACTATTCATTGTCAGAAACTTTTCACACACAGAGTATTGCAGAGTTTTATGTTATATTGCTCTTCATAATAATTGCTTTCATCATGACTATATGCCACAGATAATTTTTAATTCAGATATGTTTAATTTACTGTTGAGTTTACCTTCCATGACATGCGATATAGTTAACTGAGGACCACAATGTAACTAAACATTCATTCAATAGCATTTCTTGTTATACATCATAAGCAGATGGCAAAAAGAAGTGAAGATTTAGGCTGATGGGAGATGAAAATGAAGATGCATTAAGAAAAGTACATAAAAGCGACACTTTCAAAGAATCACAAGATGGTAAATAAATATTGGAGATTTAAAGAAAACAGACTGTAACAGTGTAAGCTGAAGCAATGATCTATTGAAAAATGAATGTGGAGATATAGAGAAGAAACAGATGTACAGATTTCAGAAAAGTAGATGGCAATAGGTGAAGATAAAAGACAGCAAAAAACAGAGATTTCAGAAAATTTGATGGCACAAGATGAAGTAAAAAATACAAGACTAAAAATTCAGAAAAGTATATGGCAAGAGGCAAAGTAAAGATAGAAGACAGCAAAAAAGAGGGATTTCAGAAAATTTGATGGCACAAGATGAAGTAAAAAATACAAGACTAAAAGTTCAGAAAAGTATACGGCAAGAGGCAAAGTAAAGATAGAAGAAAATAGAATTGTGGATTACATGTTTAATAATAAATATGCTCCGATGCTCTCTAAATTGCTTTAAAAACCTATGTAAGACTCAGATATTGATTACTTTTATATAATCAGTGCTCATGGGTAGCTCCAAACAGTGACCTAGTGTGAATTAGTTCTCTTTCATCTGGATACTTTCAAACAGAATTAATAGTTCTCTTCATCTGGACACTTTCAAACAGCAACCTAGACAGAATTCATAGTTCTCTTCATCTGGACACTTTCAGTTTCAAACAACAAAATTCAGAATTGCTTCCTCTGGATACTTTCAAACAGCAACCTAGACAGAAATCTCTCCATCTACACATGTTCACAACCCTAAATACAATTCATACTTCTGTCTACCTGGGTTTGTTCACAAGCAACCCTAAACCAGAATTCATAGTTCTTTCCATGTGAATATGTTCACAAGCAGCTTTAAGCTAGAATTCATAGTTCTCTCCATAAAAATATGTTCACAAGCAACTCTAAACAAAATTCACAGTTCTCTCCATCTGGATATGTTCAAAAGCATCCCCAAACAGAATTCATAGCTCTCCCTATCTGGATGTGTTCACAAGCATCTCTAAGCAACCCTAAACAGAAATCATAATTTTCTCCATCAGGATATGTTCAAAGGCAACTCTAAAGAGAATTCACAGTTCTGTTCATTTAGATATTTTTAAACAGTATTGTACCGAATTCTCAATTCTGTCCAAAGAATAATTTCAAACAACAATCAGGATAAAATGCAGTTCTTTTCCCATCTGGATGTATATATAGCTGTCTATATGGATACTCTAAAGCTGCAAGCTAAACAGAATTTATAATTTATAATAGTATCAAACAGCAATTTAACAGAATTCGCAGACCTCTCCATCTGGAATTTTTTCAAACTGTAAACTAATCGGAATTCCTAGTTCTACCCATTTGAATAATTTCAAACAGCTGCCTGCGAAAATCAAGCATGGTGGTAATATCCTTATAAGCAAGCACATCATCTAAAGAGAAGATTGGTCCAAACCTTTTCAAGGGCTGGGACAATGCACACTCATTATGAATACTGTTCACCATTTCCAATGCCAATTGTAAAGAACTGGTCATGGTAGACAATCCAGGGTAAAGTTTTACATTCCAAAGGCTAATCTTTGAATCTTTATCAGGAAGCACGTCCCCTTTTAGAATCTGCCATATCTGGAGTGCAATGCCTAACCTTTTGTTCAGAAAATGTAGTTCATCAAATGTGGTAGATGAAAGAGATGTTTTCAGATTATCAGAAACTGCAAAAAATACTGTAACGAAGTATGAAGACCCCTCAAACTTGACAGATACAGTGTGAAAAAATGTATTTCCAGGAAACAACAACTCTGTCTTGGAATTAGCACTCACTGATCTCAGCCACTGACAATTACTGATAATAGAGTTGTTTTCAATTACTACTGGGATGTCAAAATGGCAGTACTCAATTACACAGCTATTTTCTATTGTGGAAGTGCTTGGAAGAACTGAGTGCATTACACAACCTTTACAAGCAATACTTTGTGATAAACTGTCACCGATAACCTCCCACTTGTTAAAAACGTTTCTTTGTAATGCCATCTCTTTCTGGAACTTATCATCCTGGCAAAAATGGTAAATCAGCTCTTTGGTAGTACCAATGTGAATGAACTTTGAGGCATTCAGGACCATGACATGAATATCTGTGCCAGCCAAAGTGTCAAATACTTCCTTTCTGACTTGAGTTAGATTAGGTGTTAGGTGTGAAATGTTGCATGTATTATAAATGTAACTGTCACTAGCCCGAGCACCAAGGGCCTGTAGAAAGTCACCGTATGCATCAATCTCACAGGTTATAGCTCCTATCCGACTTTTTAAATCAATGAATTTTCTCATCACATCCACACCAAAATAAAAACAACTATCAGTGTACACAATCTCTCCATCCATTGCTATTCCATCTGCAAACTCAAAGTGTCCATCTGGAGCTTGAAGCAATGCTCCTTTATTTCTCATGATTTCACTGGAAGGTTTCTGTAAGACTTCCAGACACTGTGTTATTATCACATGTCTCCTAGTATCCACTTTGTTGAGCACATACACGCCATGTGTCTCCCCAATTTTGACTGGAGAGGGATGAGCCAGTGCAGTAAAACCATTTGAAGGAATGCGCCAGTCCATGTCATGGCCGAGATCATACACCAGCAAATCATCAGCACATAGTAGAAAAACACCAGGAGAAAGAAAAGACACGAATGGCCAATAGAGTGCTAGTTTCAAATCTAACATCTGAAACACAGGCTCACCATGTGGGATTGCAGAAAATATTTTCCCCAGTACAGTAGCACTGGGCATGCGCTGACTCCAACCACCTGCATGAATCATCAAAATTTTTTTCTGGTATACTGAATCACCAAATTTATGATAAAGGAACTCCAAGGCAACCAAAGTAGAGCCACCGTTACCTAGAAAGAGAAAGAAAAAAATTAACTGTGATGAGACCCAGTAGTTATAATATTTATCTCTATATATTGGGCAAATAGCAACAAAAGTTTCCTTTTTAGTAAATTGATTACAATTGAAAATAAACTTGAAACTGATCTGCAATGTGAACAAATAATTATGTCCAAAGATGTGTATTTTCTTGTAGATCAAAGAAATGTTTATGTTTTATATTCACAGAATCAAAGAAATATTTTTAACAAATACATAGTGATAGTTTCATGTTTTAACTGAGTAAGGAACCTTACATATTTTATTGCACTAGAATTGTTTCTTTCCATTCTTTATTCTTGCAACAAAGATAAATGTGGAAGCAAATAGAGTGTATGCATGTTCACATAAGTTAATCAAATGGAAGGATGTAACAGTTGCTAATCTAAGTACAGATCTGTGATGTAACAGTTGCTAATCTAAGTACAGATCTGTGTGGGCAAAGGATCATCACAGTGCAAATCACTATACTTCCCATTGACTTGTAAATAAAGTTCCTTTTACAGCTATGAAAATTAAGCACTCATTTGCTGTCTAATAAACAGTTTGAAACTGTTGAGGTTGTAATCTAACTTTTACAAGTTCTCACTTAAGAAAATACATTGTTGTCCACTATATATTTTGTGTTTGGAGATCATAAACTGAGTCATATTTTCTGATAAATTAAAAAATCACCATTATCTTGACTGTGAGTTGATTCCTTACCATGTGGCTCTCTGTTTCTCAGTTATGTATTTTTATAAATTCTACTAATTCTTTATTCAGTTTAGTAATATGTGAATAATTTCTTTATGAGCTGATTGGCAGCCATTTTTTTTGTTCATACGTAAACAAAAATAAATCAAACAGTACAAGAAAAAATCTTTCTGAACTGACCAAACAAAATTCAAAATGGCTATTATTTAAGATGCTCTCATTTTTCAAGAGCTTTTCAAGAATGCTATGAACTTGTTATATAAAGGTGTTTTGATAGCTTATTTCCTGTAAAACAATTCTGCAGGAAGAAAAAAATTGTGGAGGCTAAGCATCAGAGAGGCACAAATATCTGTCATGGCCACAGTATTATTTTGATATTGATGTCATTATGTTTGTCCATGTCTTATCTGTACTTAGGATAAACTAGATATACATAATACTGAGTGAATTATTACCATTTTATAACATTTGTGTACTGATTATGATGACTGATTTGATATTCATAATGATGACTTTAGTGTGATAAGAGTTAGATTGTAGTGGTGTAAAAGTCAAGAATACTCTCTTAGCAAGATGTCAGTTGTAATTTTGCAAAAGTATAAACATGATCTATTGATGTTCATCAGAGAACACAGAATGATAGGTACTTGAAAATCCCACATTTCTCCGTGTGCCAACAAATATGTTCAGAGAGTTATTTAACAGATCTATCATGTAGGATTTTACAAATATCAGTAATAAATGGGCTGTAGTTTGATTAATATTTAGACAAAGATGACTACTTGCATAGTTGTGTTAAATTTGCAGTTACATGAGATATAACTGACTGCATATCTGATTAAGTACAAGATCTGTTTTAACCAAATTGACAACTAAGGTCATATGATGATGAAGAAATGATCTGCCAGATTTGAGTAAGTTGACTCAACTTTATAAATGCTAGCCTGCCCTCGACCAAGACATAAATATGTTCATTTCTGGGATTAACTGTAATTGCCAAATTCATTCCTCCTAATGAAACTTTGACTCATTTGTTATGGAAAAGCATGCAAAATAAAGTCATATAAAAGTGCCATTCAAGCTTTGAAAGACAGACTGTCAAATGCTGTGATCATTTATCAAGTGTAAGAAAAAACATCCTGTGAATGGGCAATACTGGTTTGGGTTTTGTACTACCTATGACCAATGGTTTACTGATTTCAACTAAAAAATATGGAAGCCATAAACTTGTTGCATGAAACAAAACTATGCCACAAGTAAGGACTGATTGCCATGCTGTTGGCGGTGACAAAGTTAAAAAAAATTCTGTATGGAAAGAAATTCATTTTGGAGAGTGTCTACTAGCCATAGCTTGCTCAAGCAGATGCTAAGTCATAAAGAGATACAGATCAAATATCAAAGAAAATGCATAGGTGCTGACATCAGGTCTGAAACAGATGCTTGGTCATAAAAAGATACAGATCAAATATCAAAGAAAATGCACAGGTGCTGACATCAGGTCCGAAGACATAGATATTACTTCAAATTCTGAATCCAAGGTAGAAGTAATATTTATCCATAACAAAATGACAATTATGCTGAGTTAGCATTCAGTTCTGCCTTCTTACAATGCCAGTATTTGTTGTTTTTAAATGCTTTACAGTCATACTGTATACATGAAAAATAACTTATGGGACGGGCAATATAAACATGAAGCAAAGACTAAAAGATCACACCTTACCAATCCTTCCACCTGGTGGGTCAGCAACTACATAAATAGGCAAGTCAAGTGGCAGTTCATTCCGTGCCTTTTTGTCCTCAAGTTGTGCCTCAAAAGCTTCCTGTTGTGGTGAATCTGCTGTTGTTATGACTACCATATCCCACATTGGTTGTGAGGTAGATCTGCAGCTTCTCCCTGTTATAATTTAGATATTAGACATAAAAACCTGAATCAGCAATTCATTACATATGTATTTGTATTTGATTATTTATTTTACAGTTCTGAAATATGTCATATGAAACAATTCCATAAATAAAGAAATTAATAAATAGGGGACTGGATAGTTGCAAGATCTCTGTGCTGAACTCTCTTCAAGAGCGTTAAAGTAGTCATGAGTTTCGGACACACTTTTGTTGGTAGAATTTATTTCAATCAATATCCCTTCCCACTCCCCATCCCTGACTGGTGAAATGTAAAGTCCAACTGTGAAATGTAAAGTGCTCACAGATCCTAGAAAGAAGAAAAAGTGTTACTTAAAAATCCAAACTTTTATACAATATATTTATAAAAGTTACATTTACAAAATATTTTGAGCAAAGGATTTACAGCGTAATACAAAATTAAATCCGACTTGATTAGTGTGGGTAAACATTCAGAGCAAAAGAAAAAATAAGACGCACCTACAAGAGTGTAGTAGTGTGATTACAACAGTATTTTTTAAATTCCCAATATGTTGTCTTATGGTGTCTGAATCATCGAAAAACACCTTGAAACCATTCTAGAAAGTTCCATTTTCTAATCAAGTTGTTACACTGGCTAAGGACTGCTAAAGCTGTGTCTCTCAGTATGTTGTCTTAAATATCAAAAACACATCAGCATATCTGAGTGAAAATTAAAAATCATTCTAAAGAATATCTGTTTTCTAATCAGGCTGCTATGCTGATTATAATTATGGACTGTTAAAGCTGTGTAACTGATTATGGATTGTAAAGCTGTGTAACTGATTAAGAATTATAAAACTGTGTAACTGATTAAGGATTGTTAAAGCTGTGTAACTGATTGTGGATTGTTAAAGATGCTATACTGATTATGGATTGTTAAAACTGCTATACTGATTATGGGTTGTTAAAGCTTCTATACTGAAGTCATCTTGTAGACATGTTGAGTAAATAGACCATGTTTGATTCCCCTTTATTTTACTATCTGAAGTCATCTTGCAGACGACGTGAAGAGTAAATATACCGTGTTTGATTTCCCTTTATTTTACTATCTGAAGTCATCTCGTAGACGATATGAAGAGTAAATAGATCGTGTTTGATTCCCCTTTATTTTACTCTCTGAAGTCATCTCATAGAAGATGTGTTGAGTAAATATACTGTGTTTATTTGATTTCATTTTATTTTACTGTCTGGATTTATCTTGTACCTGAGGTGTTAAGTAAATATTTTGTTTTTACAGTCTGGTCAGATGATGGTAGTTTTATTGTGTTGTGTAAATATGTCCTACTTGAAATAAATGTCTGACATTTTTCACTCTATGAAACAATGTTTTCCACCGAGGCAATTTTATTTGTTGACTTAAGAGCAGCAACATTGATCTGTTAATGCAGATGACCATTTGATTAATTGCTTAATACTCGCCTCATGAACAACAGATTATTTGTGTGTTGTTTATGGAAGATGTTGGATGGGAGGTGTGGGTAGGGACAGGTGACAGATTCTGGAGTATATTTACATATATTTATATGATCCAATAAAACTATAATCATCTGCCATATGCGCATATGAGAAGTCAGATTACCTGTTTATGAACATTGCTCATACAGTCATAGCCCAAAATATTTCAGTCTATTCTACTCAACAAATCATCTACCAAATATGCTTCAGACCTGATTTACAAAAAATGCCGTTAAAAAAAAAACTAGTTTTCCAAATGTTATTTACGAAATGTCCAGCAATTGCCTGCAAACCAATCTAAGAGCTAAGTACTCTAACTATACTAAACTACTAAAATATTAAAATATTTAACACTTCTCCTCTCCACCTCCATAAAAAGGTTCTGTGACTAGAGTTCTTTTGTTGTTAAACAATCACCCAGGCTATACCACTTTGTTTTACCCAGCCCATTGACCAGGTTTGCATTTATATGAATAAGGCTATACCACTTTATGTCTTACCAAGCCCATAAAGTTTTATACAAATAAGGGAATACCACTGCACAAAATGAAATATATTCTTCTTGAATTGTCTTTCTTGAGTGAAAAAATTGTTAACTGGTGTGTGTGTGTGTGTGTGTGTGTGTGTGTGTGTGTGTGTGTGTGTGTTCTCAAGCTAAAATCCCAGTTCATTCTTCTGAGCATGTCTAAAAGCTTCCTCAAGTTCCTGTCATCAAGAAGAATCCATTGATATACGTTATGTTGGGCTTAAAATAAGAATTATTAGGCCTTATAGTGGAAAAACAGACATTAAAAATTATATGTAATTATATATAAGATTTATAAATATTTCTTAATTTAATTTGAACTTACTCAGAATCTCCAAAAAAAAAATATAAAATGCATTAAACTACGAACATATAATAAAGTGTTTCACAATCAGTGGCATTCTAAGAATAAATTTGCCCAGGGCTATGATGATCATCCAAAGGGTTGATATTGGAGAGGAGGGTTCTCTTGCTAGCAGCTTTCAACTAGCTAGGGATCGGGAGGGAGTTGGGGGGAGTGTTATGAGTTGATATTCCTGCAATTTACTGTCATTTTTATCTGTTTTTTGTTTTTTTGTACCCCAAAACCTCAAGTGCTCCTCTCTTCAGTATACTACTAATACTAGTGTTTTCATATATATTCTTAAACTAAAAATTCTTCCAATGTTCAAAGCGCATAAAGAAAAATTCACAACAAGAAACACTTGAGATAATCAAAAAGTAAAATGTTATCAGTAAGCAGCATTTAACACACACAATTACTGATGTTTGAAAAGGGACCTGAATAAATCAGGAAATTCTGGATTTCTTTTTATGAAATTCATCAAGAACAAGTATACAACTCAGAATGGATGAGAATAGTTTGCATCATGATAACAGTTAACACTGACATGACTACTACATGTACTTAGTTTTAAAGTTAATGTTTTATTGTTTACTGTATTAGGCAATAAGTAAATATATTATTAAAAAAACTTAAATTTGTTATAATTTTGTAAAGCAGCCCCCCTTTTGCAGCTGTTATACTAAATTTTGTGCCTGGAACTCATAGTCATACTTATTACTAATATTAGATTGTTGTAAAAAGGTTGCTTTCAAGATACAATGATCCAGTTTCACTTGTATGGTCTGGAACAGCAGATTGTAGGGGCAAAAACTTGAATCAACAGAACCCTTGGGAAAATTTTACTTATTCTCGTGATACAGAAATTTATAATGATAGAAAGAATGAACTGATGATAAAACCTGAAAGTAAATGTGTAATAAGTTAATGCACTGAGGAAAACACTTTCTTTAATGTCACAGGTAGCTACAGTGTAATAAGTTAATGCACTGAGGAAAACACTTTCTTTAATGTCACAGGTAGCTACAGTGTAATAAGTTAATGCACTGAGGAAAACACTTTCTTTAATGTCACAGGTAGCTACAGTGTAATAAGTTAATGCACTGAGGAAAACACTTTCTTTAATGTCACAGGTAGCTACAGTTCTGAACTGCATAAAATAAGAACAACTTTATTATAAAACAGTATTTTCTAAATCAATTTCTTGTAATATTTCTTTATAGTTTATAATATGACTACTGCATACAACACTGTGATGGGCTGCAAACAACAGTATAATTACTGTTAATTACAAAGTGATTATTGTAAACAACAGTATAATTATGCTAATTACAAAGGGTTACTGCAAATAAATGATGCCATTATTACAAATAACAGTATGATGGCTTCCAACAACAGTGAGATTTCTGCTAATTTAGTAATTACAAATTGATTACTGAAAACAACTGGCATGATTACTAATTAATTAGTGTGAACTGTGATTACTGCTGGGTAATTTTAGCAAACAACAGGGTGATTACTATAAATATCAGTGTGGTTACAACAAACAGCTAAATGATATGATCAACTACATCATTACACTTCAGCTAAGAAATTAGAGTGACCATAAATGTCTACCCAAAGCTTTAAACTTGTCAAAAATATCACTGAAATCATCTTCATTACCATCTTATACACTGAAAACATTTGCAAATTATTTCAATGTTTCTTAATTGTAATTTAGAATTCATAGATCTATACCTTGCAAAAAAACAAAAGAAATAGGTAAAAGTTTTCCTCCTTCACTACTAAAAGTACTATAAAAATTAAAAATATCTACCTTCATACAATATTGAAACTGAAAGAATGTAGGTCACTTATTGTATTTATCAAGTAAGTGAAAGCAAAATAAGTTCCCATTTTAATTTTGTATGTTAACTTTTATTTAACAAGAATACTGACACTGTATATTCTCTGCAGAATGTGTCGTATTTGTATAGGTAAACTGTATATCCTTCTGGGTAGTGAAGGAGTTGCTGACTAAAAATGTGATTATCGCTAACAAAAGTGTTATTTTACTCACAACAGTGCAATTATTGGTTACTTTGGTTTGATTTTACTAACAACATAACAACAGTGTGATTATTGCTAACTATGATTGATATTACCAACAAAAATGTTATTGCTAACAGTGTGAATACTGCTAACTTTGGTTGATACCAACAAAAATGTTATTGCTAACAACAGTGAATACTGCTAACAACAATATACAATTTTACTATTAATAATGCTACAGTAACAGACAGATTACTGCAAATTACTGAGTATTTGCAAAAAACTGTTGTTACTACTTTTACTATTTAGCATTAACAGTTTAATTACTGGTTACTGCTATGTGCTTACTCCAGTGTTGTGAATACTGACAACAGTGTTACTCTGATTACTCCAGTGTGATAACTGCTAACTACAGGGTGACTGTTATGAATACAGTGATATTACTATTATTAGCTACAATGTGGTTATTGCTGAATATAGTCATTTGTACTACAGTGAAATTGCTTTTAACCTCAATGTACTATAGTGTGTGTTTAATGTTAACTACAATGAGATTACTATGAACCAAAGTTACAGCTAGGCCTAATCATTGCATGATTATGAACTCTAGTGGGACTAGTATAAACTATAGTATGATTACTAATAACTAAAGTTTGATTACAACAATAACAACATTACCAGTTATAGGGTGATTATTCTTAACTTCAGTGTGATTACTGCTAACTTAGTAACTGCCATAGGAATTCTACAAATTATAGAGTACTGAAGAGAATAGAGTGGCAAAGAAGGGGAATACAAATTACAATAGCATGTTTTCCTACTATTTCAAACAGTAACAATTTATAAACTTTACAACATATTTTATTATTATTATTATTTTATTATGGCTAACTATTTTAAATTTTGAAATAGCTCATATAAAATGTTTAATAGACAGATATGATTTCAAATGTTTAATATCAAGACTTTAAAATTGAGCAGCAAAACAAGTTAAAGTAGTCACTAAGTTTCTTATTCTTAATAATTATTAACACATATTTGTACCTCTCAGGTACATGTAGTCTTGTAAAAGCGTCCGCATGTTCTGAACAAGAGGTTCCATAATTTCGATTCCGGTCTTGTTTAACAAACTTTTTTCGTTGATACGAACAGAAATATATGTTTGGTGACACTACAAAGTACAATTCTAGTTTCTACTAATGTGTATATGCGTGTAATGACTAGTTCTTCCACGAAAGCATAACGAAGCACACATGTAACCAAATCTACGCTATTTTGCCAAGATCATGTATGCGAATATTATTGGAATTTAATGTTTCTTTCTCTCTCTCATATTATTTATTAAGAAGTTTCAGCGTTGCAAACAGATTCCTTTTTATTTGGCACACATTTATAAATAATATATTGTGCCCTTTAGCTCCATAATCCAATTTTGAAAACTGTTAAAGGAAAAGTTTATTTGTTGGATAGTTTCCCTTATACCGCGGCAACTAGCAAAACTGGGCTAAAAATAATCTTCGTAGTTTACTAGTTTGCATTCACAATAGATTCCCATTTGATCTTGAACTATAGATAAGACTAGATACACTGTCCGTCGGCTTTTCATAAGTAAGCATGCGTCAACAATCTACGAAATCGGCCTAGGCCGGAAGAATTGATCTACTAACGGTGAAAAACGGAGTTCTTGTGGGGACGCTTTGTGTCGGAGTCAATTTCGTGATTTGAAGAGGGGATTGGAAGTGGACTAGTCAATATGCACTGTCGGGTTCTTGACCGAGGCAATCTCTTAAATCTTATGTGGCAATGCTTCGTTGAAATGCTTAAACAACGGTAAAATCATTTTCGGAAAGGAATTTTTGACGAAAAAGAAAATTTATAAACCCATATATAACTTGCCATACTCTTGAAATCATTTATGCTTAATGTTTATCAAAACCTTTCACAAATGAATAAGAAATGAACAATGAAACTAAAAGTCTTAAAGGATGTACGGTCATCCGGTATTGTAATCATCTGGTGTGCAGGTGTATGGCTATTAGGTACGTATAGCAGCAGGTGTGCAGGTGAAATGTCTTAAAGACTATTTTTCTTGTTATCGATTAAATATTTTATAATTATATGTTGCAGTGACTGTCATAAGATGTTATTAAGGCTGTTAATATGATGCTACTGAAGTATGTTGCGTTACGCGAGAATTTAATGACCGCTGCACTTTTTATTATCTCATCCTCTGAACAGGATTAGCAAATGGTTGAATACTAAAGACTGTTGACTTTGAGAAATAGCTAAGTGACAATTGATTGATAATTAATAATGTTGACTCTCATTGCTACTTCAACCAATGGCAAACGATTGCTGTTCTCGGAATATGATGCTGGTATAGAACGTAATTGCCCATTATCACATTTAATAATATAAGTACTGAATTACCATTGCTTTATTAAGATTTTTTTTATGTCGAAAAGAGTGATTTGAAAATGCTAACTTTTGCATAAGGGCAGAAATGTCGTACATCCGTGTCAAATTTAGACGTTTGACATTAGGATCGACAGACTGCGTTTTGGCGGAAGGAAAGTTCATTCTGAGGAGATGTAGCATATTTAGGACATATATATATACTATGTTTGGACATTGTCTCCAACGGCAAGACAAAAATGTCATGAGTTCAATGATCACTCCAGGATAGATAACTCATGTTTCCACAAAGATTGCTGGAAGCGACAGCCATTTTGAAATTCGCTAGGACCAGTTATTTTGCCAGACATCATTCACTAAAGGGGGAGATTACAAAAGGAAATTGTAACACCCGAAACACAAATGACATAGTAAAAATTAATTATTATATTTTTTCCTAATTATTTAAGCTTCTGAATGTAATTAAGTGTCTGTCACTTTTATTTTGAGATTTCTTTCTGAACGTTAAGTTAGAATACAAAATACCTGTTAAGTGCTAAGTAAGAGTGGACAGTCCAGTCTAGCGATATGATTATGTAAACGAGCTTATGTAGCAGAGCCACCAGATGTGTATTCTCTAGGTTCTCAGTCATGCATGAACAGATACCAATATCGCCTGCAGCCATTTCTCTCAGCCATTATTACCCTTGTGTAAATAGAAATCACTGCTCTTAAGTAACTGAAACTTGAAAACACTGGCCTTGATTTGGCCAGCATTGTCTACGAGAAATTCGTAGGACTGTGAGTCCAAACTCATATCTCTTCAAAAGAACAGAGAAATGAAAATAATTAATAGGATCATGTCATGGGGCTCTTACATCGGCCAGTCAAGCAAAATGATCTTTCCTCCCAGGGATAACAATGAAAGTAAGGACGTGCATATATATATAAGCTAGCCCAAGTTTGAGAACAGACACTGTCAAAAAACTCATGTCCTGATTTTGAGGTTTGAGTCGGTAAACAGCGTAGTTGGGTATGTTCTGGAACAGGTAATATTTTTGTACACTTAGAAATTATATAGAATTAAAGTTCTTCTTACTCTGAAATGCTTAGTTGAATTCTGTTTCTTTATTGTAGAGTTGAACTGTGATGCTTTAAGAATCGTTGTTACATTGTTGTCAGTAGAATTGTTAAGTTAAGGTTATATAATTGTATTCTTCATTTTCAGGAAATCCTCCAAACTGTATATTTGGAATGAGAAACTTTTTCTTAATGAAAATCATGTACTTATCATTTTTAGACTTCCTCGATTCAGCTCCATGTGGAAGATTCTAATTGTAATTTTCTTCTTTTCTTAGAAAAATCCATCTATTATATTTCTGCCTATTTTAATGTTGCTGAACAATGTATTGGTTTGTAGATATAAGTGTGTGCATGAATATGTCTGAGAGAGGGAGGGGTGGGTGAGAGGCCTAGTTTATTTCATATACACAATGGCTCACACCTTTGTCGATTGCTTTTTTCTTAGTGCTTCAAAGCCTTTGTTGGTTTTTCCCAGTCTACTTCTGCTTCAACTTCAAATTCTACATTCTGCACTCTGTAGTGCTACATTCTGCACTCTGCAATGCTTCATTCCACATTTTTCCATTGATCAGTTTCATCACATTCTTCATTAAACTCTTCATCAAACTCTTCATCACACTCTTCATCAAACTCTTCATCAAACTCTTCATCACACTCTTCAATCCAGTCTTCGTTGTTAAGCGCCAGACGTGCGACATTACAGCTCATGACGTAATGCTACCGTACGGCTGCCAATGTGTCAGTGTCACCGAGAGTTCGCCTCAATGCACTGACCAGAGAGACAAAATAAACAAACATTTACATTAACCAGACAGACAAACAAACAAACTGTGGTAACTACAACTAGAGAAAATCTTCAAATATAGAGCATTCATTAACAGCTAAGAAGAAATCCTGAAGTATGTATTATCAGTATTCATAAACTCCTTAAGTGCATGTCAAAATTGGCTGTAAACTAAAGTCCTTAAGTGCATGTCAAAATTGGCTGTAAACTAAAGTCCTTAAGTGCATGTCAAAATTGGCTGTAAACTAAAGTCCTTAAGTGCATATCAATAGCTATAAGCTAAAGTCCTTAAGTACATATCAATAGCTATAAACTAAAGTCCTTAAGTACATATCAATAGCTGTAAACTAAAGTCCTTAAGTACATATCAATAGCTATAAACTAAACTCCTTAAGTAAATATCAATAGCTATAAACTAAAGTCCTTAAGTACATATCAATAGCTATAAACTAAAGTCATTAAGTACATATCAATAGGTATAAACTAAAGTCCTTAGGCATATAATAATATAATCATTAGCCATGAAGTCCTTGAGTACATATCATCATTAATCATAAAGTCCTTAAGTACATGTCATTAATAGCCATAAACAAGTCCTTAAAAATATATCAATAGTCATATAAAGTCTTTACGTACATATCATCATTAACCATAAACTAAAGTCCTCCAGTATTGATGATCATTAGCCATAAATTAACGTTCTCAAGTATAGGTGACCATTAGCCATAAAGTCCTCATGTATAGATGATCATTAGCCATAAGCTTAAGTCCAGGTGATCAATAGCCATAAACTTAAGTCCAGGTGATCAATAGCCATAAACTAAGGTCATTGACAAATGGAGGAATAGGAATCATAGTTTAGATGAAAATAATTGTTAACTATTGATGAACAGTAACCGCAAATTTTAAAAAATCCTATAGTATTGATGGACAGGAATCATAAATTGAAGAAATCTTTTACTATTGTTGAGTATTAAATATAGAATAGAAGAAATCCTTAGTTATTGATGAACGGCAGAAGAAATCTTTAATTATTGATGAGCAGTAATCAAAGATTAGAAGAAATACCTAACTATTGATGAATAGTAACCTTAAATTAGAAAAAAAAGGTCTTAATTAGTGAAAAATGTTCACCGCAGGTTAGGAAAAATCCATAGCTATTGATGAACAGTAAGCATAATCTAAACATTAATAATAATTTAAACAGCTAGGTAAAACGTTGCTGCCAGTACAAAAGTTCAGACTTGACACTAAAGAAACACGCTTTGACTGGAAAACAGTCATCTTTGGTTGTCTAATACCCCTCTAGTAACCATGGAGATGTGTTGAAACTGATGAAAGATTAACTCTTGCTGTATTATTTACTTTCTTTCGTTGAAAGTAGAATTTGCTTTTATTTAAAAAATATTTTAACAGGGATTTACTGAACAACAAGTATGCGCTGAGGTTATGACGTCATGTCTCGGCAAAGCCGAGAACAACAATCTTTTCGCCTTGTCTAACGGTTTTGAAATGAAAAAGAAAAGTACCGATTTCCATACATTCCTGCAGACATTTCTAGATAAGAAAATTGTCTCAGACAGGGGAATGATTTAGTGCGAATTGTTGTAAAAAGTGCGAGTGTAGGGTCAAAATTGTTTAGTAATTACCTAAGAGTCGGGCTATCGGAATAGGTTTAGAAATGTGTGTTGTTGGGGAGGGGAGAGAGAGAACGGGGAGGGAGTCAACGCGCGTGCGTTGTTTTGGAGGGTAGCGTACTGACGGGCCTGTCTGCGCGTGCACTCAGTGGAGTAAGAAGTTTCATAATCTGAATGCCATTACACGTGGCCCGGGTTATTCCTGGTTTCTTACGATTGCTTTGCACTTGCATGAAAGCGAGGTTAACGAAAGCAAACAACAACAAGCATGTGCAGTCGGAGAAATTGCAACGGTTATGGCCATCAAGTGCATTTCTTGGTAAAACACATGGGGAAAACCCAGCATTATGGAGGCCGGATGGAGGGATGGATATGTACATTTTTATTTTTTTTTGCGCGCGGTCTTGCACTATGTTACTTTGTGCCCAGACTACTGATGTGATATTCGCTATGTTACTCTGCACCTAGACCACTGGTTTGACGTTCGTAATGTTACTTTGTGCCCAGACTACTGATGTGACATTCGCTATGTTACTCTGCACCTAGACCACTGGTTTGATGTTCGTAATGTTATTTTGTGCCCAATTTTGGCTTCTCTTCGTTTACTTTGTGCCCACACTAATGATTTGGCATTTGCTAGGTCACTTAGTAACCAGACTAGTGATTGGGCATTCGTTAATTTGTGCCCAGACTACTAATTTGGCACTTGCTAGGTGTTGTGTGCCCAGACTACTAATTTGGCACTTGCTAGGTGTAGTGTGCCCAGACTACTAATTTGGCACTTGCTAGGTGTAGTGTGCCCAGACTACTAATTTGGCACTTGCTAGGTGTTGTGTGCTTAGACTAGTGATTTGGCATTCGTTAGGCTGACTTTATACCCAAATTATCGATTGGACTTTTGTTAGGTAATTTTGTGTCCAGACTTTTAATTGGGCATTTGTATAGGTTACTTTGGGCCCAGACTATTGATTGGCCAGAGTGAGGATACTTTGGGCCTCAGGGCGCGACTCTGGCAGTTCTCAGAGAACTCGGCAATCATCCGTTCTTCTTTCCCTGTAACCAGAACACTCGGCACTTGTTCTTTCCCTGTAACCAGAACACTCGGTACTTGTTCTTTCCCTGTAACCAGAACACTCGGTACTTGTTCTTTCCCTGTAACCAGAACACTCGGCACTTGTTCTTTCCCTTTAACTTGAGTACTCGACAGAGAACTAGGCACTCCTCTATACTGAGAGCACTTGGTCAAAGTTGTTACTTATTCTCTAAACAGAACACTCAGCACTCTCAGATATTCACTTGACACTTGTTCTTAAAATCTCTACTTGCTCTTCTTTCTCTCTAACCCAATGCTTCTCGCACTTTGGGGAACTGGTATGTTCCCCCAGGGGAGCCCTGGAGCTTCAGTCCAGTATTCGTAAGATAGTTCAGTTTCTCTTTCACATTGATTAAACCCTTTATACTGAGCACACATTTTGTTAAAATTATTATAAAAACCAGTTTCTCTTTCATATTGATTAAACCCTTTATACTGAGCACACATTTTGTTAAAATTATTATAAAAACCAGTTTCTCTTTCACATTGATTAAACCCTTCATACTGAGCACACATTTTGTTAAAATTATTATAAAAACCAGTCTCTCTTTCACATTAAACCCTTTATACTGAGCACACATTTTGTTAAAATTATTATAAAAACCAGTCTCTCTTTCACATTAAACCCTTTATACTGAGCACACATTTTGTTAAAATTATTATAAAAACCAGTCTCTCTTTCACCTCAGCATTAAACCCTTTATACTGAACACACAAGCACACAGTTTGTTAAATTTATTATAAAAACAAACTCTGAGGCTTGCTTTGTGTTGCATTTACTTGAGTGATATATAATAAAGGTGACAATACATTTGTATCAACAAGTCCTAACAAAAGGTTTTGTGTGTGTGTGTGTGTGTGTGTGTGTGTGTGTGTGTGTGTGTGTGTGTGTGTGTGTGTGTGTGTGTGTGTGTGTGTGTGTGAATAAATGGGTTTTATTTGTTGTTTGTGTTTTTTTATAATAAGTAAATATCTGTTGCCTCCTATCACTCCTAACTGAAATGTGTGTTAACTGAGACGGGAAATCTTAAAACTGATTCGTCAAATTTGTGAAGCCGCGAAATGAAAAAGTTTGAGAAGCACTGCTTTAGCCAGAGAATTTGACCTTCCATTTGTGTAAACGATGTCACACACCCGTAATGGCATCTAAAGTCGTTAGTTTTTTCAGTCGACGCCGTCAGTGTTATGTTCGTGACTACAGTGGACGGCATGTTATGTTCCTGACTACAGTGGATGTCATGTGATATTTGTCTACAAGTCTTTGGCCTATATACTGCTTATATGAAGTTGGTTGTTTCCATGGATTCTTGGCAGCAATCTATAGAATTTATTAGTTTCCATGAATGTCGGCAACACTGTAGATTCTTTTGATTTCTGTAAAAATATCCAATACATTTGTGTGAAACTGTTGAAAATCTTCAATTGACAGTGTTTAAAGAAATTACTAAGAATTTCTTAAGCTCAATCATTAAGAAGTGGGCTCCAGAGTCATTTGATCTTGATCCACTTCATGCATCAGTGGTTCTTCTCTATTATACGGAGTCTTTTCTAGTGATAACATGCATTTTGAAAACCTGTCCTCCCCCTCCTCTTTGTCCTCCTCCTTCTTAAGAGAACGTCATCCCTTTCACTCTATTGATAAAAAATGTATCCTCCTATTCGTAGTCTCACACTTCTTATAAATGATTGTGTTTCACAAAGTTGTATTATCACAAACTTATCCATTAAAACTCCACAGCCTCTTAAGTAATTTTCACTCAGTCACTTGCTCTTGCCACAACACGGAATTATCACTTGTAAAAGTTATGAATGATTTATGGATTTTTGCCACAACACAGAATTATCACTTGTAAAAGTTATGAATGATTTATAGATTCTTGCCACAACACAGAATTATCACTTGTAAAAGTTATGAATGATTTATAGATTCTTGCCACAACACAGAATTATCACTTGTAAAAGTTATGAATGATTTAAAGAGTCTTGCAAGATTTAATTTATTACTCTCCATGATCTCTCCACAGCTTTTGAAACTATGACGTCATCAACACTTAACTTGGACAAATTCGAAGAGAGAAAACATTTTTGTTCATAGGGAGCGAGTTAGTGACTTAATGTCCCATGATTATGATATAATCAACACTTAACATGGACAAATTCGAAGAGAGAAAACATTTTTGTTCATAGGGAGCGAGTTAGTGACTTAATGTCCCATGATTATGATATAATCAACACTTAACATGGACAAATTTGAAAAGAGAAAGCATTTTTCCGTAGCGAGTTAGTTCATGTCCCATGGAGAGACTTCCTCTCCAACTCACCCCCACCCACCCCCTTGTATGGTCAACAGTTTTAGGCTGCTGTGACATTCAGAAGGCTTGGTCTTGACAAATTCTAGGAAGGCCGGAAGCGCTGGCCAAGTTTTTATGCGTCAGCAAATGTGCACTACTTGTTTACTCGCTAATAAAACGTAATTAAACTAGAAACTATGAAGAGATGGTAGAAACTTCTACAATTTGTCCATGTTCATTTGATAAAGGATGTGTCTGAACACTCGAACTGTTAATAGGAAGACATCCTCTATAAGTCTACAGCGCGTTTCTATTTAGAGAGTGTTACGTAATTGACTTATTCTAATTGTGCTTAATTAATAGATTATATTTGTAGTTCTAGCATTAGGTATATGGACTTTTATATTATGTCAAGTATAACATTGCTTTTCTTTTTATAACATCTTCAGCCAGTTTGGTTTCCATATCCTTTTGTTACATATTAAATGTAACCACTTCGCTCGTCACACTTCCTGGTTTGATTTTATCAGCTATCTCCACTGTTTGAGCGTGACCGAGGGAGAACGTATACCTCTCAGCTATCTCCACTGTTTGAGCGTGACCGAGGGAGAACATATACCTCTCAGCTATCTCTACTGTTTGAGCGTGAACTGAGCGTGACCGGGGGAGAACTTGTACCCTGTCTGTCGATCTTTTTAGTGACTGAGCAATCATGATGTTTTGAGGAGTGAATGTAGCATACAAGACCAATATTAGTAGTGGCATTCACCCACGTGTATATAACACTGACCATGACGTATTAATTCGCCCTCTTCACCACTTGTTTGGTACTTTGTGGCACAGCGAATCAAGGCCTAACACTAACCATCACACAGCTAATCATGGCCTAACACTAGCTCTCACACAGGGTAATCATGCCTAACACTAGCCCTCGCACAATCATGGCTTAAACACACCCACCCCACAGCTAATCATGGCCTAACACTATCTTTCACACAAGGTAATCATGGCCTAACACTAGCCCTCACACTGGGTAATCATGGCCTAACACTAACCCTCTCACAAAGGCCTAATCCTAACACATCCCAATCATATCCTAATCGTAACCAATAAGATTTGAATGGGAATAAAAATAGTATTTATAGATAGAAAGAACTATAACCAAGTCCACATCAACTTTTATATACAAGATTCTATTCTTGAACCAATCCATTTCATCTTTTGCATACAGACTTTCTCAAGCGTCAGAACTCGTCATCTTAGTGTCCTACAGACTTTCTCAAGCGTCAGAACTCGTCATCTTAGTGTCATACAGACTTTCTCAAGCGTCAGAACTCGTCATCTTTTGCATACAGTCTTTCTCAAGCGTCAGAACTCGTCATCTTAGTGTCATACAGTCTTTCTCAAGCGTCAGAACTCGTCATCTTAGTGTCATACAGATTTTCTCAAGCGTCAGAACTCGTCATCTTAGTGTCATACGAATTGCGTGCTATCGAGGTTCATCTTTATGTGTCTGGCCGCCTGCTGCATAACTGATTGTCTCATACAGTGCACTGAGGAACGCATGTCTGATTTTAAGTCTGGCCGCCTGATGGATGACTGATTGTACCATGCACTGCACTGGGAAATGTTAAGACTCCACTGCTTTAATTAAGTCACAGATCTAGCAAAGTAAGTTCCAGATGAACAAAAATATGATAACAACCATCCTTTTCATTTCAAAATGAATATCATCTTCACGCTAATATTCTCTCATCAACCAGTCACATCAGTGACATATCCATAAATGTTGCCGGCTGTAAAGATCTTTTAATTATTGCGTCTTTTTACTATCTGATGTACCCAGCTGCCTGCTGCAGAAAGTTGAAAGACAGCTTCTCATATTGCTTTAAAAAAGAAAAGAATGGCCATTAGGACTCATCCCACTATCCCTCTTTCTCACTGCTACACAGACCGCCTGTTTATTCCAGAATCAAGAACAAGGTTCCCTAATTCTGTTTCAATAACTGACTCCAGGCCAACGCGACTTACCTTGAATACACTTCTCCATTACACCTGTGTTCTTCTCACGCCCGTATCCATAGTGTATGTATCATGGAAACGAGACACGTACAGTTAACATTCTTTCTCACATCGGGGCCCTGCACCTGGATCTTTAGAACTCAGTGATAATCACACGATAACATCTTTCGAACTGTACTTCAAACATATCTTTCACCTACAGCACTAATCTTTACTTTAAAAGCTTCGTTAACTTTTCTTTATTATGGGTTATCTCTGTTACTTTTCTTTATTATGGTTCACTTTTTATTGCATTTGTGAAAAGTTACCGTGTATTTTCCATGTTTATTTCTGTATTCTGCTTGTGTGCTACTGTGCATATTACATTTAGTTGGTATCTTGCTGTACTGTAAAGTGCTGTGCATATTACATTTAGTTGGTATCTTGCTGTACTGTAAAGTGCTATGCATATTACATTTAGTTGGTATCTTGCTGTACTGTAAAGTGCTGTGCATATTACATTTAGTTGGTATCTTGCTGTACTGTAAAGTGCTATGCATATTACATTTAGTTGGTATCTTGCTGTACTGTAAAGTGCTGTGCATATTACATTTAGTTGGTATCTTGCTGTACTGTAAAGTGCTATGCATATTACATTTAGTTGGTATCTTGCTGTACTGTAAAGTGCTGTGCATATTACATTTAGTTGGTATCTTGCTGTACTGTAAAGTGCTGTGCATATTACATTTAGTTGGTATCTTGCTGTACTGTAAAGTGCTGTGCATATTAGATTTAGTTGGTATCTTGCTGTACTGTAAAGTGCTTACACCGAGGGCTTTCTTTTATACATTAACATATTAAATGCTCTTAGAACTCACCCTTATTATTCAGACCAACCTTACTTGTCACAAAAACCTGGCAATACATTAACACAGGGGTGGGCAAACTTTTTGTGTGTAGGGCCACATTGACAAATGTAAAAACTATTTGGGGGCCGCATATATATATATTATACCCACTTTGTTTACAGCAACCTATCACAATAAGTAATTATGAATTATGTATAGGTTATTAAACAGTATAAAACTATAAATAACCAATTATTGCAATTTTATTTTACTTATACATTTATACATTATATTTTACAATATGAACTAACACTTTTACTAATTTGTTAACAAGATTTTACATTTTTTTATTATAATAAATTTTTAAAATTATTTATCAGTGGCTTTAATTTAGACATAAACCGACTACATTGTCATTACAATTATTGATTTCTAATGAGATGTATGTAACTGCTTGCAATTTTTAACAATATTCTTGAAATCTGGAGCAAGTTTACTTGTTGAAATTCGCATGACAGCATACAAGTTGCAGTCTGACAATAAAGACCTATTCTTAGATTTATTGATCTTCAAGCAAGAAAATGCTTGTTCGCAAATGTATGTTGATTCAAACAATGATAAAAGTTGAAAAACTTTGCAGCTAAACTTTTATCATTGTTTGAATGGGAAATTATTCTTCTGATAAAGATCCATAGAAATCCAGCAAACCATCTGACTTGAATTTCTCTTTCAGGTCATGATCTGCTTGTAAGTCAAGAAGCTCTAACTGTATCAGCTTCTGCACTAAAGGGGGAACTGAGAATATTGAACCGTGGCTCTAAGTTCTTGAAATCTCCTTCCAAATTCATCAGTCAGTGCATCTAATTGGGCTTTATACTTTTCAGTCATTTCACCAGAAATTGTTTCTTGTTTCAGCAAAGGGAAGTGACAAAACTTTTTTTCACTTGCTTGTCTGGAGAACAGTGAGAGTTTTGCCCGAAATGATTTTACATGTACATACATTTCATGTGCAAACACACAATTACCCTGAAGTTTGACATTCAGTTCATTTAACTTTTCCATAATTTCAATGGCAAACATAAAGTCAAACTTCCACTCTTTATTGACAATGTTAGTATTAAAATCACATTCAATGCCCTTCATCTCTAGGAACATCACTATTTCTTCTCTGAGGTCCCACACTCGCCTCAACACCTTGCCGAGACTCTGCCATCGAACACTGGTGTGGTACAGCACATCGGAATGTTCAGTTTCCAAATCGTCAAGTAATGCCCTGAACTGTCTGTGATTAAGTCCTCTTGATCTGATGAGGTTGATGACACTGACAACTGGGTCAATAACATGCTTGATATTCAAAACAGTTTTACACAGATTTTCTTGATGGATCACACAGTGAAGTGGTAATAATGTGTGGTCAGGATATTCTGCTTTAATCTTATCACTTATCAACTTTACCAGACCTACATTTTTTCCAGTCAAAGCATGAGCGCCGTCAGTTATTAACAGCATTGAATATATCATGACCTGTGGTTGTGTCTTTGAGTGACACAACACTTAGTAACTCTTCAGTGAGTTTGAAAGAAGTGTTTATTCCACGTATAAATTGGGCAGTATCATGTACATCGGTACTCTCATCCAATGCAAGAGAGTACCACAAAAATTGTTTACTTGCATCTTGAAGTTTATGCATCATTCATTGATACAGTATTTCAACATGAATTATACATATCCATAAGTCAATATAATTTTAATACATCTCAATCAAATAATTCTTACCGAACATGTGAATAATAGTTTAACACAATTTATTTCTAAGTCTAGATCGAATAGACAGCTTACCAAAACACATTGACGACTGCCTTTCAAGCTGGACCAGAAATCTTGTACAATGAGTATTATCACAGTGCCTTGCCATGGGATATGACGGAGTATTTATGGGCTCGGGTTTTGGTGGGTAAGGATGTCCATCTGGACCTGTTTACATTTGTTTGCTTCAACACAATCTCCTAACCTCCTTGACAGCAGTTACCACACTGGTCCACATTTGTCCACCTCAAAATCGCGTATCCTATTCGTCCTTGATGGGTTTACCCCTTCCCCTCTCTATCTCTAGCCAGAAAGTGATTGTAGCAGACTTCCTTGATTGCAATTAGAGAATTGACCAGAGTGCTCTCGCAGTGACTGTCCATCAAGTGTGACTGCTAACAGTTTGACATCCTTTCTTTCGTCAGTACAGCGTGGGAGTAGTTAAATGTTAGCCCGAATCAATTAGTGACGATTTTGTCCGTCAAGCATGACTGCGCTAACGGTTTCACATGTCAAGGCTCTTTTTTAAATTTCTAAATGCCCTCATAAGGGCCGCATAATATCAGTTGCCGGGCCGCATAGAATGGTTATTTTTTATGAGAACGAGACCAGCCAATGGGCTAAGATTAACGTGTTTACCTGCTTTAGAGAAATTTACTCTTTAATCACTTTGAATTTGGAGTGGCAAGATATCTGGTTTTGAAAGGCGGCTGTTAGCTTGATGGTGAGTTAGATGGCTGGTTGAATGAGAATGGACTTAGAAATATTTCATGTACTTTTGCTATTGATATGCTATACTTGTGTCTTTTGTAGAGATGTACTATGTAAGTTGACTTTTATTTCTACAAATGTTTGAACTAAGCTGCTCATCTTTAGTGTGTTGACACTTGACATTGTTTTGATATGCTGTATTTATTATGCTCTGTGCATTATCAGGCTAATAGATACCGTTGCAGGAAACTGTAAGTTGAGATTGGAATGTAAGAAAGAATGGAGTTATAAAGCGATGAATTGAAAGCTTAGCATTTTCTCCTTAATTATATTTTGCTGTGAGCAAGCAACCTTTACAGTTGCCTATTTTCACATGTTGTTTGTGTCTACTGGTTCACTGGCTGTGGGTCACTGCAACCGGGGAGACATGGGAATCATCTGCTACAGTGTAAGTGTAAAGAGGATACACTTCACTCTATTTGATGTATGGTATGTGTAAGTGTAAAGAAGAAACACTTCACTCTATTTGATGTATGGTCTGTGTAAGTGTAAAGAGGATACACTACACTCTATTTGATGTATGGTCTGTGTAAGTGTAAAGAAGATACACTTCACTCTATTTGATGTATGGTCTGTGTTAGTGTAAAGAAGATACACTACACTCTATTTGATGTATGGTCTGTGTTAAGTGTAAAGAAGATACACTTCACTCTATTTGATGTATCGTAGCAAAGTATGCTCACTACACTGAGAAAATTTCTGGTATGGGGGATTACTAGAAATTACTACAATTGCTGTTCTGCTTGAATGAACTGATAAGGTGGAAAAGGGCATATGTTGATTTTGAGAGAATGAGTGGCAAATTCTGTTTCAATGTGAGAATAGAAACATGTATAAAATTTGTGAAACTGTGGCAAAGTGCACACTGAATAAGGTTATGTAAAGACTATTATTACTTATCTCTAATAACTCCAGTTCTGTTCTCTGATAAGATTATCATGTGATTTGTAACGACTCAATTGTTAAATAGTATTTTCTTAATAAGGACTGTGTAAACATAAATTATTCAAATGTGGTTCATAGAAATATCAAAGTCAAGTTATCTATTTCATTGTATATTTGATTGTTGATTTAATAAATTTATTGTTAAATTTATTGATCTTCTTACACATATTGATAATCTTATGTTGAAGAAGAAAGTGGGTAGATGAGGGCTCGCTAAATATAGATTAAAGACGCATTTGTCTTCTCCTTTAGTAAGAAGTTTTCCACCTATGGAACTTTGTGTGACAGTAAATGTTTGTCTTTATTGTTGTGGAAGAGAGAAAACGTTTACAACACCCGTATACCCACCAAGTAAGAGAGACGAGCGGTGTCTGCTGGAGTTAATAATAATAATAATAATAATAATAATAATAATAAGTTTCATTAACTAAATGATGTTGGTTTCAAATACTGACAATTTTGTTTACACTATTTAATATAAATATATAATAAAAAAAAAGACAATTTCTTTACACTATTTAATATATATTAACAATTTCTTTACACTATTTAATATATATATTGACAAATTCTTTACACTGTTTAATATATATTGACAATTTCTTTAAACTTTTTAATATATATTGACAATTTCTTTACACTATTTAATATATATTAACAATTTCTTTACACTATTTTATATATAGTAACAATTTCTTTACACTGTTTAATATATATTAACAATTTCTTTGCAATACGACAGATGTAAATCTTCGTTAGTCTATCAAAGAGGTCTGAATACTATTACACTTTCAAAAATTTTTAACTATTTTAAATTTATTTGTTACATTTTAAAATGGAATTTGTAGACCAGTCAAGATGTATGTATAATTTTCCAAATATACAAGCTCCCTAATGTAATATGGTCAATATATATTTTATACATTTTGTATGTAAAATATAAATCTATTTATTGTAGTGCTTTTTGTGATTTGGCAATGCACGTTTTCACCCCGCTACTGTTTGCAATTTGGCACACGTGTTATATTTGTTAATACTTTGCATTTCTCTTTAATACGACAAGCGTACATTTTTTCCTAAACTACTTAAGAATTTTTTATTATTATTATTTGGCAAATGTAAATCTCTACATTGCTTTGATTTCTGATATATGGCTTACGTAAGTGTGTGCAATTTTTATTTTATTTTTTTAAAATATATTTTAACGGCTGGGAAAAAAATAATTTTATGCATTTAGAATGACATGCGCGTGAATCATGACAACACGACTGCCTCCGTGCTGAGTGCACGGTGGAAGGTCACGAAGTGCTCTACGTCATCATGTCACTGAGTGCATCAGCTAGCGCGTAAGCATTTAGCTAAAAGAAATATGTCAGTGTGAGCGAAGCGTGCAGAGAGAGAGGACTTGAGCCAGGCAGTGCATGTGGTTTTCAGAGATTGAGAGACAGACATAATATGACAGTGCGTGCGTGTGGTCTGAGAGAGAGAGCGGGGGAGAGAATGATATTGTGCATTTCTTCTTTTTACTCGTCTTTTACGTTGTTCTCTCTCTCTCTCTCTCTCTGTATTCCGTTTACACCTTCGTATCTCTTAATTTATTTGCTCATTCATGAGTTCAGTTCACAGTATGAAACGTTCAATTTCACTGCTTGTTGACCAGTGCATTGCACATGGTTCTACAGCTCACTGGTACAGCTAGATCTGTGTTATATCTCACTGGTACATCTAGATCTGTGTTTCTCACTGGTACAGCTAGATCTGTGTTATATCTCACTGGTACATCTAGATCTGTGTTATATCTCACTGATACAGCTACTTCTGTGTTATATCTCAGTGGTACAGCTAGATCTGTGTTATATCTCACTGACACAGCTAGCTCTGTGTTATATCTCAATGGTACATCTACTTCTGTATTATATCTAACTGGTACAACTAGATCTGTGTTTCTCACTGGTACAGCTAGATCTGTGTTATATCTCACTGGCACAACTAGATCTGTGTTATATATCACTGGTACAGCTAGATCTGTGTTATATCTCACAGGTACAGCTACTTCTGTGTTATATCTCACTGATACAGCTAGATCTGTGTTATATCTCACTGGCACAACTAGATCTGTGTTATATATCACTGGTACAGCTAGATCTGTTATATATCACTGGTACAACTATCTTTGTGCGTTACATTTCACTTATACAGCGACCTCTATGTATCTATGAGCTGTAACACACAGCCCTAGCAGTACCTGTGAGCCGTGATACACTTAATTAGCTATACCTGTGTAAATAGTTGTACCAGAGAGCTGCAATGCATAGTACCAGTTAGCAGTGACCACACAAAGCTAGCTGTACCAGTGGGGCTTATAACACAGAGCTAGTTGTTCCGTTGAGCTTCAATACACAGATCTATTTGTACCAGTGAGCCATAATAGAGCTAGAGCACCAGTGAGCCATAACAGAGCTAGAGCACCAGTGAGCCATAACAGAACTAGTTGTACCAGTGGTATGTAACACATAAATGACATTATTTCATTAGCAAGAAAAGCTGTCTCGACTGTTATTTGTTTGTACTTTAATTTATAAATTAATTTTATTGATGAATGCTATATTTTGATTTTCTTTTTTCCCGGATATTTATTACTTGCTAAACAATGTCGCTCTGCTTGTGAATACATTTTACTTTCTCATATTAGCTTCACTTTTCTTACGTATTTAATAACTTGAATAAAAACCTTGTACATTTTGTGTGTAATCATTATATATCGCTTGATAAGCTTACGTTTTTTATTAAGTGTACGTTTTTATTATTTCACAAATATTGTTCTTTTCTTGAACTCATAGCTGTGCCTTAGGTGTAGATCTGTTAGAATTAGATCAGACAGCCTACAATAATTGAGGTAGGGTGGACAACTTACAATAATTGAGGTAGGGTGGACAACTTACAATAATTGAGGTAGGGTGGACAACCTACAATAATTGAGGTAGGGTGGACAACCTACAATAATTGAGGTAGGGTGGACAGCCTACAATAATTGAGGTAGGGTGGACAACCTACAATAATTGAGGTAGAGTGGACAACCTACAATAATTGAGGTAGGGTGGACAACCTACAATAATTGAGGTAAGATGGATCCTTTAACTTTCTCCGTGGCCTATTCTCGTTGGTTTTGTCCTGTTCACAAACACCTTGATCTGTTCACTTTTCTTGGGACTGTCATCAGATGCTTAAAGTCCCAAATCTATCATTGAGATTGTTTGCTCTTATCAGATTTCCATCAGTCTTGGTTTAAGTCCTAAATCATTGACCATCATAGGGTTGTGTACTTTCAGTTAGATTTCCATCGGTCATGGTTTGAGTCCTAAATCATTGCTCACCATGGGGTTATGATGTACCTTCATTTAGATGTCCATCAGACATGGTTTGAGTCCCAAATCATGGGGTTATGATGTACCTTCATTTAAATGTCCATCAGACATGGTTTGAGTCCCAAATCATGGGGTTATGATGTACCTTCATTTTGATGTCCATCAGACATGGTTTGAGTCCCAAATCTATCATCACCATGATAGTGTACATTCTCAATTAGATTTCCATCAGTCATGGTTGGAATCGCAAATCTTTTGTCACCTTGGTGAAGTCCGGTCATGAAAGGCAGCCATTAGTTTAATGGTGAGTTAACTGATTGATTGATTGAAAGAGTTATATTTTGTGCATTTTGCTATTGATGTATTATACTTGCAGATGTTTATATTTAGAGATGTATTATTTGAGGAGACTAGTACTTCTACAGTTGTGAATTATGATGCTTGCATGCAATATGTTAAATGCATGAAACTATTTCTAGTGAACACTTTCATAAATTATTATGTTGTATATATTATCCTGTATGCATGTATCAGGCTAATAAATGCTGTTGCAGGAAACTGTAAGTTGAGACTTGAATGTAAGAAAGAATGGAGTTAGAGATGATAAACTGGAAAACTTAGTGTTTGTTCCCTGATTATACTTTACAGGGAAGAAGCAGCCTTTCTAGAATTTCTGGGATTGCTGGAATTTCGGATTTTCTTCCTGGTTCCTGGTTTATTGGTTTATACACTGTTATGATAATGGTAGATTCAAGAAGTATCTCCCAACATATAAGTGTAAGGATACACTGCACTGTGTTAATGTATGATTGCAAAGAAAGCTCAACTACAATGTGGAGTCTCTGGTATAAGGAAGTTACTTGAAATTGCTACATTATTATTGTGCTTGAGGGAATATTAATATGGAGAAGGAGCTTGAAAATTAGTCTTGAGAGAAAAACAGGTCATGAAACATTCTATAGCATGCAAGAGGAGCATGTAAAGAGTTGACAATTCTATTGTGAACAATAAACTTGTGACATTGTTATGACAGCATGCAATGGACTATTGTGGCATTGTCATTGACAAGGTTATGTACAAACTATACATTTTAAAAAAATTATTGAACTTTCTTACACATATTGATAACCACATGTTCGAGAGATAGTGGCTCTCTAAATATAGAATAAAAATGGATTTATCTTCTCCTTTGGTAAGAAACTTTCCACCTATAGAAATATTGTGTGACAGTAAATGTTTGTCCTTAATGCTGTAGAAGAGAGAAAACGTTTACACCATCTGCATATCCGCCAAGTGAGAAAGATGAGTGGTGTCTTTTGGAGAATTATTAATAACATCATTTAAGATGCTCATCACTAGTAATTAGATAAGGATGAATAATAATCATAACCAATAACAAGGTTTGTGTCACATTTTCATTATAAAGACAACAATTTTCCTGAAATTGTGTATTTCTCATCGAGCGATTATATTTGTTTATTTTGCTCAACACATAAAGCAGTTTTAACTTGTATTTCATTTATTAGTCTGGGTAGTTGTGTGGTATGTACCGGGTAGTTGTGTGGTATGTACCGGGAAGTTGTGTGGTATGTACCGGGTAGTTGTGTGGTATGTACCGGGTAGTTGTGTGGTATGTACCGGGTAGTTGTGTGCTATGTACCGGGTAGTTGTGTGCTATGTACCGGGTAGTTGTGTGGTATGTGCCGGGTAGTTGTGTGCTATGTACCGGGTAGTTGTGTGCTATGTACCGGGTAGTTGTGTGGTATGTACCGGGTAGTTGTGTGGTATATACCGGGTAGTTGTGTGGTATGTACCTTCAAGCACGTCTTTATGAAAGGGAGGGGGAAGAGTATGGATCGTTGTAACTGTTTGTGACAAAATTCGCGGTGGGGTGGGGGTAGGGGGTTGTAGGCGATGACCGATAAAAATATACCCACATAGTGTGTCACACTTTATGGACAGCCCATTTCTTAATAAACTACTTTCGCCAGTGACCAGGCAGGTATGGAATTAATGTCGCGAAGTGATTATTGTATCGGATGAAGGGCTTGTAAGTAGTCCGCACTTGCTCCACTTCACACTGCACTGCCAGAATAGTGATCATTTCCGCAAGAGGGTACAATAGGGCGCCTGGTCAACGTACCAGTTTTTCTCATCACGACTTCATGAACCATCATAAGGCCTCCGGAAGCAGCTGTCAGTCGATTGTAAAGTTGTGATGGATACAAAACCATTGGCTCAAACACCACTATTTCCTTAGTAACATTTCAAAATCACTGACTCAACACCACATGTTCCTGTGTAAAGTTGTATGTTACATAAATACAAAATCAGTGACTCAACACCACTGGTTCTTATGTAAAGTTGTATGTTAGATAAATACAAAATCAGTGACTCAACACCACTAGTTCCTGTGTAAAGCCGTATGCTAGATGACTACAAAATCAGTGACTTATAACACCACTGGTTCCTTTGTAAAGGTGTGATGACTACAAAATCAGTGACTTAACTCTACTGATTCCTGTGTAAAAGTGTGTACTAGATGAATACAAAATCAGTGACTCCAGCACCGCTATTCCTGTGTAAAGTTGTAGGTGATGAAGAAGTAATGACGGTCGGAATCGAGTGCTAGACGACCTCGGGTCACGTTACACAAAGTTACAATTACTATTCCATTATTGTTTGAGCTCGCATCACGTTACACAAATTACAATACTATTCCATTATTAATTTTTAGCTTTAGCTTAATTTTTAGACTTTAGCTTTAACACTTAAGCCGCGATCTGAATCAAGTTGCTTGACCAGATTTTAAAGCCAGCACTTGAGAGTATTTTAAATTTCAGGTGAACCCTGTGTTATCCAAGACACAAAACAAGTGTATCATAACTATGTTTTTGTTATGTCCACTGACACACTGACACACATTCTAAGGACAGACAGACAGAAGAAAATGACTCCTTACTACTTAATTAATGGGGTCATGGATGATTTCGCGCTGCAGATTGGGGTGGAAGCGGGTTTTGAGGTGTGTGTGTGTGTGTGTGTGTGTGTGTGTGTGTGTGTGTGTGTGTGTTTTATGTCTACTCTATAATATTTGATCTGTCGCATGAAGCTGTTGATAGTGTTATTTGTTTGTTTCTCTTATTTTATTGTCTACGTATTTATTGCTTTTAGCTGTTCGATTTTGATGAGGTATAGCTTGTGGTGGGTGATTTTCCTTAATTTTAATTTGCCTGTGTTATTTTATTTTAACTAGCTAAAGTTTTGGTATTTAGGTGGTCCTCCCAATCATTACTTTAGGTGACTAACCTCGGACTTTAGGGAACTCTAGATTGTGGTGGGGTGGTATGAGCAACATTGTAGAGCACAGGCGGAATATAAAATGAACAGACCTCCTGGGTGCATGTGGGTAGGGACGAAAAGTATTTATGTGCAACAAGAGAGTTCACATTCCACTTATCATTACGTTCATAACATTAAACAAACACACATATCCATACATGCATGAACACGCACACACACACACACACACACACACACACACACACACACACACACACACACACACATATCCATAAGAAAGGATTTATGACATATATAGGAAAAACATTGGTCTATAACGTGGAACAGAGTGCTTGTCTGAGTTTTGTGCTTTGTTCCCTGTATTAATCTTGGGGAGTTACTTCGTGTGCCTTGTTAATCTTTGTTCCCTGTGTTAATCTTGGGGAGTTACTTCGTGTGCCTTGTTAATCTTTGTTCTCTGTGTTAATCTTGGGGAGTTACTTCGTGTGCCTTGTTAATCTTTGTTCCCTGTGTTAATCTTGGGGAGTTACTTCGTGTGCCTTGTTAATCTTTGTTCCCTGTATTAATCTTGGGGAGTTACTTCGTGTGCCTTGTTAATCTTTGTTCCCTGTGTTAATCTTGGGGAGTTACTTCGTATGCCTTGTTAATCTTTGTTCCCTGTATTAATCTTGGGGAGTTACTTCGTGTGCCTTGTTAATCTTTGTTCCCTGTGTTAGTCTTGGGGAGTTACTTCGTGTGTCTTAGTTTTGTTGTGTGCCTTGATCCACTGTTTTCTGTCTTAGCCTCTTGTTTGTATTGTCAATAATAGAGGATAATTCGCAATGTCAGAGTTGGATTTTATTTCCCATGCCAAACACAACATGGATAGTTGCATTTCGTGACAGTAAGTCAATTTTATGTGGACAACAAAACTATGTAACGCTTGTCACAGTTCGTGTCAAGTCAGTGTTATGAAGGCAAAAAGCACTGTAACGCTTATCACAGATTCAACTAAGTAATCTTTTGAAGGCAGAAAGCGCTTTAACGCCTGTCACAGTTCAAGTCAGTGTTGTGAAAGCAGAAAGCACTGTGTGGGTGTGACAGCCAGTGCAGTGACCTGTATATTTCTTGTCTATTTATTCACTACGTCTTTTAAGTAGGTAAATGTGCTGATCTTGAAGGAAGGGTTCATTTCCGGAACACGCTGGATAAAAATAATTTGTGTAAAATTGCTTCTTTTTACTCGCCGACACCGGCCAGAGTTATAACCCTTGGCGCACACCAGGCACCGCTGTGAAAGATATTTACGTTTGAATTATCTACCCAGCTTGATCTGCACTTAACATTGTCTCACTGTATTTTAATAGTGTACGGTCTATAGTAAATTAGTTAATTCACTCCAGTCTTGGCTAGCAGAGAACAGAGAGAAACCGAGACTTGTAACATTGTCTCGCTGTATTTTAATATTGTACGATCTATAGTAAATTAGTTAATTCACTTCAGTCTTGGCTAGCAGAGAACAGAGAAGTCGAGACTTGTAAGGAGCATCCTAGAGCAGTAATACCAACAATACAATTACCCTGACTGCATTTCTGAATATAAATAAATAAATATTCTTCGAAAGACATTAATTTTAAAAGAAAGTATAAATGCTGTATTAAGGATTGAAAATTGAAACATTATCAATTTTCAGTCGCACATAATCGATGTACTCACTGTCTTGCGATCTGAGCGCTTGACAAATATTCGGTGTGGTTTTTCTTCTCCTGATTTTTGGAAAATTTTGTTTTTAAATCTTCTAAATGTCGAACAATGGTAATGGAATAAATAAACTTAGGAATAAATTTATCAGTGTCATTTTTTACTCAGATACATATGCACGCAGGGTGAGTATACATGTTTAATTAAATATACATGTTTTACACATTAAATGTATTTTTACGAATATTTTATGAAAACTCGCCCCTCACTACCACAAACTGCGTTTCAGAGGCAAACTTTGTTTTGTGGTCCTCGTGCAAGAAGCGCGAAAGCGCGAAGAATTGTCAAAATGAATTGTGACGCCTTTTCACGAGTGTCTATATACAAACTTACAATCGCTATGTATATGTACAAACTTACAATCGCTATTCATACAAACGTACAATTGCTATGTATATGTACAAACTTACAATCGCATTTATATGTACAAACTTAAAATCTACATCTGTGCACGAACAAATATGACAACAAATAGACAATGTACATAGACGCGCAGTCAAACGAATACTGACAAATAAATATACACATATACACCAAGACTTATAAATGCACGCAGTCAAACGAATAGTGACAAATAAATATACACATATACACCAACACTTATAAAGGCACGCAGTCAAACGAATACTGACAAATAAATATACACATATACACCAACACTTATAAAGGCACACAGAAACGTACACAGATAAGAAACAAACACAAACACCAAAATCGATTGCAGACACAAACATTGACGATACAAAGAAACAAACAGAAATAAGACTGAATACATAAAAGTCTACCCCCTCCCTCATCCTGCACACGTAAACATTACATATACGTCATATACCAACAACAAAACAAAATCAGTGCGGGTCGTGTGCAATCGCTCATCCTGTCTTTTCAAGAAATAAGTAGCTGTTGAATGTTGTTGTTGTCACGTTTTCTTTGCTCCTGGTTGAGCGTGGTTGAAGGTTTTCATCAGCGATGTAGCTGTTGAATTGATGAATAATTTATATAAACTCTATCACGCTAGATGCAATTTTTTTGCGTAGTTAATTATAAACATACAAATGGAATCCTGGAAATGTTGAAATTAAGCGACAGCCAATCGCTAGTGTATCCCGCTTTATGTCACTTCCTACCCACCCCTTTCAGGAAAAGAAATCTAAGTCCTGGACGTTATTAATGGCCAGAAGATAGCAAGTCCGGAACAATGAACCACGGACGAATACTCGGCGTGTTTACCTCACTGTTATTTGACCTCGTCACGTCTCACCTGCCGCCTTCACCTTCGTAACCAATACGAGCGAGAAGCGGTGGCGTAGGTGTATCAAACTTGACTCGGACCATTTGGCTGAATTCCAGAACAGTTGAGGTTAAAGTAAATTGCGAATGATACTTTTGCTGTTATACGATGAAGGCAATGAATCTAATCCACTGGGTGGTAACAATAAGTGGACCTCGTGTTGTACGATGAAGGCAATGAATCTAATCCACTGGGTGGTAACAATAAGTGGACCTCGTGTTGTACGATGAAGGCAATGAATCTAGTCCACTGGGTGGTAACAATAAGTGGACCTCGTGTTGTACGATGAAGGCAATGAATCTAGTCCACTGGGTGGCAACAATAAGTGGACCTTGTGTTCTCTAGGGATATACAAATGATCCACGATCCAAAGGAAATTTTGAGGGGGGAGGGGTAACGATAAAGCGGGACTCCTGATCTGCAGAATCACATATCATATTATTTCATTGCCTTCTTAGCGAAGTCCGTCATTTATAGATCACAGATCTGTTTTCCAAATCGTTTGCTATTTAGTATAAAGAGTTAGTTGAGTTTGTGAACAGTTAGGCAAAATATTCCTGTTGATTATCTCACTTTAGCCCTCTCATACTTGCTATTTAGTATAAAGAGTTAGTTGAATTTGTGAACAGTTAGGCAAAATATTCCTGTTGATTATCTCAGTTTAGCCCTCTCACACTTGCTATTTAGTATAAAGAGTTAGTTGAGTTTGTGAACAGTTAGGCAAAATATTCCTGTTGATTATCTCACTTTAGCCCTCTCATACTTGCTATTTAGTATAAAGAGTTAGTTGAATTTGTGAACAGTTAGGCAAAATATTCCTGTTGATTATCTCAGTTTAGCCCTCTCACACTTGCTATTTAGTATAAAGAGTTAGTTGAATTTGTGAACAGTTAGGCAAAATATTCCTGTTGATTATCTCAGTTTAGCCCTCTCACACTTGCTATTTAGTATAAAGAGTTAGTTGAATTTGTGAACAGTTAGGCAAAATATTCCTGTTGATTATCTCACTTTAGCCCTCTCACACTTGCTATTTAGTATAAAGAGTTAGTTGAATTTGTGAACAGTTAGGCAAAATATTCCTGTTGATTATCTCACTTTAGCCCTCTCACACTTGCTATTTAGTATAAAGAGTTAGTTGAATTTGTGAACAGTTAGGCAAAATATTCCTGTTGATTATCTCACTTTAGCCCTCTCACACTTGCTAACTCTATCCATGCATCTTGGCAAAATCTTTTTTTTTATGCCTCCCTGACATATTTATATATATATGAGAGAGAGAGAGAGAGAGAGAGAGAGAGAGAGAGAGAGAGAGAGAGAGAGAGAGAGAGAGAGAGAAAATCAATTATTTTACATATATATAGACAACGATGGAAAATCACGACAGAACGACAAAAATCAATTATTTTACAATCGATTAAAAATGTTTTAATACAATGCTGTATTCGATGATCTTCTTAAATGATAATCGCTGTGTTTGAGCAAAAGCATGATACTTTGGACAGAACTCAATATTATGATGACACTAGCTAGGTCCCCACTTCAAGGCCTTGCTTTTGAGTAAAACATTGGAACTTAAATACTTTCACTGATACCATGTAGTGAGTCTTTTGAGTCAGTAAAACATTGGAACTTTAAATAGTTTTACTGATACCATGTAGTGAGTCTTTAGAGTCAGTAAAACTTTGGAACTTTAAATAGTTTTACTGATACCATGTAGTGAGTCTTTAGAGTCAGTAAAACATTGGAACTTTAAATAGTTTTACTGATACCATGTAGTGAGTCTTTTGAGTCAGTAAAACATTGGAACTTTAAATAGTTTTACTGATACCATGTAGTGAGTCTTTAGAGTCAGTAAAACATTGGAACTTTAAATAGTTTTACTGATACCATGTAGTGAGTCTTTAGAGTCAGTAAAACATTGGAACTTTAATAGTTTTACTGATACCATGTAGTGATAGTCTTTAGAGTCAGTAAAACATTGGAACTTTAATAGTTTTACTGATACCATGTAGTGATAGTCTTTTGAGTCAGTAAAACATTGGAACTTTAATAGTTTTACTGATACCATGTAGTGATAGTCTTTTGAGTCAGTAAAACATTGGAACTTTAATAGTTTTACTGATACCATGTAGTGATAGTCTTTTGAGTCAGTAAAACATTGGAACTTTAATAGTTTTACTGATACCATGTAGTGATAGTCTCGACTGGTAAATGGAATTAGTTAACACTTCAAGTCGCACTCATAACGAGTAGGGTAATTGTCTAAATTGCAGTAGTTGCACTATATAAAAAAAAATAGTCTCACAGAAGACACTGTCTTGTATCAAATGGTGTTATTTCATAAAGGCTGTAGTAGTTGAAAAGATAACTAATGTTTCTCTGATACGGTGATATTTGGTTAACTGTAGGTCTTTGCACACGAAACAATGACGTCAGCAGGACCCAGTGTCTAAATTGGTTATACTTCGCTGTCTGGTTTTGGGGGAACTTCAAGACATTTTTAAACATGCCAATGCAAATCTTTGGAAATTACATTTCCTTGATCGAGACATAAATGATTAGATTTTTCAGCCTAAGTGTCATCTCTCTCTATAAAGTAACTTACATAATGGGAAATTTATAGATAGTAGTCATTATAATCATATTATTTGAAAATATCCATAAGAAAATTGTCATTATTTGTCAGGAAAGTGTTGATATAATATTTATTATAACAATATAAAGAAGTCTGTTGATATTACAGATCATGATATCATTTGTTTATATCTATTCCGTTGCGACATTACATAATATATTTACTTATGTCAATAAAATGAAGATTATCACACTTTGACACATTGTATCTGATCAACTGTTAAAAATAATGACTTTTCTTGTATGGCGTCATTAAAATTTTATGACATCAACATTTAAGTGGATGTAATTTGTGCTGATACAAACATTTATAAATATATGAAAGTCTTTCGTGTGTATATATAAATGGTATTTTGACATTATTTGAAGGCATACAAAACTGAAGGCAACATATATACTCATTCCGTACTAATATAACAAAATATAAAAACTAGCACAGTTTTTAAAGTGAAAGTGCACATGGCAGCACGTTAACATATCGTTAGATATGTTACTGATAGAGCAGCAAATGAAAGCAGAAACACTCAATTTTCAAAACTGAAAGTGCACCCTGTCACGCCTGACAGGCACGATGTGTGACTAATGTTATCGTGTGTACAGAACTGCGCATGCAATTTTCATCATTTCCTCCTCCTCCACTTGTAAGTTACGAGTATTTAGCAATGTACACGACACGTTTATTTACCAGGGCACAAGTACAAGTGCTTCGCATTTATGACGTCACATATGACAAATGGCCGTGGTCCTAATTTCACGTTCTATGGTTCGCCCAGAGGCTGACAACCAATGGTGCTGCACGCTTTGAAGTGTGAAGAAAGTTTTTAAAAATATGGATAAAATTAACCTAACTTCCTTCTCTTTTTTTTCTCGGTTAATGACATCTAAACTATAAGAAAGAAAAAGGAAACATCGGTTTTAAAAAGGAATTATTTAGAATGCAGTAGTTTTGGATAAAAAGTTTATTAGAGGCAGTAGACATTAATAATATGCTGTGTGTTTGCTAGAAAACATTAGACCATTACATAATCATTATTTACAGTGTTTACTAGAGAGAGAGAAGAGATGGAGAGATCCGTAGACAATACATATTGAAACAGAGGGAGATGTGGTGTGTCCAGGCAGGGCCGTCTTAACAGCACCAAAGGCCCACGGGCAAAACAGTGCATTGTGGCCCCTACCTACACAACCACTTACAGGAATAAAAATTGACAGCAAGTCACAACATAACAAAGATTAGCATGGGGCCCCCGGGCAACTGCCCAGCGTGTCCATGCTTTAAGATGGCACTGTGTGTGTGTGTATGTGTGTGTGTGTGTGTGTGTGATACAGCTTAGAGAGACCATTATTCATAGTGTTTACAAGACAGAAAAAATGATGGATCGATCAACGGCGGGTGTGTGAGTGTGTGTGTATGGGGGGGGGGGGAGAGAATAGAGAGAGACTGGGAGAGAGAGAGAGAGCTGAAAGCGAGATATAGTATAGAAAGATGTGATGAAGAAAAAAGAAATCGTTCATCAATTTCTCCACTACCCAAGATGCCAGTCACGGACGATGACAGTTAAACCTCGCGGAAGGCGACCTCTGAGTTATGTCCCATGTCCTGGTGATAGTTTTGTTTTCAAGTTTCTACGTGTACTTCAGCACGTGTCTTAAATCGAGTAATTGCATCAGTGTCTTAAATGTAGGTCACGTAATTACATATATGAAATAAGGAAAAAAAGACATAGTTCAATGGGATCAATCGCCACACAAGCTTTTATTTTAATTTTTGATTAGTTGGATTTCATTAAATCCCAATCATATGAATTTTCTTCTATACTTACAAGGAAAATAGTTTTATATTTTAAAATCATTGCCATTCACCCGTTTTCTCTGTTCGGATCAAACAGTAATTTTAATTTTGACATGTCAAGCCTGACGTAATCCCTACTGAACTATGTCCTCGTGAGCTGTTTGCTCGTCGGGAGTTAGTTTTCTTTAAGATGGCGTTCTATGACATGTCAAGCCTGACGTAATCCTTACTGAACCATGTCCTCGTGAGCTGTTTGCTCGTCGGGAGTTAGTTTTCTTTAAGGTGGCGTTCTATGACATTCGATTATGGAAGTATATTATATTCATTCGTTAAATAATTATGTCAATTGTTCAAAATACAATTCCTTTGAATAGTCTGTGCACTTAACATTTTATTCTTTAAATAATTATGTCAATTGTTCAAAATACAATTCCTTTGAATAGTCTGTGGACTTAACATTTTATTCAGTTTGTGTTAGGCTGTGATGATCTCCATTAGAAATGGGATAAAAGCGATTGGGCAATATTTATTTAGAGTGGTGATCCTTGAGTTACAATGACCAAGCCAGGGTGCATGTCTTCTTCAGAACAGCAGGTCACACACACACACACACACACACACACACACACACACACACACACACACACACACACACACACTCACACGCACACACACACACACACACACACACACACACACACACACACACATACACATTAAACTCTACATACAGTTCACCTAATCATATAAGTGGCTTGAATATAGTAGAACATAATTATATACGTATCCTAATCACAGTTTGATAAAGTACTAGAACTAGGAAGATGGCATTTTATATTATCAAGATATTATGACGAGAAGACGATATTTTAAACTGTCATGATACTAGTACAGGGAATTTGATATTTTGCATTCTCAAGATATTAGGACGAGATGATGACATTATTAAATGTTGGAATACTAGTACAGGAAGATATTAAAACTAACTGATGACCTCAAATTGTCAGGATATTAGGACAAGATGACTTTTTAATTATCATGATAGGACGACATGATGTCATTTTAATTTGTCAGGATATTAGGAGGAGATGACATCTTATATAGTCAGGACACTAGGATGAGGTTATGTCATTAAATGAAAGGATATTCGGAAAGATGACGCTTTAATTTGTCAGGATAATAGGACGAGATGACATCTTATACTGTCAGGGTATTAGGATAAGACGGATATATTTTTAATTGCTTTGTATTAGGAGAAGGTAGGACATTTCAAAATATATTATTTTAGAACAAGATGACATTTAAAATTGTCGAGGTAATAGGACGACATGACGACACTTAAAATTGACAGGCATTACGATGGAATGATGTTTTAAATAAAAGGATATAAGAAAGAGATGACATTTTATATTGTCAAGATATTAGAATGAGATGATGACATTTGAAATTGTCAAAATATTGTTTGATGACATTTAAAATTAAAATAGGTGTTAGGACGAGATTGTGACATTTTAAATTTTCAGAATCTAGTAGAGGGAAGACGACATTTTAAACAGTCAGGATATTAGGATGAGGTTATGACATTTTAAACAGGATATTAGGATGAGGTTATGACATTTTAAACAGTCAGGATATTAGGATGAGGTTATGACATTTTAAACAGTCAGGATATTAGGATGAGGTTATGACATTTTAAACAATCAGGATATTAGGATGAGGTTATGACATTTTAAACAGTCAGGATATTAGGATGAGGTTATGACATTTTAAACAGTCAGGATATTAGGATGAGGTTATGACATTTTAAACAGTCAGGATATTAGGATGAGGTTAATAGGCCTGCCTTGACTCTCCACTCAACTACCATATTTATATACCACCAGGCCAACTAGAGGATGGTCTTGCATCACCCCTTTTGTCTGGACCGGATTTCGACAGAAATGCTGTCACTTCTAACAGCTACAGACACGCCCATTTCACCCACCAGAGTGGAAGATAAATGTAACCATCTTGAAAACACAGGTGCTTGTGTTTTAAAAACTCTTTTGATGACGAGTTTCAAAATTATTTCAGTTAACTTAGACATTTTATCTCTATTTCTATTCTAGTGAGATCAATTGTTTTATTATAATTAAATTACCTAAATACTGACTTTACTGTTGTTGTTAATTTAGGGTGTTAGGGGCATCCGTCTTCCGCTGATTCCCCCCCGCACGATGCGTGATGCTGTAGGTGGAGTTGATGATGGTGAAAGACAGGGTGGAAGATGGTAGATAGGAAAGTTGTAGAATGATGATGAAGGGTGGCCTATTTTCCGTTGCATTCATGTCTGGCTGATAAAGGCATCCATTGGCCCGGTAGTCCGTGGACTAGTGTAGTGGTTGTCGATGGTGGTGTAGTAGCAGTCCCCATTGTTGGAAGGGTGGGTGGGAGGTGGTGTGTTTCAGAGCCCAGGCTAGTAGCACACCAAGTCTGTATCTAGTCATTCTAGTGTGTGCATATGCCCGGGATGTTCAACCTCTTGTACTCCTTACTGTTAGTGTTGTCATCGTCGTTGTTGCTGTCGACGCTGTCCTCTGTGTCAGTTGGATAAGTGAAGGTGAAAACTGGTGGCCAGTACAAATGTTCGAGCAGCAGCTGAATCATATTCGCAATGGGTGGTTGAAATATCTCCACTGTAGATACTACTACACACCATGGTACCATTGTTGTTGCTGCTGTTGTAGTTGGTACTTGTTTCTCCGGCTTTCTTGTTGAGGCCGTTGTTGTTGTGGCTGCTGTTGATGATGCTGTTGTTGTTGTTGATTTCTGATTTGTTTTCTGATTTTTGATTTTGTTTTCTGTTGTAGTGGGCGCCCTCTTGTATTTTTTGTTTTCTGTTGAAGATGTTTTTGTCGCCGTCAATGTTGCTCTTAATTTACTTTATCCTGTCCCGTCTATGTATGTCAGAGGGAGTTTATTCAATAAATGGGGATTTTTGTGGGCTTGGGAGCTAGACATATGATATGTTTTTATATAGGGCTAGACGTTCATGACGTCATGATACTGTACGACTTTTGTACCTGTATTAATGGAAAGTGGATATGCATGACTGAAAGATTCGGTTAAGTTTTTCAGCAAGCAAAGGAGGGATTAATTAAAGTAAGATTTGACTCTTTTCTCGTCTTTCTCTCCTTCCACACTTCACGCACACATTCCACAGTAAGATAAAAGAAAAAAGAAGAAATATCAATGTTGCATATTTAGATGTTTGAAAATGAATCTCTCTCTCTCTCTCTCTCTCTCTCTCTCTCTCTCTCTCTCTCACACACACACACACACACACACACATAATGTTGTTGAATTATTCTGAGAAAGGGTTTATTTACGGTTATTGAAATTATAGTTGAGTAAACATGAGAATAAGTTTATATCTGTGTAAAAAAAATTAGATAGATTTTACTTGAGTTAAATGTGTGAGAAATTAACCAGACAAGCTGGCTAAGAATTATTTGATGTTTGTCTAAGGTGTACTTATGACATCATAAACACTTAAAACAACACAGTGACACGTCTTGGCATTCATAATTACGATACGCAATATGTTACTATAAATTTTATTACAGTTTCCATTTATTATTCATGTCTTCGTTTACCATCCATAATAGAATAACTTTCATCTGTTATCACACTTGATTTACGATCCAGAATCGATAGTATTTCTAGTTTACATATTGTGCCATCTATGAACAAAATCTCTCGTATTCTTGAATCAATCTGACTTTTAAAGTCATTTGTATTATGGGCATGCTCCATCTTATCTGAGAACTGATTTAACTTCTAGTTTACCCATTGTATAGTATCATTTTGATACATCTACAATTCCACATCATAATGTTCTCTACTGACAATCTCTAAGCCAGTGGCTCTTAACCATTTTTGAGTCGCAGCTCCTTTGAAAAAAAAAAGTTTTTTTTAGTCACGGACTCTTTGAAATGTGGTGAAAGTTATGGACCCCCTCCCCATCCATGGAGGTCCGTAGACCCCAGGTTAAGAACCCCTGCTCTAAACGATAGTGTTTAAAAATTATATAATGATAGAGCATTCCTTTTCTATTAATTTAAAGGTAAAATAGACTTTCCAATAAAAAAATGACACTCTCAGGCTACTTGAAACTTTTCTATTTTCTCCCTGGTAACTTTAATTTGGATTAATACTCATTGATTTTAGTAAATACTAAATAGTTAATTGTCCCACAAATAGTTATACAAAAGATGATATGCTGCTTTTAAAATAAATAGTTTAAAAAATAAACTGTAAGTATTTTAACTGACGAAACGTTATTGCCAGAAGCCAAGTGCTTTGGTCGGTGTAGCCCGCGGTAAATAACACGTCATTTGCATACCAGGGGTTTTTCCATCCGCTTTCTATAAAAAGTAAGCCAATAGTAAGGGAGGATAACTTTTCGCCCGCGGTTGTGCCAGTCATTGGACGAGATCATTTAGAGTTTCACAGGGGGGAGAAAGGCTATTTCTATGACCTTAAATGTTTCGTCATAAATGACGCGGCTATTTGTGACTCGTATTCTGACTCATGGTCAAAAGGTAAAAGTCATACACGCATATATTATTTAAGCTTTTAACAACATGACTTTTAAACTGGTGTTTACTTTATGCATTAAAAGCAAACCACATCCGCCAACATCACAATGAGAGTACATTTCTGCAGTCATGTGTATAAAACTTTGACGTCAATGAACTTCGCAATTTATATTAATCTGCGCCATTTCCCCTCTGTAACAAAACTGTGTTCTAATTACTACTCAACTGTTGCACAGTGATTCATGCCCACTCTTCAGATTTAAAGGCAACGGTGTCATTTTATTTACTCACGTTCCCCACACCACATACATACTCAAATATGCTGTATGTTATTGTCGCAAAATAAGGCCTACAATCTACACGAATCTCAAGAAGTATATCGCAAAAAAAGGCCTACAATCTACACGAAGCTCAGGAAGTATGTCGTAAGTTCCACTGTAATAATATGCCAGCTCAATGAAACAAAAGATATGTGAAAGTGATACTGGTATGGTTCAGTATCACCCCTTTCTAAATAAAGTCTTATGACATTGGAATGATTTTATAACACTTATTTATTGTCTTCACAGATTACCTAGTGTGTCAGTATCGCTGTATCAATCTCCTTGACATGAAAGCCATTTCACTCATTGATACCGACTGATAACATTCAGTATCAATGTATCTCATCTCTGACAATGATGTCATGTGACACCGGTAATAATAATTTTCAGTATTGCTGTATCTCATCTTTTTGACAATAGCATAATGTGATACTGGTAACTTTCAGTATCTCTGTGACAATAAAGTCATATGACACTGGAATTTTTAGTGTCGCTGTATCATATGTCTGTGACAAGAAAATTTTGTGAAATTTGTAACATTTAGTATCGTTGTATTTCATCTTTGTGACAATAAAGTCATGTGACACTTGATAACTTTCAGTATCGCTGTACTTTCTCCGTGGCAATAAAGTCGTGTGACATTGGCATGATTTTACAACACTTCAAATTTTGTGATCACAATTCACAATTGTATCAGTGACTTCAAGTTAGCAAAGGGTTCACAGTATAAGGTGACCTTATACTAGCCAGTGTTTGTCATTTTCTGCTGTGCCATTAATTTTACCATCCTTACTGTACAAGACGGTCTGGTCAGTCCGTGTTGGCTGTTTGATCTTTATAATATGCTATTATGGGCCTCTTCTGTGTATGTGTGTGTGTGTGTGTGTGTGTGTGTGTGTGTGTGTGTGTGTTTATGCGTGACATTGTTAGCATTTTATTAGACCTCTCATTTTGTTCTGTCATGTTTCTCCATCAGTTGTCCCGTCAAGTGGTGGTTCTGTCATGTCCCAAAAGTTTGTTCTATCGTGTTGTCCATCAGTGTTCTGTCATGTTATCTCAACAGTTTGCTCAGTCGTGTTGTTCCATCAGTTTGTTTTGTTGTATTGTCCATCAGTTGTTCTGTCTAGATGGCCCATCAGCCTGTTCTATGTTGCATCTGTTTATCGTATGTTTGTCTTTTTCATTGTGATCTAATTTTCTAGTCAGTTTCCTATCATTTATGCTTGGTCATTCCTAAAAAGAAATGTGAGTCAAACAATTCTTATTTTGATAGTTTTATACAATGACTAGCAAATATTTGTAGGAAAGCTACTTCGGTATAAAAATTGTTGTCCCTGGATTCGGTATAAAAATTGTTGTCCCTGGATTCGAAATGGAAAAACTGGCAAGCTGTTCGTGTTTCAATGAGTATAGTTATCGCTTGACGCCAGAAATTTTTTATTTTCATTCCCAGCATCCCATTACTGACTAATAGGTGAAATATGTTAATTATTACAAAATTCGTCAAGAGGTAACTATTAAAGTTTTAAAAACAATTGAAAGTCTGATGATGATAATGGATTTCGATTTTATCAAACCATGTGGAAATCAATTTTCAATCACTTAGTTCAAAACAAAAGAAACAGCCCCAAATGTAGCAATGTATATAACAATGAAATTTAATTTCGCAATAAAACACATACACATAGTGCATTTTCATTAGTCATTTTGTTTACGGAAACCCGAAGAGAGTGAGTGATGAGTATAGGTACGAGCGCGATGAGTTTTGTATATTTTTTTTAAGCGGGTCGAAGTGCAAAGTTGTGAAATCGGGCTACGATAATTCAATCCGACTGTGTTTACTGACAGCGCAGCTAATTTAATGTCAATGCTGGAAGTTTCCGTTCACCTCTGACCTAGGTGACGTCACTCGGCATGTAGTATAGATACGCAGTAAATCAGTGGTCATGTAAATATTTTTCTTTCGTTTCTATAATTCTTCTAATCTATGATCTAGAACAAAGGCGACTAGCACAAGGTAGTCGTAGTAGCACGACTCTGTCCTGTTCACGTCTGCTTTGGTGAGATCGCACGCATTCAACCTGACAACGAGCACCAACACAAGAAAACACTATAGCCCATATTTGGCATTTAACTCCGCCCATTGTGCCTGCGAGCGACCAGTTGGTGCACACGGAGTATATAAAGAGGTTTTCATTCATAAAACTGGAAGAGATTGCATGTTCGAATTTCAGCTTGACAAGTAACTTGGAATTTCACCGTAATACGTAATTCAGCCGTTCGTCTGTTGATACCAACTTAACTACTGTAGCTTTCTGTAACAAGTGAACGTGTTGTTATCTCAGCAAGTGTGCCTTGTTATGGCGGATAGTCTGTGCTTGTTATCGGGTCAGTCGGAGAACTTTGGTGATCAGATTGTGCCCGACACAGATGACTGCTTTTTGGCGCCCAGTGAAGTGACGGCCGCTGTGTACTCCTCCAGTCATGTAAGTGTCGTCTGCTCAATTTTTTTCTATTCTTGACAGTTAGTTTTCACGTTTGAAACAGGACACAGTGAATATAATTCATTGTCTGTTTGGCTTAGCACGTGTTGTCGTCTTGTGTGAAAGAAATTATTCGCCCCTACGGAAAAGCGTTAAGGATTCAAACTGTGGGTCACGTGCCAGTGGAGTGATCGTGACCTAGCGAAGTCAAATCCCTGCGTCACTCGAGTCGGGTACACGCGGTCCAAATGGCGGGCATGGCCGGCTGGTATTTTCTGTTTAAACTTTGAAATCTGTTTTTCTTTAACAATGACCCCAGCAGTTAAATACATTTGTAATTGTGTGCTAGATTACCCCCTTGATAACAAATGTTACTGAAGTTATTTTTCTATTTTAACGTGCCAGGTCTGACCCTATACGGCTATAGTAATTAATAGGGCCTAATAAATTATATGATGATGTTCGTAAATAATGTGCAAATATATTTACCGGAAAGAACGACAGTATGACTAGAGCCAAACAAGTAATTATAATTTTAAATTGTTTTGTTAAAAACTAAAAAAGCAATAGCAAAGCTTGCCAGATACGTGTACATAAATACTAGGTCAACATATAATAATGTTGGATTTTATCAGAATTTATATGTTAAATTTTTATTTTAAATAAAGCTGTTTTTTTTTTTTTAACGGATAACTGAAACTGAATAGATAGAGAAGAATAACACTAATTGTATGCCTGTATAGGACACCGACATGAACTATCGTGGGTCACAAGGTTTTTTAAAAATCTGTTTGGATTCGATTCACCAGAATTTGTTCTCTTAACTACCCTTTTTTTTTCAGCCAGGTACTCTTATCCGACAAACTAGCAATGACATACCCCATTTCCCCACTTCTAGGGTTTTTTTTGTTGTTTGTTTCTTTATTGTTGTCGTCCTTACTTACCTCTCGTTTTCTTTAGTCTCTTAAATCCTTACAGCACTAAAATATGCCTGGAATTGTTCTTACAGAACAGTGCTGTATTTAACAACTATCTATGTAAACCCTACTCCACCATGTTACACACAACCAAACTGCCTGCCATATGTTGACAGAAAGAAAACTTTGACAATTGTAAACAGCTGCCCAAACTTTTTTTTTCATGAAAAACAAAGAGACTGCGGTGAGATCGATGTCGCAATACAACGCGAGCAGGTGAGGGCGGAGGGGAGTGGTGGGTGGGCGGGGCAGCAATAGTGAACAACTTAAATCTCGAAAATGGAAGATTCATTCAGTACATAGGTCTCTAGAATGTTCACTGTCGCGAATTCAGGCCGCTTACATACATTGTCAGTACCTTTAAATGTTACAATGTCTTCGTTGTGGTTCACTGCTAATATAATTGCCCAAAACAGCCAGCGCCGTTGTACGCGAGCGTTTAACATGTTTCGCCACGCGGCATTCTTTGTACGAATCTCGTGTGACTACTTGTTCATTCCAGTGACCTACGGAGGGGTCAAGCATGCTATTTTTGTCTGCGCGACCTGCTTAAACTTGCAGAGCACCACATCGCGCTAAGTCGGCGCGGAGTACTGGCGAGGCAGATAAACAAACGCACTTTGCGCTAAGCTCGTGCGTCACACGTTCTGGTAGTAAACAGAATTACGTCATGAAAGAGGACGCACTTTTAATTGAGTAGTTTGCTGTTTGAATCTGTTGACATAAACTGATTTCAAAGTCTGTTTACAGTAACCGCATGGTGTAAATCTCATGCAGCATTCCAAAGTGATTTTATTTCAGCTGACTCATTGTGTTTTCCCAGAAATGTAGGCCTTTAAGTGAAAGGTTCCAATGAAAAATAGCAAACCCGTTAGATTTTACTCATTAGATGAAATGCAGTAAAAAGGCGTTTTAAATTTAATATTTTTATTAAGTTTTTCGAGACATCGGTTTGAAAGTACCCGCACTACGCAAGATTTCTTTAAATGTATTAGTTTTATTTTTTTGAAAGTTGAAATAAACTTAAACTGATTTAAAGTTTACGTAGTACTTGTATTCTATGTCGCTGTTAGAGAGTCAGTTTACAAAAAGAAGTATGATATACATTTTCTGATGATGCCATTTATGGTTGGTCTGTTCTATTACAGGTTGTGACAGAACTGGAGAAATATCTGGACCAGATAGAAACATCTGAACTCCAAAAAGCACGCCGGGAGAGTGCATCTGTCATTGACGAGTTCTTTGGCGATTCCAAATTGCCTGACAACTTTTCTGGCAAGTCAGGACAGCTCCACGCTCGGATACCTAACACCTCTTTCTCTAACGGCTTTCTGACACTTGGTAACGCCACTTTCAGCTTATCCGGTTCCACTGGCAGCGGTAGAATGCTAGGTAGCGCTGAGAAACAAGTTTTGTTTGAATCCAATTCACGCCGCGTGAGCTCCTCCGTCGTGGAAGAGTTTTTAAGTCTGGCTGAGACAGGCGACAAGATGAGCAAAATGACGGCTGCGTGGATAAAACAGGAGCCGTCCGAAAAAGAAATAGACGTCTTTGACATTTCCAATACTATCTACGATTCTGTGATACCTCCGGATCTTTCAGTCGCTACGCAGTCGGCCAGCAGCATGTGTAAGATGCAGCCAGTGAGCACTAACTCTCTGTGGGAAGACATTAATGCCAGCATGCAGGTCATCGATGATGTTACGGATCCTTTGGTGACGTCGTGTGTAACGCTTCCGACCGCAACATGTTCAAATGCCAAAGTGAAGTCTGAACCCGTTGACTCGAGTGAAAAACCCTCGTGTGTCTTTACAAAAAATTTACATACAATGGTTCGTCTTGGTGGACTTGTAATGAGTGAATCGTGTCTCCCCTTTTCTAATTGCACGTCAGTCGCTGCATCTGAAGGACACGTGACAGCTAACAGACTGCCCGTTCGGAGTCAGTTCAAATCTCCGTTGCCAGGTAACTTTTCATCGTCACCATCTCCAGCCGGCGTTTCCACATCATCCGCTTCGCACGTAGTGCCAAATGTTTTCATGCCTCCTACACCCCCCAACTCACAGCCCGCCAGTCCCAACAGTGGCGAGTTCGCAGTCAGGCGGACCCCGCCCCCTCCGTACCCAGGGATGGTGCCACCCGTACCCCAGGGAAATATTCCTCGGCCAGTGCTGAGCTGCTCACCATCGCTACCCATACCACTTCCGGCAGTGTCACCACAACACCAACACCGCTCACGTTCGAGCCGACCGCAAAACACCCACCCGGGGTGCTCCACGATCAGATATAACCGCAAGAACAACCCCGAGCTAGAGAAACGGCGCATCCATTTTTGTAGTTTCCCAGGTAAGATCCAGTGACAAGATGAATTTGATTAGGGCAGTTTATACTGTCACGGCGTTGTCTCTCTTTGTGGATGGTGTGTGAAAGTAGACTGATAATGACGTTAGAGGGCGACAAGTACATCCACTTAATGTCAAGTGTGGAGGGTGATGTCTGACTCTGTGTGTCTAAGAGACAGAAATGTAATTCAGGACCTGAGATGACAAATACATGACTTATTGTTAAGGGTGAGAAATTAGAAATATTTTCCCCTATTGCAATAGGTAAGAAGTGACACTTATTAACCGTACTTATTGTAAAGGTCGAAAAATTAGAAATTTGGTGAGTGGGGTGGCAAATAATTATACTTGCAGTAAAGGGTGAAAGGTACTTCCCATAACAGCAAAGGGCAACAAATGTATTTTATTGTGAATATTTTGCATTACAAGTAGGGGAAAAGAACATTGCCTACTTCCTGGTAGGCTGTAGTTACTTAATATATTTTGTGTCCTGCTTTTTATTTTTATTGTATTGACTGAGAAGCTCACATCCTGCTTTGTAAACTGACAAATCGACTTCTTACCATTTGTGAAATTCATTACTTGTTTCTTTTATGCTATCTCTTGTAGTATAAAGACATTAATTTACTGACTGCTTACTTATTTACTCTTAGCATAATTTGTGCTCATCTAGTCTCTAAATTTAAGTAAGAAAAGTAAAGTGAATTGCTTTAGATTGTTCTCTAATGTTTCTTTATTATTTTTTATTACAGGATGCAGAAAAGCCTACACCAAGAGCTCACACCTGAAGGCACACCAGAGAATCCATACAGGTGTGTACAGATTGCTTGCTTCTCGCTCACTTGTTCCAAACACGGCAAATTCCATTATGATTGTAATATTCTTGATATCAAAGTTTTGCCGTTGTAAAAAAACAAATAAATAAATAAATACCCATGTGTATAAAGAAAAACAACTAGATATACTTAAGACAAACATAATTAACAAATGAACCAACGTTGACTATTATCAAAACTAAAAGACTTCCAACCAATTCATTTTACTCATTCTCTGTTCTTATGTTGTTTTACAGGAGAAAAGCCGTATAAATGCCATTATCAGACATGCCAATGGCGATTTGCACGCTCCGATGAATTGACACGACATATACGTAAGCACACTGGTGCCAAGCCCTTCCGGTGCAAAGTGTGTGAACGCAGCTTCGCTCGCTCCGACCATTTAGCGCTTCACAATAAACGTCATGAGCCCAAAAGTAAATGACGTAATGCACAACAACTTGGCTGTTCTCTTACCAAGTCCTCGTTTTCGAGCTGACCTTCACCATAGACTGATGGCAGAAAACGCGAATCACAGTTCTGATGACGTCATCGATTTCAATTTCTTGATAGGAAGCTAGAGACGGGGCGTAGTGACAGAGCTATTCGATCTGTCACATGATCACGTTTAAAGCTTGGAGTGCTTCCTGCTCGTTTAGGAATTTAGCTGAAAAAGAAGGGACATGCCCTGCAGTACTTCAGAAATCACGACACACTCAAACAGCTGCCATGATACAGAACACTATGCATAACTTTGTTACAGGACACTACACCTAATTATGATGCAGAAAAAACACCTGACCTTGATACAGAATATTACACCAAATCGTGTACAGAACTCTCTACCAGATTATGTCCGTTTAGCAAAAGAATGTATTTGCTCATATCTGATAAATAACTATGGCTGTAACATGGACATTAACCATTTTACAGAAGAATGCATCTATGTTAGACATTTTTGGATTGTGTGCTTTTAGAAAAAAAAATATGGCTATAACATGGACTGACTCGACGAACTCCTCGGAGGTAAAAATAAATGCAGATATTTGTGTGAATTCAAAACTGTGCATTTCGCATGACATTGGGTTAGTGTACTATTTTATTTTTTAATGGGACAACATTGTTTACTGTTGTATTTTAGTAAAATCAGAACTCTGTGATGTCATGTGCAGACAGTTCCCATGACACAAGCCAATTTATTGACTTGTACACCTTGTCATTGTGTCTTATAAACATGCGATCTCATTACTGGAAGTTTTAACCCTTTATTTCTTTATGTACTAAGTTGTTGGGACTGAGAAGTGGGTAGGATGCGGGCGGGTTTCTTGTCATGGGGTTGAGAGTGACTCTAGTATTTAATTTAGACGTGTGAAGATGGCTGAAGATTACCTTTCTGGTTTTCTCAAGTGTTATTGTGTTTGAAAACGAAATACTCGTTATTTTGTTTATTCAAATGTATTTGTTGGTGTGTGTGTGTGTGTGTGGTTATTTCTTTTAAAAGTTAGATAATCGTACTTGGTACTGTTATAGCATTTAGTGCTTTTGGGTGAAACGCATTTACCTGCCCTTAGCACTTCTTGCCTAATGTAACAGAACTCATCAGCATTTGAAATTTATGTCCTGCTTAATCCAAATCAACGGGTCATGTGATCTGGTGCTTTTTAACTCACTTCCAATAAAATTTATTTAACAATTCATAATAATTGTAAAGAAATATCCAATCCAATCATTCGGGCCAGTAGAAAGCATTTGATATTTCATTTGGTTGGTTGCATTTGACCAGATAGTTGAATGGGTTGCGTCTCACTTCTGACTGGTCGACAAATTATATGATTTGATTGGTTGTGAAATTGTTTTGCTTGCTTGCATTTGTTGAATGACGTTGCTTCTATTAACACATTACTAATGTTATTCATTAGCAAAGCTAATTTTATTTTATTTGGCGAAACCTCGGTGAAATTTTATACACAACACAAACCTAAGTCACGAAGTCAGGGTTTTTTGGCAGTTTACTCGTAAATCAGTAAATGTAATTGCACCATACATCAGTCAGTAGAACTATCATATGCACAATAAACATAATTCTGTTTAACTATAGTCTGACATTATGTATTAAGTTTATATTTTGTCATCATTAAATAAACAAGGCGTATTACATCGGGTCATCGCTGTTTTTCTGGCTTGGAGTGCGAAGGCAATATCAGAAATTTTGCAGTGTCAGCAGATAAGTTTACGAATCTCTCGTAATCTTTGATGACCTGCTGATTGTCAGATCGCTCGTGACCTTAGGCCTGGTGGTCAGTTTCCGTGAACATTTGAATACCAAAACAATCAAACCACATTAAGCATTGCCTATTTATGTTTGCCCGTGATAAATGTTTGTTGCAAGTTGTATGAAATAAGTCATATGGCATTAGCCATGTTTTTGGACTACGAGAGTATATTTATTGTTTCATGTTCTGTTTTTATAACTTTTATTAAAAGAATGCATATGAAAAGCTCCAATACTTGTGAATTTTTATACAATATTTTGTGAAACTCTTGAAAATTAAAACAATTTTACAGATTTAAAGGGGATTGTTCATTCTTGAAGTGTTTGCGAGTAACAGAGTGAGAGAGCATGTGAGTGTGTTTGAGGGGGGGGGGGGGGAGAGAGAGAGACTAATTATGTCTGAGAAGTGAATACATTGTGACAGTAATGCGAATGAGATAATATTTCACATTCTTACCTTTTGAATTTATTTATACAGCAGTTTACACCTCATTCAACATTTTACATCTTCCTCAACAGTTTACACCTTAACATTTTACAGTTTCAACAATACACCTTACTCAACAGGCATTAGGACAGTAAAATAAAATAGTTAAATTAGAATGACATTAGAAGAGGAATATAGTGCTAGTGGAGTTAAGATGCAATGAAAGTGGATCTGGGATATTAGGTAAAGAAAATGAGTTGTTTTAGTAGCATTACATGGATATAATATAAGGAGAAATGAATTGATTTTATGACTACTAGAATGTAATGTCCGGGGAACTGAATTGATTTTATGTCGGTTAGCATTCTGATAGGGGTCGAGATTGCACATGTCAATTAGCATTCTGTTGAGGGTAGGCTGCGCATGTCAATTAGCATTCTGTTGAGGGTAGGCTGCACATGTCAATTAGCATTCTGTTGAGGGTAGGCTGCACATGTCAATTAGCATTCTGTTGAGGGTTGAGATTGCACATGTCAATTAGCATTCTGTTGAGGGTAGGCTGCGCATGTCAATTAGCATTCTGTTGAGGGTTGAGATTGTACATGTCAATTAGCACTCTGTTGAGGGTAGGCTGCGCATGTCAATTAGTATTCTGTTGAGGGTTGAGATTGCACATGTCAATTAGCATTCTGTTGAGGGTTGAGATTGAACATGTCAATTAGCATTCTGTTGAGGGTAGGCTGCGCATGTCAATTAGCATTCTGTTGAGGGTTGAGATTGCGCATGTCAATTAGCATTCTGTTGAGGGTAGGCTGCGCATGTCAATTAGCATTCTGTTGAGGGTAGACTGCGCATGTCAATTAGCATTCTGTTGAGGGTAGACTGCGCATGTCAATTAGCATTCTGTTGAGGGTAGACTGCGCATGTCAATTAGCATTCTGTTGAGGGTTGAGACTTCGCATGTCGGTTAGCATTCCGATGGTCGTTGAGACATTAATGGTGTTGTAAATCATCACTGTACCTTTGTGGCTGTACTCCAATCACTAATATTGCATGTGAACAGCCTCGATTACATTTGCAGAGTGAAAAATTGTTGAAATGGCCAATTTTTTGAAGACACAATCTGCTTGTATTCAACGTTGGAAACATTTCTTTTTGTATTCAACGTTGTTTCCAACATTCCTGTTTGTATTCAACGTTGTTTCCAACATTCCTGTTTGTATTCAACGTTGTTTCCAACATTCCTGTTTGTATTCAACGTTGTTTCCAACATTCCTGTTTGTATTCAACGTTGTTTCCAACATTCCTGCTTGTATATAACATTGTTTCCAAAATGTTCCACTACAAACATTCCTGTATTAGAATAAATGTTTTGTGTAATCCGATCATGTTTTGTGTTTCTTTTCAATGGCATTTTATGTCACGTGGTTTTTCTGTCATTTAAGAAGCGTGTACTGAAATCCAGTTTTTGTTGGTTTTCTTTATTAAATGCAGTCTCGTTTGGAACAATGTTTCTTTGCAAGTCACTGAAATAATGTTTATATAAGTGAATATAGCTCTTTGTTGTTGGAGTAATAATGTGAAAACGGATCATTGTGTCATTGGAATAATGTTTTTGTGTATTGTAAGTATGGTCATTCCAGTATTATTTTGTGTATTTTAAAAACTTTTGTTGATTAAATATGAGACCGGAGTCATTTAAGAAATGTTTTGTGGAATTCGGGTAGTGTTGTGTGTAATCTCAGAAGATTTTGTGTTATTTCAGTATAGTATTTTGTGTTATTTCAGTATAGTATTTTGTGTTATTTCAGTATAGTATTTTGTGTCACTGGCTTTGTACAAATCGAGTGGCGTTTTTATATTATTTGAGTAGTACTGTGTATCTTTTGGTAGTTGTCTTGAATTCGCGGACTGCTTTATGTCACTTAAATAGTGTTTTGTGTCTCACTGTATACTACTTTTGCAGCATTCGAGTAGTGTTTTGTGTCATTCGAGTTCTGATTTGTGTTATTTGAACAGTTTTTTGTGTCATTCAAGTGGTGTTTGTACTTCTTGAGTAGTGTTTTGTGACATGTTAATAGTGTGTTGTGTCATTTAAGTTTGTTTTCAGTCATTTATGTGCTATTTAATAAAGATTTTTCGTCATTGCAGCAGGCCTAGCTTTTCATCCTCACATGAATAATGTTTTTTCCTTTGAATAATTTGTGTTAATCGATGAGTACTTTAAGTATTTGGGTCGTTTCAGGAAAATGCAAGTTTTGAATCATAGATCTATCTTACAAGAAAAATAATAAAGTTTTAAAAACAGTCAACAAGTTGTACATGGACGTTGTCTGTGTTGCAGGCCTACCATTAGAAAATGAGAAATGCGTTTCAAATAGTTGTTTGATTCTCGCGTGTATTTAGGAAAAAGTTGAAAGATTTTTACGTCTACAATTAACAACTGGATTATCACCTCAAACATCGCACTCTGAGTTAATCGTCCTTGATGGTCAGTAAGCGGTATTTCCCACTATGTCTCCTAGGGAGGAAATATTGCCAGCGGCTTTAAAAGAAAAAAGAAATGGAAAAAGAAAGATTAGTGTTACGGCTTTATAAATGTATCGAAGGACTAGAAGCTGTAATGAAAGGATTTCCCTGTTTTAGGTATCTTCTAGTGTCCTCTTCCATTCAACCGGTCATCAACCACTTCTAGTGCCCTCTTCCATTCAACCGGTCATCAACCACTTCTAGTGCCCTCTCCCGTCTAACCGTCATCAACCACCTTCTAATGCCCTCTCCCATTTAACCCAGTCATCACTCACCTTCTAGTGCTTACTCCCATTTAACCTAGCCATCAGTCACCTAGTGCCCTCCCCTAACAGTGCTTTTCCACTTAACATGTTATACATCAACTATACCACTTTAGCCCTTTCTCCCCTTACCTAATAGTATCCTCTATCATCTAAATTCGGTAAATATCACCTACTAGTGCCTAAGCCCTATTAAACCGATCTTCTTCTGGTTTCCTCTCCCTCTTAACATTATCTTTTATCTATAAGTGACTTTTCTCATGTAATTTATAATCAGTTTTCCTGCTAATGCCCCTTCGCTGACTTGTTCTCCCATCTGCTTAGCGCTTTCACCCCACTCCTGTCAACTCTTAATTACTAGTACTACTCCCGCAGTTCTTAACTTAACCCTTTCATTCTTTATACTACACGTTATAACTTAACTTTATTAATACTTTTCCCATATAATGCTTTTTTTTTTATATCCCTGTATATTAATGTAGTCTTTGACCTAAACATTTTAACCATAGAAACTAGAGCCCTTTCTTAACTAATCTTTTTAACGGTCACCTACTAGATTCCTCTCGTACATAACCTTTTGTCTACCTCAACTCTTGCCCTCTCCTACCCGATCATTTCATTCTTCACATACTAGTGTCCTCTTTAATTTAACTATGTTAACTTTTATCTGCCAGTACACTTTCCCATCTGCCACCAACCCTCACCTGCTAGTGTTGTGGCCTACTAAAGTCTGTTATTAACCTTCACTTACAAGTTCTGTATCCACTTAAGCTTATTAAACCTCTTCCACTAATACTGTGTCCCGCTATACCATATTAACCCTCGACTCTTAGTGTCTTTCACATATAACTCGTTTATCCCTCCACCACTAGTGTCCTGTCCCATTTATACTGTCCCACCCCCCTCCACCTTGTGCCCTGTCCCATATATCCTTTAGTTTAGTCCCTCACCAAAAAGTGTTCTGTCCCATTTATACTGTTCACCCCCCCCCCCCACACACACACACACTTATGCTCTGTCCCATATATCCTTTTGTCCCTCACCAACTAGTGTTCTGTCGTGCTTGTATCCTCTCATGTGATGCCGTCTACGAACTTTTATTGTCGCTTGTCCCACTTCCCACCACCCACTCTTTACGCCCACAAATACGTTCTTCTCTCCTTATGCTCAGTATTTTCTCCTTACGCCCAAGAATACTGTGTTCTTTCCTTATACCACTATTCTCTCCTTACGCTTATTAATACTCTATTCTATCATTATGCCCTCTATTCTCTCCTAACAGTTTTTAATATGCTGTTCTTTCCTTATGCCCACTATTCTCTTTTCATTCCCACTAATAAGATGTTCTTTACCCAAGTGCCTATGTCGTTCAAACATCAACTAGTGTTCTTTTCCCTAAGTTAATGACATCATTTGCGTCTTATTCCCTAAGTTCTTGTTTCGTCAAATACTATTTAGTATCCTCTCCAGAAGGTATTTGTATTTTCAAGCACCATCCAGTGTCCTTCCCGTATTAGTTAATGTTTCCAAATACCCTCTAGCTTCCTCTCCAGTTCTCCAGTAGGTATTTGCATTTTCAAACGCCATCTAGTGTCCACTCCCACGCTCTGTCTTAGAGTTAGTAACTGCCTTAAGATCCAAGAACTTGGAATGCCACATCGATTGAATCTCCGTGATTAGTTTTCCATTTTAGAACGTTAGGAACCAAAAATAACGGCCTGTGGTAAATATAGCACATAAGTGGAGTGGGATTTCATTTCATAAATGCTATATATAGATTGTTACAACAAAACAGAACCTTTATTCATTCGTTGAATTAGATCGACTGTTTATACATAGGTCACAACTAAAGATATCACAAGGAATGAACTACATCGGTTTATTTATAGAAGGATCGAAATTATTTCAGAAAACGTCAAGGTCAAACTATACGAAGAGGACACAATGTGATACTTAACATCCGTCACAAGTGTCTTCAGTGACGTTTTGAAGGCCGACTGCAACATGCCATGCCCTCTGTGCATATGGAGATCAGGTGTACAGGCGCACGCATTTACAGGTAGAAATCGCAAATGCATAATTCCATGAATACATCACAAACTGATAAATACTGATGCAGACACACACACAGGGTTACACGTAGACATTGCAAGCACACAAATACTGATAGACACACACACTCACTTACACGCAAACATTGCAAAATACAAATACTTTTAGACACACACAGAGTTACACCTAGACGTTGCAAGCACACAAATACTCATAGACACACACACGGTTACACCTAGACGTTGCAAGCACACAAATACTAACACATACACACACGCGCTCATAGAATGTCTTACTCGCATATGCACACTTATCTTTTTTTTTAAATAAAACAAACTATAAATTTTATTTCGAAGTGAATAAATAAATTAAGGTCAATGGGAACGTTTTAAATTCATTCGAGCTTCCTCTGTCAGACTTTTAAATGTCTACATCAGAAAAAATACATCTTTTTATTATTTAGTTAATTTATATTTGTTCTTTTCCAAACAGATTTAAGCTGCCTCATATATATTTTTTTTTTCTCTCTCTCTCTCTCTCTGTTTTCTTTCCTGTTTATTTTTCGCTATACGACTGGTAAAACATGTCATTAGGGGAAATCTTCGACTGTGTCTGTATAGGTTTTGAATCCAGCAACTGTATGACGCACCTGGTATGCTGTTTACATTCGCTTGAATTCAGTTATGTCGTCACAAGCGACCTTTGCCGTGCTGTAACGGCCTTGAATTCACTACCTAAAGCGTAAACATGTGTCAGTCTCCGTCGCGGCATCGGCAGACTTTAGACAAGCGACTACAGCCAGGAGCTGGAATCCATAAAATGGCCTCCCAGGGACGCAGCACTTCAGCGCGTGCACACTTACTTTTCACGTCATCAAATCACGAGAAAGATCTCGCGCTTCACCAGCGGAAAGTTCGTTTGAAAACAGATCAATATATTGACATTAAGAGTCGAACTGTGCTCTTTCGCTTTCTGCCCGGATCCTTTTTCTCTCCCTACATTGATATTAAGCATTAAGTTCATTCACTTTTTGCCTTACATTTGTAAGTTTCTAAGAGAAGGGAATATTAGAAATACGAAAAACATGTTTATTAGACACCTGCTAAAGTTTAAACAATACAAACGTCTGTAAGATACCTGCTAAAGTTTAAACAATACAAAACGTTACGTCTGTAAGACACCTGCTAAAGTTTAAACAATACAAAACGTTACGTCTTTATGACACCTGCTAAAGTTTAAACAATACAAAATGTTACGTCTGTATGACACTTGCTAAAGCCCAAAGGAGCCATTTCACTCATACACCTGTCTAATTATATTTATATGACTTGTTATCTCTGTTATCACACAGACATTAAAGCTGCGAGATTTTGGTCTGTCAAGACGTCTAGTGGACACACTAAGCCTTGTTTTGGTAAGATCGTAAGCAAAATTCTCAGTACTAATTATAAAAATATATTTTTCAAATTCAAACAAATCGAGCTATTGTCTAATAACAGAAGTAAGCAAATTGTGATATTAATTTAATCGTATTTTGTACGAAAGAAAATGAAATGCGTGTACACCTTAGCATATCATGCATTAAGTAGTAGTAAATTGTTCATGCAAATTATAGCCAGTTATGTAAGGTGTAAATCAAAAATGTAAATTAAATATGAAAATTGTAATAAATTGCTTTTGCAAACACATTATTGAAATATATAACGAAGAAAGAGGAAAATATAAAAAAAAGAAACATAAAAATAAAAATAAAATGGACAAAAACATCTTATATACACGATTTACAAAATACTTTGAGAACAGAAATAACCACGCGTGATGGTAGAAAATTACTCTTATATACATGATAACCGCGAAAGATAACTTTGTAAACACCCTCAATTCAAGTCAAGTTAGTTGACAGTTTATGTAGTTCTATTTTCGTCAAGTTAGTTGACAGTTTATGTAGTTCAAGTCAAGTTAGTTGACAGTTTATGTAGTTCAACTTTAGTCAAGTTAGTTGACAGTTTATGTAGTTCAACTTTAGTCAAGTTAGTTGACAGTTTATGTAGTTCAATTTTAGTCAAGTTAGTAGACAGTTTATGTAGTTCAATTTTAGTCAAGTTAGTTGACAGTTTATGTAGTTCAATTTTAGTCAAGTTAGTTGACAGTTTATGTAGTTCAAGTCAAGTTAGTTGACAGTTCTATTTCAGTTCTAGTCATGTTGTCTGGCAGTTCTATTAAAATTCAGTTGTAGTCAAGTTAGTTGACAGTTTATATAGTTCAATTTTAGTCAAGTTAGTTGACAGTTCTATTTCAGTTCTAGTCACGTTGTCTGGCAGTTCTATTAAAATTCAGTTGTAGCCAAGTTAGTTAACAAGTCAGGTAGATTAGATTTTGATACTAGCTACTTTCAGACTGTTACGGAGTCAAGACAAATTATACTTGACCTCCTAACCCGCATTTACTTGAATTCGTTATTTTTGGACACAGTTCTTTCGTAAGAGTGACGTAATCGTCATGCTCTGATATACACCCTGTATTCACAAGGGAGAGAACTCACTCCAGTTATGTAATACTTTGAACAATGGCAGATTGTAGATACCCAAGCATGACACGTGACAAATAGGTTCCCGCCGTAAATTCGTATGCGTCTTTTAAATATATTCATTTTGAAATGGTATAACGTACAGAGAACGGTTATTTATTAAAGAAACCTATTTATAGAATAGGTTTTACAGAGTGGATCATTTCAATGCAGAACACAGTAATATAACGTACAGAGAACGGTTATTTATTAAAGAAACCTATTTATAGAATAGGTTTTACAGAGTGGATCATTTCAATGCAGAACACAGTAATATAGTTTGTAGTCGTGGGATTAAACAGTCTTGAAACGTGTCTAGACCTCTACATGACACTGTTGTATTGACAAGAAACTAAAAATTATCACTGTCTATGGCATAGAATCAATGGGATATACGTAGAACACACACACATTCATATATAGACATAAAAAATAAAATCAAGCTGTTTGGCATAGAATCAATAGGATATACATAGCACACACATACACACATACACACACACACACACACACACACACACACACACACACACACACACACACACACACACACACACACACACACACGAGTAGATAGACATGAAGCATACAATTATCAAGGGCTATAGTATTAGAATTAATAGGATATGCATAAAATATATCTGGCAGTATTTAGAACTAGTAAGATAGAAACAACATAATATATGAGTTGAATTAAGTGCTTCGAACCCTAATTGTTAGACTGTCTATTGCGTAATATATCTATTAGATGCCAAAACAAGTCACTCCCTCTACTGCTCTCTCTCTCTCTTCTCTTTTGAAATCTGACTCAGTGTCAGTCTCATAAATTATTGAGGTCACATTAAGTGTTTACAGAACTTTGACTCCGAATGACGTCACGATAACTAAATCGGTCAAATGGCAGGAAACACCGCCGGTCTCTGGAAGATCAATGTCAAAATGACAATCATAAACAAGACAAATGCAAGCCACTGCTCTGCTGTTTTCTCAAGATATGCCGAAATGATATTAGTATCCACTTAAAAATTGTAATTCAAATGAACAAACAAATAAACGAACTAACTAATACAACCTCAGTCTGTTACAGTATTGGGACAGGATATCTATAATTTGTTGTTTGTTTTGTTATGATTTTGTTACAGTATTGGGACAGGATATCTATAATTTGTTGTTTGTTTTGTTATGATTTTGTTACAGTATTGGGACAGGATATCTATAATTTGTTGTTTTGTTATGATTTTATTACAGTATTGGGACAGGATATCTATAATTTGTTGTTTGTTTTGTTATGATTTTGTTTTCAGAGATGTAGTTGGCAAGCAAGCGATAGAAAGGAAACCAGAACACTCTTGTAATCCTGTTTTTATTTACTTTCACTGCACACCATCTTGAGCTATTTACTCAGGAAGTATTTTGCACCAATATATAATACACCTCGAAGCTTGCAATTGAAGGTACTGCAGTCAAGTTATGTAGATCTTAGAGTGTAAAACAATTTTAACATGCATTTTATGCTGGGAGGCAGTCAAGTTATGTAGATCTTAGAGTGTAAAACAATTCTAACATGCATTTTATGCTGGGAGGCAGTCAAGTTATGTAGGTCTTAGAGTGTAAAACAATTCTAACATGCATTTTATGCTGGAAGGCAATCAAGTCAGTTTAATGAAAATAGTAAAGCATTGGTCCTTAAACGTTTAAGTCACTCCTTTGAAAATCTAGTGAAATCGATGGACCCCTACTTAGAAAAATGCACATGAGCAGAATATAAACATAGAGTGAATATTTTGAGGTCCGTGGACCTCAGATTAAAAAACCCTATACTAAAGGCAATTTGTTTTTTATATATATATATATATATATTTTGGGTGTGTTGCGTGGAAATAGGGAGTGTCATGCTGCATGTGGTGGTGAGAATATTCAATACAGTGTATTGTTGGGGGTAAAGACACCAGTAATACATAGGGTACTGAGAATATTAAATATACTTGTTCTTTTATTGTTAGATGTACATACATAATACATAATAGAGAATACGGCAATCGGATTAGTTTTGCTGAGAAAATAAGTCACGTGATAAAGTTTAATGTGCACATAACGTCAATAAACATCGTTTCTGCATTCTGCTATTTATATCTTCTTAAGAACGCAGATCTGGCATCAATGTCAACATGAATTTTGTAAATCAGATAAATCTCCCGTCAAGACAGATTCTAGACATAATGACGTGATAAGTACAGGCCAGTTTATAGCAAAGATGTATCTCGCATGTATTTCGCAAGACCTTCTTATTGCAAAGATATATAACGTGAACACAGACCGTCTTATAGCAAAGATATATAACGTGAACACAGACCGCCTTATAGCAAAGATATATAACGTGAACACAGACCGCCTTATAGCAAAGATATATAACGTGAACACAGACCGCCTTATAGCAAAGATATATAACGTGAACACAGACCGCCTTATAGCAAAGATATATAACGTGAACACAGACCGTCTTATTGCAAAGATATATAACGTGAGTACATACTGCTGTATACTATAGCTAAGATATATGACGTAAGAACAGACTAGTCTTTTAGACTAGCTATAATAAATGACGTAACACATGTTGCATTATAGCGAAAATATATAACATAAATTGAGTATAGTATGGCTTCAGTTAAGACATATGACCTTAAGCGCGGGGTGGCTGCCAGATAAGTTATATATGACGTAAGCACAAATTAATTGATAACTAAAATATATAATCGTAGTCACAAAATGGCATTTACCTAAGATATATGACGTAAGCACAAATTGGCATTTAACTAAGATACAAGCTTTCAGGTTGGCACAGTACAGACAGATATACCAGTCTCACAATTTAATGGGGAAGGGGGCAAAAAGAAAATTAATACATGTTTCTTAACAGAGAAATATATTTTTTCATTTATTTTAATTAGAAATTTGACAAAGCTATAAGCCAGTAGCGTAACTTCTTATGCTGCCCAACCCCCTGCAAAAAAAAAAATCTGAAATGCACCCCCCACCCCACCCCACCCCCGTTTTTCACACACACACACACACACATACACACAAGCGCGCAGTTTAGATTTGGAGAGAAGCACTCTCTCTCTCTTTCACTCTGTTCTCTCCACCACCCCACCACCCTTTACCCCGAGAATCAGCTTGCCATGCGCCCTGCGAACACTTGATCGTGTGTATAGTTTTCAAATTTCAAACACACTGGTTTTTGTGTTTTTTTTTGAAGGAACAAATATTGGGCCTCTTCTGTTGAAAAGAACAGACTGCGCACTTTCTGCACAAAACAAACAAAACCCGGACAAAATACTTGTCAGCACGTTATAACATCAACTTTGTAACATAAGAGTGTGAAAGTCTGTCTGACTTCAGCTGATGTCTTTTGTTTGTTTCGTTTTTGTTTTTCTTCCACGTTTCATTGTCTACTTACGGTAGTAGGTATGATCCACGTTTCATTGTCTACTTACGGTAGTAGGTATGATCCACGTTTCATTGTCTACTTACGGTAGTAGGTATGATCCACGTTTCATTGTCTACTTACGGTAGTAGGTATGATCCACGTTTCATTGTCTACTTACGGTAGTAGGTATGATCCACGTTTCATTGTCTACTTACGGTAGTAGGTATGATCCACGTTTCATTGTCTACTTACGGTAGTAGGTATGATCCACGCTTAGTAGGTATGATTCAACGCATTGTTCTTCTATTAGTTCTTACTCCAGGTGTATTCATAACAGTCTCTTGTCTCTCGTTCTTTAGCATCTCGATGTTCTTGAGTCTGTCCATTGTCCAATGTCTGTCTACTTTTGTTTTAGGGCTTTGGGCGTTATGCTTTGTCAGCAGTTTTCTAGTTTTCCTGTCTTGCCCATTTATCTCATTTTTGGCTATTCAATCCACAACACACCCATTCACCCCGCGAAGTGGCTGATTACAGTCGTGGTATATTTAATGGCCTGTATTCTGCAAGCGCAACTTAGTTTTAACTTTGAGGATTTGTTTGATTCGTTGTTTTCATTTTCTTGAAACTGTGGTCTCCACTTCGGTCTGCACGTGTCTTAATGTTGGAGTATCTCTAGATACTTGTACCCTTTATCCACTGAAATAGATACTTGTACCCTTTATCCACTGAAATAGATACTTGTACCCTTTATCCACTGAAATAGATACTTGTACCTTTTATCCACTGAAAGAGATACTTGTACCCTTTATCCACTGAAATAGCTTTCAGTTTTCCGGAGTAAGATTTTAGGCCCTGTTGGGATTTGATCTTTTCTTACTATATGATAAGCCAAAGTCTTCACACTTTACAATTCCGAATTCCATTTGAGTATCCTTATTGAAAATCTTGACTGCAGATTTGAAAAAATTGAGATAATTACTTTTTTACAGTTCAACTTGAGATCATCCATATACTGAAAGCGGATAATTAACAGTTCTGATTTCCCTGGTCTTCCAATCCGGTTTTTCTTGATGACTGGGGGCTAATGTTGTTATCTTGATAGCTTAGAAGGTTAAACAATACATTAGTAGTGATGGAACATTGCCTTGAAGATCTCATATTTCACTGGTATGTCAGCGATTTTGTTCATTGCATTTCCAATGAGGCCTGAATGGGGTTTTGTACAGTTTCATCGTCTCAGCCATCCATATACGTGGAAATGAGTCAGCCCATGCCATTGTTAGATTTGCTTTCCTCTCACAAGTAATGGCTTCAATCAATTGCCAGTTGCCCTTTGCCTGTAGTCACTTAGCAGTGGACGACATGCATCATAATGACATCATTATTATTAGCTGTTGTTATTACTAATACCTCTTTCTTGACTTTTGTTATCTGATTTGTAGATTGTGACATTATTATTATTAGCTGTTGTTATTACTAATACCTCTTTCTTGACTGTTGTTATCTGATTTGTAGATTGTAAACTTTGATTTCGGGATCCTACTACAACTGCTACAAAGTTTTCAGGAGGATGTGAATACTTCTGAGCTACTGTTAACAATGTGATCGGTCAGTAACTTACTGGTAGTTTATTGACATAACCTTGAACATCATATGTAACGCTTTTATCAACTGCAAGAAAATACAAGGATCTGGGATTAGAAATCCAGATACTATGGAATATAAAAGCAGAAGCGATACCTGTAGTGATAGGAACCTTGGCGAAAATAACATCTAAGTTGGAAAACTATATGAATAATCAACCTGGAAACAACAGACTCACCCCATTACTAAAAGTAGCGGTCTTTGGAAGTGTCCACATCCTCCGTAAAACCTTGGATCTCCCAGAGTCTTGGTAAGGTTCCGAAACCGTGTTCATAACCGACAGCCAAAGAGGTCGTGGAAAACGATAATAATAATAACGAATATAATAATAATTAAGTACTAGTAGCAGTACCTATATATTGATATGGGAGTGATCTCTTGAAACTGTGGAATGTTAAGCGGACTTGAGAGCTATACGTCATAAAATGTTAAACGGACCTAAGGGTAAACGTCATAAAATGTTAAGCGGACCTAAGAACTATACGTCATAAAATATTAAGCGGACCTAAGAACTATACGTCATAAAATGTTAAGCGGACCTAAGAGCTAAACGTCATAAAATGCTAAGCGGACCTAAGAGCTAAACGTCATAAAATGCTAAGCGGACCTAAGAGCTAAACGTCATAAAATGCTAAGCGGACCTAAGAGCTAAACGTCATAAAATGCTAAGCGGACCTAAGAGCTGTATGTAAACGGATTTGAGAGCTATATGTCGAGTATAAAGTGTTAAGCGGACTTGTAAGAGATATGTGTCTTGAATTCAACCATATGTACCTCTCAGATTACACTCAAGAGACCTATCTTAAGCAAAAACGTCATCGCAATGGCTTAAATTTGATTGTAATGAAAGAAATATTCATCCTAGCTAGAAATTTATCGCGATGTATAAGATTGATTGTAATAACAGAAATATTCGTTCTAGCTAGAAATTTATCGCGATGTTTGATTGCAATTACAGAAATATTCGTTCTAATTTATCGAAATAGTTTGAGTAATTGTAATAATAGAAAAACCCATCTTAACTAGAAACTTAATTGCGATCAAATAAATACCTGTCTTACTATCCGACTGATGACACGAGATACCTGTCTTACTATACGACTGATGACATGAGATACCTGTCTTACTATCCGACTGATGTCATGAGATACCTGTCTTACTATACGACTGATAACTTGAGATACCTGTCTTACTATACGACTGATGACATGAGATACATGTCTTACTATACGACTGATGACATGAGATAATTAAAAGGTTTATTTTGTGATTTGTATTATCTCTCTTTACTATATGATCCGAAAATAATACAGCTGTCAGAGCTATGAAATGTCTCTTTTGACCACAATCCGTACTAAACTACATGTAATTGATATTCAGTACAAGACAGACTATGTTGTACCCATTCTGTGCTACACTCATGTGTATTCACTATTAGCCGATTTACGCTAATCCTAGTCTGCTAATTTCCTGTGTATTCACTACTAGCCGATCTACGCTGACCTTAGTCTGTTAATTTCATTTGAATTAACTTCAAGCTTGTCTATGCTGACCCTTGTCTGTGTTCAGTTCACTCGTATTTACTACTAACTTGTATGTGCTGATGTTAGACTGTGTTCATTTCACTCGTATTTACTACAAACTTGTATGTGCTTATGTTAGACTGTGTTCAGTTCACTCGTATTTACTACAAACTTGTATGTGCTGACCCTAGTCTGTGTTCAGTTCATTCGCATTTACTACAAACTTGTATGTGCTGACCCTAGTCTGTGTTCAGTTCACTCGTATTTACTACAAACTTGTATATGCTTATGTTAGACTGTGTTCAGTTCACTCGTATTTACTACAAACTTGTATGTGCTGACCCTAGTCTGTGTTCAGTTCACTCGTATTTACTACAAACTTGTATGTGCTGATGTTAGTTTGTGTTCACTTCACTCCTATTTACTATTAACTTGTATGTGCTGATGTTAGTTTGTGTTCACTTCACTCCTATTTACTATTAACTTGTATGTGCTGATGTTTGTGTTCACTTCACTCGTATTTACTACAAACTTGTATGTGATGACCCTAGTCTGTGTTCAGTTCACTCGTATTTACTACAAACTTGTATGTGCTGATGTTAGTTTGTGTTCACTTCACTCCTATTTACTACAAACTTGTATGTGCTGACCCTAGTCTGTGTTCAGTTCACTCGTATTTACTACAAACTTGTATGTGATGACCCTAGTCTGTGTTCAGTTCACTCGTATTTACTACAAACTTGTATGTGATGACCCTAGTCTGTGTTCAGTTCACTCGTATTTACTACAAACTTGTATGTGATGACCCTAGTCTGTGTTCACTTCACTCGTATTTACTACAAACTTGTATGTGATGACCCTAGTCTGTGTTCAGTTCACTCGTATTTACCACAAACTTGTATGTGCTGATGTTAGTTTGTGTTCACTTCACTCCTATTTACTACAAACTTGTATGTGCTGACCCTAGTCTGTGTCGAGGCTGTGCTATAGCCGCTTATGGCGCCCAAAAGATTTTCTTGATCCCACATGTCTAAACAATATCTATATCTTTCCTCACTCGAGATATCGAAAAAGTCAATCCTGACTCACTATATCTGCATTGCTTGTGCTAATCTTAGTATACATCAACTATAATTATGTCTGTACCTAATTTATTATCTCATCTTGAAGCAGGTTAACGGTTAAAAATCCCAGTTATAAATATGAGTAATCCTGACGCATTATAAATGAGTTACACTGACTCATTACAAGTATGGGTTATACTGACTCATTGACTCACTATAAGTATTTTGTTATACTGACTCATTACAAGTATGGTTATGGTTATAAGAAGTAGTTATACTGCTAGTCTAACTAATCTAGGTTTACTCGGTCACCGGAGGAAATGATGTTCTAATATGCGCAATGTCTAATTTTCGGGGCGACAGTGTCAACCGTAGAAGGCCAAGGTACAGCGTGGGTGGCGTGGGCCTACCTGTAGAATGGCTTCAAACTCTCCCTGAACAGAACAAATGTATTCAATCCTTGCCCCTACAACTGCAGGCGTAGACTATTATTTTACTGTTGAGTGGTGTCTGCTGTGTGGATACTTAATTATAGTAAAATTGCATTTTCATTACGGCAATATTGGTAGTCATTTAAAACTAAAAAATAAAAGTATGTACATATATGTGCAAATGAAAAACGTAATATCAAATTATAATTTGATTCATAATTATGAATGAAGTTTTCTGTGTCAGTGATTTACCGCCACGAGTCATGCACTGTTTCCCCGATCTTTGAAAATATACCAAGAAGAAATGAATGCCAAAGTGTTTTAGCAGAATATGGTGTTAAATCTTAAGGTCGATTTACGTCTCAGAAGAAAGAAATTCTACCTAGCCGGAAATCCTCCCTTTGACATGAAACAACACTTAGGCTGGTGTTTGTGTGATAATTCAGACAACCTTTATACAGAGTTTACTTGCGCTATTGGGGGAGGGGATAACGTGAAGGAAAGTTGGACTGTTCCGAGGTCGTCCGGTACGCGAGTCTAAAGTCTAGACTGTGTCCAATATAGCCTTGATTATGAGCAAGCATTTTTACTCGCCGAAACGAATCACAACTCTTGCTGACGCTTTTTGACCGAATTTTCAGGAAGAAAACATGTTTGCTCGCTACGTCATCCTACGCACTGGGTTTTCCCCACTTGGACTACGCAGGCATGAATGAGCCAAGCCACGCGCCACCTTTCGAGGTTGTGAACAAGATACAGGTTACTTGGTGTAGCTTGCCACGTCATTTTATCAGACACATCTGCTCGTGAACAATGCTTTTGTCCAGTTACTGATATGCTAATCACTACTGATAATTAAACATACAGTAAATTTCTTTCTTAAAGAATAGTCTTTGGATTTAATGAAGGCGGCGATACATTTTCCTTAGCTTTTTAAACAACACATAAAAACTGCCAGTTGATATAATCACCCCAGTAGCCCCGAGGTTCATGCACGCAGCCGTTAGGGCCGCCAACTGAGGATATCGCTCAAATTTGAATTGCAGTTTTTTTTTTTGTACATCTAACATTTCTTCCCGATCTGTGTACTTTGTACTGCCTGTGATGGGAAATTGGGCAGGAAATGTTAACTGCTGAGTGAAAAATTAACAAAACAACCATACAATTTTTACATGAAACACTAAGCACACCTAAAACAGTGTAAACGAAGCAGTGAGATGTTTAGTTGGTGTAATTATTTATACACCAGTTGGTCTATATACTCAAACAACGCTTTTTAGTAAACTTGTTATAGACACCATAATGTTATAGACAGCAGTAATGTTATAGACACCATATGACCCGCCATTTGTACTGAGTCTAGTCTGACCCGTGTTCTTCACTCATATGACCCGCCATTTGTACTGAGTGTAGTCTGATTCGTGTTCTTAGCTAAGGTCCTGACTCTTTAACTATGCCATGTATGACTGTATGCTTGCTATGTTTAACACGATGCGTGCGTAATGTCTGTTAAGTGATTGTATGTCTGCCATATATAATTGTATCCTTGCTATGTATGGCTGTATATTTGCCAAGTGTAATTGTATACTTGGTATGAATGAATGCATGTATATATGGTGATATATTTCACATGCATGGTTGTATACCCGAATATATATCTGGATGTATGTTTGACATGTTAGATGTTTATCTGAAATCTATTTTTGTATGCTTGCCATGCATGGTTGTATGCATAACATATATGGTTGTTTATTTGCTATGCATAACTTTGTACTTGACTCATATATAATTGTGTACTTGTCTTTTGTATAATTGTATAGTTGAGATGTTTGACTGCATGATTCATATGCGTGATTATATACTAAACTGTGGGCTTGAATGTCTATCAGATGTGATTTATATGCGTGACATGTATTGTATGGCTAATATGTATGGTTGTATGGTTTACATGTGTGATTGTATACTTGACATTTGTCATTACATGTTCCACACGCATGATTGTATTCTTGATATGTTTGACGGATTGTCTGTCATATGTAATTTTATGTTTGACATGAATAACTATGTACCATCACGTATGGTTGTATACTTGACATGTGCAGTTGTATATGCCTGATATGAACACCAATTACATATAGAACTGTATTTTGACGTGTAGTTGTACGCTTGATATGCTTGACTGTATGATTGACATATGACTGAATTTAGGGAAGCGCTTCCAGCCTATCCAATTTCGCGAAAATTGACCTGTATGCTTTTATACTTAACTGTATGCTAGAAAGTTTGTCTTGTATGATTTGTATGCTTGACATTTATGGTTGTTCAACTTTTTATTATTGTATGTTTGGCACGTAAGATTGTATGCTTAACATATATAATTGTATGATTGGAATGTAAGATTGTATGCTTAACATATATAATTGTATGATTGGAATGTAAGATTGTATGCTTAACATATATAATTGTATGTTTGGAATGTAAGATTGTATGCTTAACATATATAATTGTATGATTGTACGCTTGACGCTTATGATTATGTACTTAAATGTATGAATGCATGTATGACACGTATGATTGTATGATTAAATTGTATAAATGTCATGTATGATTGTATGATTAAATTGTATAAATATCACGTATGATTGTATGATTAAATTGTATAAATGCCATGTATGATTGTATGATTAAATTGTATAAATATCACATATGATTGTATGATTAAATGGTATAAATGTCATGTACGATCGCCTGTTTGACATACTATCAACTGTTTCACTCTAACTGAAACAACTGATTTCGACTATTCTGTCTGACTTATCAGACAGGTTATGTCGGAAAATTCTATTTGTCGCAGTTAAGTCCTTTTCTTTTTTTTTTAAAAATGCATATCAGTTTCAAAATAATCGAATTTCATTCACAACGGTCGTTTCCTTCCTGCTCACTTTTTTCCCCTAAAAAAAAAAATAATAATAAAATAAAATGTGCAAGCTCGAATATTGGAGAATGTCATTCATAGAATTATTCTAACTTCCTGTTATCTGTAAATGGTCATGTTTTCGTTGCCTACAACTAAGAGCTATTATAAATATAGCAATTGTAAGGCTAACTTTATCACTAGCTCTTTTCCCGCTAACCGGTCCTACATTAATGGCGGGCGGTTAACGACCATTGTGCCCGTATCTATTTTCATTTCTGTCATTACAGCCGACGATCTCGTAAGCGACATATTTATCAGCTTTGCGGAAACACGTGACTGCTTCTAAGCATACCTTTAAGTAATTTTTCGTTGATCTTTGACACAATGGCAGCCTTACATTGACGCCCCGGATAGGTCAGAGTACAGGCCGCACGATGTACGACCGGGTAGTATCGAGATATTATTCCTGGTTCAGTTTCATTCATAAAATTCCACTTTTATAAGCCCATCCTTCCAACTCATTCATACATTTTATAATTTTTGTTTTTATTGTTGAAAGGTGAACTTTGCTCTTGATAGTGGCCGTGTAGGCAGGATTAGTTCAGTTATAATTTCCTTAGCAAGGTATCACTTGCTTTCCTTTACCAGATGACTTACAAAATACTGTCAACGCCTGTTTGTGCGTGGGAGATAACACAAATTGACCCCGTTTATGCGTGGGCGTTTTACATGCATACCAATTCGTGTGCACATTAGTCAACACAAACAAGATTTTGTCTGAGAGACACAACTAAAACCGTGTGCAAATATCAAGATGTGGGTGAAAGTCAAATGGGTAGATTTACTGTTGTTCTACGACACACTTCGTAAGCGTTATTTTGAACAGGAGAGCGAGAAAGTAGTCCGGATTGAGCGAGAAAGTAGTCCGGATTAAACGATTGAAGTGAACACGTGAAGTACATATGAAAATTGACACAATTCAGCAGAAGTGTTGTGTGAACTGTAACACAGAACTGAAACAGGTATTATGTATGTACTTTGACATAGAAATGAAAGAGACATCATGCAGACACTGTGACATAGAAATGAAACAGGCATGATGCTGTCACGTAACTCATAAAGACATTTAAAATGATTTAACGATAATGGACATATTTACCTACATTTAAACCTGAAACAGGCATGAAATATACACTGTGACACAGACCTGAAATAGGCAAGATATATATACTGACATAGACTAGAAATAGGTTGAAATATATTTCGTGACATAGACCAGAAATAGGTATGATATATATACACTGTGACAGAGATCTGAAATAGGCATGATAAATAAGCATGTCATAGATTTCAAATAAATGCCTAATTCCACGAGTGTCTGCTGCTTTTATACATTGTTATTTGTCCAAAGTCACAAAGACCTCATTCAAGAAATACGAACAATGTTATCTGTCCAAAGTCACAAAGACCTCATTCAAGAAATACGAACAATGTTATCTGTCCAAAGTCACAAAGACCTCATTCAAGAAATACGAACAATGTTATCTGTCCAAAGTCACAAAGACCTCATTCAAGAAATACGAACAATGTTATCTGTCCAAAGTCACAAAGACCTCATTCAAGAAATACGAACAATGTTATCTGTCCAAAGTCACAAAGACCTCATTCAAGAAATACGAACAATGTTATCTGTCCAAAGTCACAAAGACCTCATTCAAGAAATACGAACAATGTTATCTGTCCAAAGTCACAAAGACCTCATTCAAGAAATACGAACAATGTTATCTGTCCAAAGTCACAAAGACCTCATTCAAGAAATATGAACAATGTTATCTGTCCAAAGTCACAAAGACCTCATTCAAGAAATACGAACAATGTTATCTGTCCAAAGTCACAAAGACCTCATTCAAGAAATACGAACAATGTTATCTGTCCAAAGTCACAAAGACCTCATTCAAGAAATACGAACAATGTTATCTGTCCAAAGTCACAAAGACCTCATTCAAGAAATATGAACAATGTTATCTGTCCAAAGTCACAAAGACCTCATTTAAGAAATACGAACAATGTTATCTGTCCAAAGTCACAAAGACCTCATTCAAGAAATACGAACAATGTCCAAAGCTTACAATGCTCACATTGACGAGATACCAGCAACGTTTACTGTCCAAAGCCACAATGACAACATTCACGAAATACCAACAATTTTAACTGTCCAAAATCACAATGCCCACATTCACGAAATACCAACATTTTCTGTCCAAAGCCACAATGCCCACATTCACGAAATACAAACAATGATATCTGTCCAAAGCCATAATGACCACTTCTGATTTTAAGAGTATTATGCTGCTTTATACCATCAATCTTATCTGTTAAAAGACATAATCAGACGGTGATTGACAGAACTGTACAAAGTGAAGGTTATATATTGACTGTGTCCTTACGTCATCTTGGCAGCCATTTTCGATGCTTAAAATTAGTATTATATAGCGTTTAAAATAAATACGTATAAAGTCTGATTTTTCGCCACTATTTTTATTATTACTTTAAAACAGTTACTTGTGCATTTTCGCGAGTATTTAAATTCGATTTGAAACTATGGTTGAGGGTGGCATTATTTCGCTCCTTAAAGGTACATTAGCTTTGCGCCTACAGTAAGCTATAACATGGGTTAGACTGATAGTTTGTTGACAGTAAGCTATAACATGGGTTAGACTGATAGTTTGTTGACAGTAAGCTATAACATGGGTTAGACTGATAGTTTGTTGACAGTAAGCTATAACATGGGTTAGACTGATAGTTTGTTGACAGTAAGCTATAACATGGGTTAGACTGATAGTTTGTTGACAGTAAGCTATAACATGGGTTAGACTGATAGTTTGTTGACAGTAAGCTATAACATGGGTTAGACTGATAGTTTGTTGACAGTAAGCTATAACATGGGTTAGACTGATAGTTTGTTGACAGTAAGCTATAACATGGGTTAGACTGATAGTTTGTTGACGGAAACAATTTACTTCCCCGTTTGCTTACAGTAAGTTATAACAAGGAGTAAACTGATAGTTTGTTGATGGAAACAATTTACTAAACCTTGACAACTGAACACCTTTTGCCCATAATACAATCACACTTTCTAAAGTTGGAAACAGAATACATAGAAATAAGTCGTAAAGTTTTCACCGTACATAATAAGCACGAAAGAATATCAATTTCCATGAGTATGACGTCACAAACTCAGAAAAAGGCTGGAGCTCTTTGACTACCGAAATTAAGAAACAAAGAAATCGAAAGAATCAAATGAACACTAGACAGTGTCTATCGTGAGTGAAAATGTTACAGCTCAGCTTCAAAAGTCTAATAATTTAGTTTAAAACTAAAATGTTCTAACATTTGTTCTATTCTTGGACACTGAATGATACCGGTGTCTTTTTATCATAATTATGACTCGTCTTACCAGTGTCTTTCTATGATAATTATGACTCGTCTTACCAGTGTCTTTCTATGATAATTATGACTCGTCTTACCAGTGTCTTTCTATGATAATTATGACTCGTCTTTCTAAGATAATTATGATTCATCTTACCAGTGTCTTTCTATGATAATTATGACTCATCTGTCTATGATAATTATGACTCGTCTTACCAGTGTCTTTCTATGATAATTATGACTCGTCTTACCAGTGTCTTTCTATGATAATTATGACTCGTCCTACCAGTGTCTTTCTATGATAATTATGACTCGTCTTACCAGTGTCTTTCTATGATAATTATGACTCGTCATACCAGTGTCTTTCTATGATAATCATGATTCACCTTACTAATGTCATTTTATGAAAATTAGAACGCACCTATAAAAAAACCCAAACATATTTGTGAACTTCCCGCGAGCTGTATACGGCAACAGTAACCTTTGTCCCAGACTTTCTGAAAGTCTGAGCTGGCGTTCGGAAAATCCTAATGTCAATCAAAAATTTTGTCTATTCATTCTTTTACCGCAACAAACGACTTCAATAAATTACAAACAATCTTATGCAAGAGTGTCTAGGTTAGTTTACTGGTTTGTCTTTGTCTACAATGAAGCAATTTTAACTCCTTTCATACCAACACTTAATAGTCTTATTCGTAATGAAACCATTTAAACCCTTTTAATATCAACATAATATTAATTTATTAAAATGTTTTCTTTGAATATAGTTGTACCGATTTCAACACAGTTTTAATACCAATATTTCATTCTAACTTATTAATATCTGTTTCTTTTGTTTATATTAAAGCAATTTCAACATTCGGTTAACACCAACACTCAATACTAATTTCTTAGTTTTTTCTTTTTGATCATTATGAAGCGATTTTCAGCACCCTAAATCAATATTTAATACTAAATCTTTTTCTGCTAATCTTTTCATTTCATTGTAGCAATTTCAGACTGTTGAATACCAATAAATAATACCAATTTATTAATATCTTGACTTTTGATTATAATGTAGCAATTTCAACACGCCTTGAATACCAAGACTTAATACTAATTGTTAATATCTTGACTTGAATACCAACACTTAATACTAATTTGTTAATATCTTGACTTGAATACCACACTTAATACTAATTTGTTAATATCTTGACTTGAATACCAACACTTAATACTAATTTGTTAATATCTTGACTTGAATACCACACTTAATACTAATTTGTTAATATCTTGACTTGAATACCACACTTAATACTAATTTGTTAATATCTTGACTTGAATACCAACACTTAATACTAATTTGTTAATATCTTGACTTGAATACCAACACTTAATACTAATTTGTTAATATCTTGACTTGAATACCACACTTAATACTAATTTGTTAATATCTTGACTTGAATACCAACACTTAATACTAATTTGTTAATATCTTGACTTGAATACCACACTTAATACTAATTTGTTAATATCTTGACTTGAATACCACACTTAATACTAATTTGTTAATATAGTCCGTTATTTTACGTCCTGTTCTTGATAAAAGTAATGAAATGATTCCGTCCTCTTAAATATGTTTTCAATCTCAATGCAGTTATTTTTAAAAAAACACAATTAGAATAACTAAATAAATATTGACGTGTTCTATAATTGTGTTTTCAATGTCAATGCAGTTATTTTTTTAAAAATTAGAATTCCTAAATAAATATTGACGTGTACTATAATTGTGTTTTCAATGTCAATGCAGTTATTTTTTTAAAAATTAGAATTCCAATAAATATTGACGTGTACTATAATTGCTAATGAATACATGTTGAATGATCACCGGAAGTTTAGGTAGGGTACATTTCCTACTTATAAAAAAAGTGTCGTTATCCCATTACAGCGAGGTAACAAAGGCTAGAAATGCTCCTCCCCCCCCCCCCCAGTTATTGTTTTCTCTTATATCTCTTTCCTTCTAAAACTCTTTGTTCCCTGGTTAACGTAACTTAAATTCAACCTCATACTCGACTTGGGAAAATAGAAACTTGGTTGTTTCTGATTTGGCGCAAACAAAACTTGTTTATGACGTCATATTCTATGGTGGTAGTGTTGGGATGGGAAGAATAGAAAACCGGTTCTCATCTGTGCGAACAAAAACTTGTTTATGTCATCATATTCTGTGTGGGAGGAAATATAAAAAGATTCTGATCTGGTGCAAACAAAACTTGTTTATGACGTCATATTTTTAAAGGGGTGAATTAGAAACTTGATTACGATCTGATGCAAACAGCTGCACAAATGCAAGTGGGGTGTATAAAAGTCGCCCTCGTCAGACGAGGATGTAATACTGATGACAGGGCTTAAGCTGACCTAGCTTTGAAACCCGGATGTCTCATTCCCTGCACAAACAGGTGTTCGCTCTTAATACAATGCCTTCTGCATTTTGACGTCACTACATTGACCTTAGTGTGAAAGGCAGCAAGGGAAGTAAATAAAGGGGTAACACACGTCATGCGTTTATTTTAAATGCATATACCGAGAACTCTTTTATCTGTCACACTAGAGTGACTAGACCTTTAAATACTTATACCGAGAACTCTTTAAGTCCTACTATCTGTCACACTAGAGTGAGTAGACCTTTAAATACTTATACCGAGAACTCTTTAAGTCCTACTATCTGTCACACTAGATCTTTTCAAATACTTCTACATATCAAGCCGGAGCTTTCTAAGTATTACTGCCTGTAAAGGCAGATGAGATCTTTGTAGGTACTATTACATGTAAAGACTGAGTCCTTTTCAAGTACTACTACATATAAAGACAGAGACATTTTAGGTACTACTACATATAAAGACAGAGACATTTTAAGTACTACTACATATAAAGACAGAGACATTTTAAGTACTACTACATATAAAGACAGAGACATTTTAGGTACTACTACATATAAAGACAGAAAATTTCTAAGCACTTCTAAACTAATTGTATAGTTGAGACCTTTTTAATTATAATAACCTGTCAGTAATATGCTTCAAACATAATTCGGACAAAATAATAATAAGTAAAGAAAAGTATATAAAATATTGAAAAGTTGCCTTTGTGATAAACTTTACAATCGTCTTGTTACCCAAAACACTTGAGTGTGAGAGAACGTGCAGACACGTCACTAAATATTAACATGAGGGTCAAAGAGTATCAACCAAGAAACGTCAATAAATAATAATTTGAGCGATTAAGAGATTAAACAAATAAAGAAACGTCACTAAATGCTAACATGTGCGATAAAGAGATTAAACAAATAAAGAAACGTCACTAAATGCTAACATGAGCGATAAAGAGATTAAACAAATAAAGAAACGTCACTAAATGCTAACATGAGCGAGAGAGAATTTTAACAAAGATATATTGCAACAACTATCACTTGTCATTCTGGATACTGCATTTAATTTACCAGTTATTTTATAGAGTCCTTTAAATTAAAACAAAATTTATCATTTTCAATACTTAATAAAGTGTTCTGCAGTGAAATAAAAGTAAATTCATTTACTTAATAAAATACATTAATTCACCATTTACTCGAAATGCTGTGTAAACTAATAAATTAGTGTAACAATAACTTAACATCTATTTAAACTATTTTAAGTAATTTAGTATTTACTTTACATTTTGCCCTTCAAACTCAAAGCATACATGAAAATTTCATTTCTTTTGCAAATGAGGAAGTTTTCAGTCTTGAAACACACGAGAGGAATTTTTGTTCACCACTTCCATGTACTATTGTACTTAATCAAAGAGTGTTATTTTTTCTCTGCTTGCTCGACCCTAACTGCCCCAGGTTTAATCTTAAAGGACCTAACAGTCCCAACATTCACCTACTTGAATCTAATTGTTCCAGGCATTAACTTACCTGTACATAACACACCCCACCCCCACCCCACCCCAACTTACATTACCTATACTTAACTATGACACCAGATCTGTTGCAAATAGTAATAACCATATATTACGTTTGGCTTTACCTAGAATGGACTAATGTCACTAACATGGCTATAGTTTCAAAGAGAATTAACAATATATTACGTTTGGCTTTACCCAGAATGGACTAATGTCACTAACACGGCTATAGTTTCAAAGAGAATTAACAATATATTACGTTTGGCTTTACCCAGAATGGACTAATGTCACTAACATGGTTATAGTTTCAAAGAGAATTAACATATATTACGTTTGGCTTTACCCAGAATGGACTAATGTCACTGTTACATGTCCAGTTTTTATTTAGAGACCCTGCTTAGGAATTATACAGATCCTTAATTTAATTAGATAAATTAATCTCTCCTCTTCCCTAAACAGACTGGTTGCTCAAATTTATCTTTCGTCTCATATGAAAATGCGCCTTTGTAGTACAGACAAACAGATTCACGAACAGACAAACTTGTGTACAATAGCCGGCTTGGAAACCGTTAAAAACTCTCTTAAATCTTTATGCATTCAGAATGTTACATTTAGCTCAGTCGATCCCCCATCCAAACCACGATTAGGTCTATATGCATAAAAATCACTACGAAAAAGGTATTAACAATAAAAGAATTTAATAATCAAGATTTAACAATAACAATCAATTACGAAGACACAGCTTCAGATCTAAACTAAGGCAAATTCGATGTGCTTATTTTAATCCATGAAAGTTAATGTTACGAGAAATTGTTTGCTCGACACATTCCGTTAATTCAGAGTCCAGATCAGTTACTTATCTGTCTCAGTAGTCTTGATAAACACGTGGTCTAAGGTCAGTTCGATCCTTCCACATATCAAGCGATGCTTGCGTCGTATTACCAGTAGTTCCAGTAACTCGTCGTCTCCCGACTAGTCACACTGCAGAAGTATCTTGGCATAGCATCATCATCTAGGGTGGCATGGTACTTGTAACATCGTCTGACCACGGTTGAACAAAGGAACACGCACCCAACATAGAAACGAAGGTGGCAATACTACGTAGAAACGTAGAATAAAGAAGGAAGACCCGCTCTGGAAATAAATTTAATTCATATGAGCGATTTGCATTTACATTCGCAAACTCCGAATCACGTGATGATAACAATGCGCATAGTTAAAATCTTCGACTATCGTGTCTTTTACAATGTATTTATATTCATAAAAGATACAATATAATTCACATGTGTGTTATTTTTAACATTACATGAACGTATGAATTTCCAAACATTTACTTCATTAAAAATGGAATTCATACAAGAAGAATAAAATATAATCCAAATTAAGCATGAGCGCTTTACAATTTAACAATGAAATTACACGCAAGAAAGTAATTTGAATTACATAGAAATTCACAACGTGCACAGACGTTCTGCGGCACAAGAGAATTAAAGTTTATACAAATTAAAGTTAAAAGGTTACATTTCATTTATATACAATGAACTTTTAGGCTTTTAGTCATTCTTATCGAATCACGTATGTTCGAAGGAGAATTATAATAATTCGCACAAAATACCTACATAAATTCATATACAAAAATACAAATAGTAAAATGCAATAATATTGTAAGAAGTAGACTTTACACAAAAGACAGCAGGTTCCTATGCTCCTTTTACGACTCAGCAAAATATTCGGCGACTAAGATGCTCGTGAGCAGATGTGTGTGTCCGGCCAGTCCTTGTGCGAGTGAAGTAGTTTATTGCATCAAGAGTATTTATTGAAGTGCATGAATGCATCACGTGACTTGATCACGAGGTATGCTTGTTGATTTGAACTTTCTCGACTATCGTCTAAAGTTGCATAACATAGGTTGAACTCTCTATTGTTTTCCTCGTACTGGTGTACGACGGGAAAGATTCTAACAAAGGAATTCATTCGAATATGATTTCGAATTTCTCAGATATGGGTCAGGAGTTCGTGACACAGAATTTGGTCAGAATCCGTCACAGTCACTAACATGGTTATAGTTTCATAGAGAATTAACATATATTCATAAGTATGTGTGAATGAGTATTAGCTGTATTCAAAGGTTTATTTAAAAGAGTATTACCTAGTCGTATTTGTATGTCCAAAGAGTATTGCCTAGTCGTATTTGTATGTCCAAAGTGTATTACCTAGACGTATTTGTATGTCCAAAGAGTATTAAACTACATCTACAGGTATGCTTCAAAGAATATTAACTTTAATGTACGGATATGTTGCAAAGAATACTAAATTATTTTCTACTGTGTGAATGAGTTTAGATGTGCATTTGAAAAAGTACTGGTTTGGATGACATTAGCAAGTTCTAGCATATTCTTTATTTGAGTTGTTATTTTAACTTTGGTACTTACAAAAATATCATCATTCACAGTATCCGAAGGTCATATCATGTTGATATTTAACAAATTATATAATGATTAAGTTTAGAAATGTGAACAGGCAAATTTACTCCGCCACAGAATTGTAAAAAGAAAATAAGAGAAGAAGAGCCATAAAAGGAAAAGAGGAGAAGGGGAACTGTAAAAGGAAAAGAGGAGAAGGGGAACTGTAAAAGGAAAAGAGGAGAAGGGGGACTGTAAAAGGAAAATAGGAGAAGGGGAACTGTAAAAGGAAAACAAGAGAAAGGGAACTGTAAAAGGAAAACAGGAGAAGGAGAACTGTAGAGAAAAAGGACAAGGGAACTACAGAAGAAGGGGAAATAGAGAAAAAGGAGGAAAAACTATTGATGATCCGAGAAAAACATGCAAACAAAAAACCACACGCAAGTACACATTGAGATATGTAAGTGATGTTAACTGTACTGTGGTATGAACACAAATGATTAGTGCGGGTGCCAATGGCTGCATAGGACAATTGCACGCACACATAGAAATATACACACGTATTTACATAGGCATACATACATATATATATATATATATATGCTCTAACAGAAACACATTGAAATATACACACGTATTTACATAGGCATACATATATATATATATGTGTGTGTGTGTGTGTGTGTGTGTGTGTGTGTGTGTGTGTGTATGTGTGTGTGTGTGTGTGTGTGTGTGTGTGTGTGTGTGTGTGTTGTGTGTGTGTGTGTGTGCTCTAATAGATACAGGCTTATACATACTACCACCCCAACATATAATATGCTCACACGTACAGGCATACACATAGACAGACGCACAATATACCTACACACATCTACAGGTACGCACCATCTTTACATGTATGTAAAACAATGCAAACATATCATACAAGACACACAACATAATACCGTACTAGACAACACTCTACCGTATAAAATCATACAAGTCACACAACATAATACCATACTAGACAACACTCTACCGTATAAAATCATACAAGTCACACAACATAATACTGTACTAGACAACACTTTACCGTATAAAATTATACAAGACACACAACATAATACCATACTAGACAATACTCTACCGTATAAAATTATACAAGTCACACAACATAATACCGTACTAGACAACACTCTACCGTATAAAATCATACAAGGCAAACCGTACCGTACAATGCAGCCAAACAAACAGTGTAGATGTATAATAAGAGACTGTGCTGTAATTTAAGACTCATATATCTAAATAAACATATAAAATATTTGAATGTACAATCAGATGTGTAAATATGTAAGCCAATTCCTTCATGTGTAAAACGATCATGTATAATTGGCACAGCGTGCAATAAAATACAAGTATTTCCATTTATCAAATCCTGACACACAACTGGCGGAAATGTTCAAATCCGGTCGGATGATTGTATACAGACTTGACAAAACAATGGATTTGGTGATAATGTTACAATGGATTTTGAAAAAAGTGTGTATTGGTGTGCGTGTGTGTGTGTGTGTGTGTGTGTGTGTGTGCGCACGCGCGCGTGTGATGTGTGTGTGTGTGTGCGTGTGTGCGTGAGAGAGAGAGAAGAAAGACGAATGAGTGTGAACAAGAATTATACAAAGAGTGGGCGAAGAAAATATTTTATAAAACAACCGACGTGAAGGAGCAAGGAAGAGAGAGGCTATGTTAGTGGTACTTCCAAAGAATAAAAGAAAGACAGACAGAAAGAGAGATATGAGACAAAAAGAAAGATGTAGACAGAAAAAGACAATGACAATGAGACTGAAGGAGAAAGATTTAGACAGACAGAGAAAGATGTAGTAGACGGACAGTAACAATGAGTCAGACAGTGAAAGATGTAGTAGACAGAGGGTAGCAATGAGACAGACAGAGAAAGATGTAGTAGACAGACAGTAACAATAAAACAGACAGAGAAAGATGTAGTAGACAGACAATAACAATGAGTCAGACAGTGAAAGATGTAGTAGACAGAGAGTAACAATGAGACAGAAAGATGTAGCAGACAGAGGGTAACAATGAGACAGACAAAGATGCAGTAGGCAGACAATAACAATGAGACAGACAAAGATGTAATAGACAATAACAATGAGACAGAAAGGGTGAAAGATGTAGACAGAAAAAAGAGAAAGTACGAGACAAAAGAAGGGTCTAGACAGAAAGGGAAAAAGCTGTAGAAACAAAGAGATTAGTACAGTCTGCATGAAATAACATAATTTTATGTACGCAAGTCTGACCCCTGACCCACATCACCCCTCCCCCACTTCTATTGCACTGTTTTTTCAAGGCCATTTCTTCATTGGATGGAAAGGCAAACGAAGCTAACTATAAATCTGACTTGCCAGCTAATTATAGATTTAGTGACAGCTAAGAAAGAGCGAGTTTATCGGAGAAATACCGAACATTCCTAGCATTCCAGTTTAGAAGTTAGACCGACCGTATTGTAGTGATCAAATTGTGTGCGTGCGTGCGTGCGTGCGTGCGAACCGTAGCGGGAGGATATGAGGAAGGAGAAGACAACTTTATTTGAAAGGAATTCGACACAGTAAAGGACAAGACCAGTCATTTTCCGAGTTCAACATGTCTGCCGAATTTCAGGATACATGAGATTGGGTACTAGAGAAAAGGGGGAAGGGATACATTGGGAGAGGGGAGAGGAAGATTGCAAGGGAACAGAAGAAGGGCAAACAAAGCAACTGAACACGAGAAAGGGTACTAGAGAACGGTACCAGAGAAGGAGAACAGGAGAGGGAGAAGAGGGGAAAGGGTACAGGATAATAGAAACAAAAAAGGGGTTGGATAAGAAAACTAAAGTATGTTAGTAGGAACAAGAGAAGAGGAAAGAGGGACATCACAGTGGAACCAAATAGAAACACTGTCAGTCTCGGGGACAGGCCTGTTAATCTCGGGGTACAGCAGGCCTGTTAATCTCGGGGTACAGCAGGCCTGTTAATCTCGGGGTACAGCAGGCCTGTTAATCTCGGGGTACAGCAGGTCTGTTAATCTCGGGGTACAGCAGGCCTGTTAATCTCGAGGTACAGCAGGTCTGTTAATCTCGGGGTACAGCAGGCCTGTTAATCTCGGGGTACAAAGGAAATGTCAATTGTGTCAGTCATACTGTATTTGACACCATTCAGATATTGCGTCGATATCACGGGCCGTTTATCAAATGTGTTGCATGTGTTAGGGTGTGTGAAACGAAGAGGACGAATAATGCAGACACACATACAGACGTTGGGCTGTTAATTAAATTATTAAACGTTTCTAACTGCTTGCTGTCTTTTTATGACGTGATGAGTACAACCGTTTGTGTCAGTGTGACGTTACTACTGCTACTATTACACTTGGGTGTACAGCTATTCGGTTAGGCCCACTGTATGAAGCGAGCATTTCTACTGCTACTACTCTATTTGAATCAGTTAGGCCCACTGTGTGACGCGAGCATGTCTACTGCTACTACTCTATTTGAATCAGTTAGGACCACTGTGTGATGCAAGCAGTTAGTACTGCTACTACTCTATTTGAATCGGTTAGGTCCACTGTGTAATACAAGAGTATGTGGCAGAGTAAATTTGTCTCTTGCTATTTTTAAATGTAATTGTTATATAAATTGTTAAATTGTCAGAGTAACCCGATCTTGTGCACTCCTTATGATGGCATTTTTGAAAGTGTCTGAGTTGAAGTAAAAGCTCGAAGCAAAAATATTCTAGATTTGCTGATGTAATGCAAACGGAGTGAGTATTTATTTTTATCCAATGGTTATGATTTATGAAAATGAGACCAGCCAATGGTCTGAGATGAAAAAGTTTTCTTGCTGTAGTAAACTTTATTCTCTGATTACTTTGAATTTGGAGTGGCAAGAAGAAAGTCTGGTTTTGAAAGTTGGCCTTTAGCTTTATGGTGAGTTAAATTGACTGATTGAAAGAGAATGGACTTAGAAATATTTCATGTAATTTTGCTATTGATATGTTATACTTGTGTAGAGATGTACTATGTGAGTTGACTTTTATTTCTACAAATATTTGAACTAAGCTGCATTTTGCATTTAGTGTGTTGACACTGGACATTGTTTTGATATGTTGTATTTATTATGCAATGTGCATGTATCGGGTTAATAAATAACATTGCAGGAAACTGTAAGTTGAGACTGGAATATAAGATAGAATGGAGTTATAAAGTGATAAACTGGAAATTTATGTTTGCATCTTAATTATATTTTGCAGCGAGCAAGCAACCTTTCCAGTTGCCTATTTTTGAAGCATTTATTGAATCTGCTAATTCACTGATTATAAACCTCCACGTCAACATTTGTCCCCCTCCATACACGTGGAAACACTGACGTGCTATTTTTCTCTTGAAACCAACTTGAGCATCCTCTTCACCATGTCAATTCCTTCAAGCAGAACACAATTACAGTAATTCTGTAACTTCACTGTACTAGAATATTCCTGAGGTACTCAGCATACTTTGCCATGATACATCACAACAGACAATCCCCGTGCTTTTTAGCATCATACATTTAAACTGTCAAACTTTGTGAGACGAATATTTATTTGTTTTTTAACATAGCTATATTTTGTCTTGCACAAGCTGAGTCATTGTTGGGACTGAGATCTTAATTGAAGTGACATCTATACTGCTCACGTGACTGAGCATATAGTAATATGTGACCGAGAAATACGTTGCACACGTGACCGAGACCTACGCTACATATGTGACTGAGATAGGTGCCATTTACTTGGCCGAGATACGTGCTACACACCTGTCAGAAACCTACGCTACATTTGTGACCGAGATACGTGCTACACACATGATGGAGACCTACGCTACATACGTGACTGAGATACGCGTTACACAGGTGACCGAGACACACTGCACACGAGAGTAATACCTTGAGCAGCATCACTTTGGCTAGATGGACCGCCATTTATTATTCTGCATGTTGCGTTGTTATCGACAGGAGAATCCAACCGTGAAACTGAAAACCTTTGCATTATGCTTCTGGCCAAGGAAGTAGACATGGGGGAAACCTTTGATCTTTCCTGACGTTGACAGGTATGTTAATCACGGCCTGACGAATGGCTCTCTGACAGTGCACGCAATCGCCCTGGGAGGGTCACGAGCCGTTGTCGGGCTCAACCGTGCGTTGCACTATAAAGGATAGAGACC